>OZ010678.1:25336672-25936672 GCA_963932185.1 Troglohyphantes excavatus
AATTATATATTTTTTCTAGAAAAAAAGAAAACCGACTTTAAAGAAAATGCGCTAAAAAGTAATTTTTTTTTTTAAATTTTACGAACGAGTTGAAAAAATTGAGTTATTGAATATAATTTTAGTACAACTTTTATGAAGTTGGTGCCAATTTACAAAAATCCTACCCAAATTTTGGCGCCGATTTCAAAAAGATGTACTGAGTATAAAATTGATATTCAATAATTCAATTTTTCCAACTCATTCGTCAAATTAAAAATTATTTGTTACTTTTTAGCGTATTTTCCTTAAAGTCGTTTTTCTTTTTTTTTCTAGAAAGATTATTTTATAAGGGAAAATGTATTACTAGGCAGCTACATACTAGTATTTGAAAAAATTATGTGGGTCCTACATCCTAGTTCAATAGACTAATAATGTGTTAGTTATCACTTCCACTTTTAACAGCCAAGTCGAGACAGTGACATAAGGGTTACCCCCCCCCCCCCCCTTCCCCCCTAGTACTCCACTTGCTTAACTAAGCTTTTCTGAATTTCCTTTTTCACGGTATGTCATCATCAAAACGTAAACTTTTTCAGATTCAAGGAAAAAGAGAGTAACATCGTGCAAAAAATTAGCTACGTTTAAAGTACGTACTTCTTTTCTTATTCAAATATTTTTTGTTAAAATTGTTTATTGAGATTATCGTTGAAAATACCCAAAACTAACTAATTTTTAATTCCAATTACATAAACAAAAATTTGTTTTCTGACACTCAGACGTGCTACTTTGACGCGGAAACGCGGTTTTCCGCTTTTCTTCCGTGACTGACCTCCCCCCCCCCCCCCCCCCCCCCCCCCTATTACCACAACCATACATGAACGGAAATTCTTTATTATTTACTACTCAAATCAAAGTTTCCTTTCAATTTTTACAAAATGATAACATGCGAGAAAAATAGAAAACACTTACTCATGTTTTGAATATTAAAGCAGTCCTCCTTTCTTTTAAACATGCGAATCGTTCTATTTTAAGATTAACTTAAATAGCGAAACAACTGCAGGACCATAATATGGTCCTGAAACAACAGCACACAGTAAATTTATCACGAAAACTATTTCCGTTTGGAGAGATTCTCGTAAGTTCTCGGTTCTACCACCCATTCCCTCATGACCCAATCAGTTTATTGAATACCAAGTGCAGCCCAAACCAGAAAATTCATTTCGGCTGTACCTTCTCACAAATTCAATGCATTAGGATGAGGGAAATCTCCATACTACGTAGAGGTTGTCATGGCAACGATGCAACCGATTTCGAAGTTCGCTTTTTGGCTGCAGTATTGATTGAATGCAGTTTTTTCCCCTCTTGAATTGTTCCCTACGGCAACAGGATTGCTACTTATCGGAGATTTTGTTTACTACCGTAGAAATTTCATTCTCAATTCTAATCTTCATTTAAGAAAATTAGTAAAATATCTGATTTTAGTTTTAAAATACACTTTTAAATTTAGGTGCAGCCCGGCTGTACTTGCTGTAGTCCACGAGCCGCCACTATGAAATGCGATGTTATTTAAAAGACTTACAATCCTTTTGCATCTTATAAATAAATGTGTATACTTGACTACTTTCTTTCTTATCACGATTTGACTTGCACTATTTAACAATATCCATTAATTTTTTCGAAAATATAATTTAATATTCGAAATTGAAGTTTATGACTTGTTATCTGGAGTTATAAAATTTGATTTTTTTAAAAGAAGCTTTGTTTCTTTTTGTTTGGCTGGTATTAATATTCTAATTTGTTTAAATTTATATATATTTCGTTAATAATAATTTTTTTTCGGATGAAATGTACGTACTAAATGTGAAAATATTCCTTTAACATACGACAACTGTCTCAAGGTGGCAAATACTCTAGGGTGCGTCCATTAAAAAAGTTTTGAGTTTCGTTGTAACATAGACAACCAAAACAATAAAAAAAAAATTCAATACATTTATTTTGTATAATGAAAATATAATTTTACGAATAAATATGACTTCTTTATACAGTAGACGCTCGTTTTTACAAACCTCTCATTTACGAGCACTCACGACTTTACGAACTAGTGTCTGGTCCCGAACATGGTCCCATAGGCATAATGTTATTTTTAATTCCCATTTATGAACTAAAATTTTGAAAAGTCTCTTTTTTGCGAACTCATTTTCATATTTCGCTAGCGTTTACCTGACATTAAACAAAGTTTAAAAGCTCATATCTTCAGGGAGTAGCAATGGAACACATGCAAACATTTCAAGGCCATTTTGAGAAAAATTATAGGGGCTAACAGCAGGTGGGTAGCAGGCAAGTGATTGGAGAGCGGCAGTTTGACGTCAATCTTTCCCCTCCCATACATTCAATAAGCATGTGTCAATGTCGAGCGGGGACGGGGTGCTTTGTTATAAGATTATGGTTTGTAGCTGGTTAGTTTCATCTGGACCCTCAATGTCTGAAGTTTCGTGTGAGTTCAGAGGGAGTTCGAGCCAGTTTTAGTTGATGACATTTAGTCATGTCGCACTTGAAGAAACGCACTCGTTTATCTGCTGAGGCAAAAAAGAAAATTTTAGAAGAAGTAGAAGAGAAAATTTTATCTAAGAAGGGAAATCTCTAAGAAATATGGAATTCCAAAGAATAGCCTATATATAATTTTAAGAGCAAGAGAAAAAAACCGTTGGATATGCAAACAAGACCAGCAAGAGTGCCCCTCTCGAAAATATTTTAGAGCAGCAAAATATCCCAAACTGGAAAAAGCTTTGCTTGTTTGAATGAGGAAAATTATAGGAACGAACATTCCGTTTAATGAAATGTGCTTAAGGAACAATTGAACTTTGTTTTAATGGTCAACATCATAAGACTTCAAGGCATCGGACAGTTGGCTGCAAAAATTTAAATCCAGACACGGGTTGAGCTTCACGAAACTGAATGGTTATCAAGAGTAGGCTTCTTTTGAGGAGGACAATAGTGAAATGCTTTTAAACATCGATAAAAGAAAACATGTATTTTCCAAAATGTTGTTTTAAAACAGAAAAAATAGCGATTATTCTGATGCATGATTTTTCATCAATAAAGGTATACCTATTATTTTTTATTTAAATATTTTATTTCACAATTGTTTCTTATATAGAATAACTATATATAACTTTATTTCCTAATATAATCTCTAAATAATGCTTTATTTATAAAGAGAAGACAGTTTAATAAAAATAAGCATAAAATTCATCTACTTCTTATGATATTCTATTTTACGAACTTTCGATTTTACGAACAATTTGGTTGTTCCCTACGAGTTCGTAAAAAAGAGCATCTACTTTATATTTTATTCAGACAACTTTGCATTTGTCCGGCGTTGTCTAGTGGTGAGGATACCCGGCAATTACCGGGAGGCCCGGGTTCAAATCCCGGCGTCGGAAACAGCTCGTTTTTTCTTTGGCATCGTTTTAAACAATGTCAAAGAAGAAGCAAGTATTTCTTTGCCCATGCTATGTCTTTCAGGCTTTTTTTAAAAGAAATTTTCATTTTTTTTTTTCACATTTGGTGATATTATGTATTTTAAAGGGGAATGAGGAGATATTAAAATGGTTTTACTAACGATTTAGTACACTTGTTTAAGGAATCTTTACATTTTTCTTTTTACTGAAGCCAGACGAGGATCCAGTAGAGACACAACTTGTAACTCTCCAATTACGAGCTAGCTGCAGTCTCAAGGAGAAAACCGGAACATTCCTCCGTCTATAATCTCGGCACCCTTTTCTGACTATATTTTACTATTCAATACAAACAATAAAAAAATTCTCAAAAATTTATTTTGTATAACGAAAATATAATTTTACTAATAAATATGAATTTTCTTTATATATTTTATTTAGACAGTATTAACTGAATCCGGCGTTGTTTAGTTAACGTTAATTTTGCACCACCCTATATAATATATATATATATATATATATATATATATATATATATATATATATATATATATATATATATATATATATATATATATATATATATATATATATATATATATATCCAGCAAAAAAAGTCAGCATGAAAACTTTATCAAAATTGTAAAAATTTAAGATTTTTTGAAGGTTTTATAAAGGATATTGAAACAAAAAACTGCAGTTTTTTTTTGAAGTTTTTAATTTTCCTGCATAAAACCTTTAAAATATCTGCATTTTCTCTTCATGATTAAAAATTGAAGGTTTTTTGCAGGTTTTTATGAAGGTTTTTTGCAGTTTTTATGAAGGACATTGAAACAAAAACCTTTAATTTTATAGATCTTCAAAAAAACTGTAGTTTTCCTGCATAAAACCTTCAATTTCAAAATTTTGATGAAGGTTTTATGTTGACTTTTTTTGCTGGGTATATATATATATATGTATATATATATATATATATATATATATATATATATATATATATATATATATATATATATATATATATATATATATATATATATATATATACTACACATAATAAACTTTTCTGTGTGCTATATTTTAACTATTTTGTCATTTTGTCTGTGGTTACTAAATCTAAACGACTTGTTAAAAATATAAGCGAAGTGGTTGGGCAACAATAACGTTTCATTAATCCGACATATATTAATGTGATACAGCGAAAAACAAAATTACCCAGCAATTTGTGACCAGCCTGCATAATGTAAAGTTACCATAACCTATGAAAACATTTCAATTTTTTTATGCGGGGGGGGGGGGGGGTAATTAAAGACCCCCCCCCCCCCCCCCTGACTAAGGATCCCACAACAAGTGGCCTTGGCTGAAACAAATATCTCCCTTTAAAAAAAAGCGTTATATGCAAATATTTCTTTAAAAAAAAAAGGATAATTTAATATCTTAAATCCATAATTCGCGCCTACACATGACAACCTCAGAAGAAAAACCACGCAGGGTCTCTTCTGATCCTTGTCAATCCATGATGAATGATCCCATCTTATCCGATATATCGTTCTGGATGTTTTAATCGTTATCATCGGAACACGACTTAAGCATAAAAGGTCGTGGCACGTTAAAGTGATTAATCTTAGCACGGTTGCTTGAGGGATTTCCCTGCTGTGTCTGAACCATGAAGACACATGAAGGCTTGTTAGGTTGGTTGCTTGGTTTGTTAATTAACGTCGCACTAGAGCTGCATAGTGGGTTATTGGCGACGGTTCGGGGTCAATCTCGAAGGAAAGACCCGGGAACACATACACATTCACACATTCATACATGCATGCACCTCGTTATTTTAGAACCATGGTCAGATGACGAGGAAACACCTGAACTGGCACCCAACGCCTTCAATAGACGTCTGGACTTTGGACCCCGATCAGATGTATCGTGCACCAGTCCCGTATACACGCCAGTATAATTTGTTGGATATTCTGGACGACTTTCTAGTATTTTTTGTAGCGAAGCTGGCAACCCTCCGATCGCAAGATCACTACTTTTTTACTTTTCTATGTCAAGTCCATTTCACGGATTCGAACCACCAATCCTCTGATTAGTAGCTGAACGCCTTACCAACTGAGCAACTGGGGCTCGAAGGCTTGTTAGGAAGTTTGGGAATGAGCAGGCCCGTCGCATCCCCCCCCCCTCTCAATAATCAGGAAACCCTGAAAGTTGAGAATTTCAACGTCTAAAAACCCCGAGTTGGGAAAATTTATGCCTGAAGAAAATTAATATTATTAACAATTGAAAGCTATGGAAGATTAGAAATCGTCCAACTTGTAAGATTACATTTAAATTAGATCTCAGAACGGACTCTGCATTGGAATTTGGTCCAACAAATCAATATTTTTGTGAATGATGTTATCAAAAGTGTTGGTGACAGGTCATTTTATAAGTTGAAACTTTTTTAAATAAGTTTCGAACAATCATGTAAGAAGGTAGCAGAACTTTTTACATCTTATTCACCTATTAGAGAATGATATTTTTAATAAGTTATCTTATGAAGATGTCATATGTATATGTCTGTTGATATTAAGTGTTGGAAGCGCCAATAAATGAAAACATATCCTAATGAAAATTGTATTCTATTTTTATGATGCAGAAAAATTCTAGTTTTCTTAACAGATCTGTACAATGTAAATATAACCAAATATTGTTATTTTCTTTTAAAAATATGTTTAATTGTTTAATTTGTTATAATTACAATGGTATAAATCTTACTTTATTTTGGAAATAGGTTGTTTTTAATTTTGCTACATTGTATTCTGTTTATCATTTTGATAAATTCCAAAATTTCCTTGGCGCAATGAGGTTTCTTGAAACTGTTGAATTGTTTAAGATAGTATTGGAAATTTATAAAAAAAACGATGAATCCAAATTTCAATAGAACTAAAAAAAATGATGAATCCCAATTTCAATGGAACTAAAAAAAATGATGAATCCCAATTTCAAAAGAACTAAAAATAAATGATGAATGTGCAGCAATGATTTTCACAAAAATTCACTAACTCTAAATCCGGCCCTGACGGCTATTCCTCTTTCTATAATTCGAAATACATTAGAATATGTTAATGTAGAAGAATTCTTTATACATTATTACTTGAAAATAAAGAATCGGATTTATATAAAACATGCATCATACTATAACATAAAAAAAAATATAAGGAATCCGTTTAGAAAATAACTTTGTAATTTCCTTTTAAGAACATTCATCTTTGACACTTCCTTTATTTCTTATCCATTCTAATTTTATTTTGTTCGTATTTTATTGTTTTTACTAGAATCTACCCATCATCCTCTCGAAAACTTGTTCAAGAACAACACGCAAACAAAAGAATTGGAAAGTTCGAAGATTCTGGCGCCATTTTTCTGAGTTCAACGAGTTGAGCCGAGTTGTTTGATAGCCGCTGAAAACAAGAAAAATAAACACTAGCGATATATATTACGCTGTTTTTTCTCTTGTTACCTATTATGTGTTCTTGACGTGTGAAAAGCTCGGAATTCTAAAGGAAATTCATTAAGTTTTTTACACTTGCAAGACAATAACCCTTGAAGTTTCCGATCTTGCTTAGTTGATTGAATGTTTTTTGAATGAAGAATCGTGCATTCTATTTGAGAGTCATATATTCTGAATGTAGTTTGTTCCATACGTTTCAACGAACATCTTTGTACATTTATTTTTTAAATTTTAATACTTTTACGCAATGGCGTAGCAAATTCAAAAATTAAAAAAAAAAGGGGGGGGGGGGGAAGGTAATTGGTTACATAACCATAATATTTACCAATCTAAATAATTAACGGATTTTAAATTAAATTGGCCATTAAATAGCAATTAGTTGTTAATCAGAAATTGTTAATAAAGAATAATTTGTTAATTACATATTTAACTACATAAGAGGCCGGTTAAAGGCTTCAGCTGGGAATACAAAGGTTCCTGGTTCGATGCCAGGCGATGGACTTGGCAAAGAACAGTAAAAAGTAGTGATCTTGTCTTGATCGGAGGGTTGCCAGCTTCGCTAGAAAAGTCGTCCAGAACCTCCGCAAAAATTAACGTCGTGTATAAGGGACTGGTGCACGATAAATTTGATCAGGGTCCAAAGTCCCGACGTCTATTGAAGGCGTTGAGTGCCAGTTCAGGTGTTTCCTCGTCAACTGACCATGGTTCTAAAATAACGAGGTGCACATAGAATGTGTGTGTGAATGTGTATGTGTTCCCGGGTCTTTCCTTCGAGATAGACCTCGAATCGTCGCCAATAGCCCACTGTGCAGCTCTAGTGCAACGTAATTTAACGAAACCAAACCAAACTAACTGCATGCATTTTTTAAGATAATAAAAATGTGGTAGTTATTTTAAATTACTAGATTAACTTATTTTTCGTAATTGTGATACATAGATTGGACCAAAGTGGAGGATCGAAGGCCCCATACTTTTTCATAGCATTTGTGTCATGGGCTATGTCGAAATTCTTTATCGGATTGAAACTGTTAGACATTTTAGCTAGTGGGGGAAGGGTTGCTATTCAAAAACTAGCTGAAGCTTGGGGAACGGATTTGAACGGATGAAATGGGAACGGATTTGAACACTGTTGAGAGTTTATTTATTTATTGTGTAATATATACTTATAAATTGACCGCACGTTAGGCGAAATACATAATAGCGTCTGGCATGTAAATAGGCCGCAAATGGTGTTACATTTTTATCTTTTTTTTTATTTCATGTTGGATGGAACTCCTGAAACTAAGCCAATTATTTGGAGACACTTAAATTATTATTAATTAACAAAGTTTCAAAAAAGTTCATTTTGATATAACTTGAAACCATTATTATTTTGCATTACTATTCCTTTCTTACTAGTAAAAACATTTGGAGTTTCCAGAGAATTTATCCGTATAATCTCATGGAATATCTGATAAAATATAGTTAACACATTATCCGAAACACAATACTTTATTTTTATATAAAAATTAGTAATTAATGACTGCTATTTACAATATGCAATGTACTTTTTAAGATAAGATTTTGCAGGCGATTTTGTCAATTAAGTAGCCTTGTATAAATGGTTTGTGTTTAAATGTGAATTGCACATGACACTAATTGGTTTTACAGGAAAAATCAGTAGCTTAAATACAATAATGATGACTTCCTTTAAATTGTCATGTCACAAATTCATATTTATTATATGTTCTGGATATTTTAATTATGACATTCTGTTTCACCATTGAGTGGTTATTAATTTGCACTGAAAAGTGGATATTTTAATATTTATAATTAAATAAAAATTCATGAAGTAAATAATGAAATAACACGATTGGTAGTAACTTTTAATTATTTATTTTGAAAATATAAATATGATAATTAAAATTATTACGCATATTTAATTTAAAAAAATGTAAATTTTTCCAAGTAATAATTTACTTTTACAAAGCTTACCAAAAATGATATTAAGACATGAAGCCACGAAAATTGATAACATTGAATTAGTAATTAATGTCAGTAAGTTCTACTAAATTGAATAATTAATGCAGCATGTATGTAACAACAGTGCTTAATCGTAAGGTACGAATACGGCAATGCTGAACAGCTTTATCGAATTATAAATTATCGTTTTAATTTGCATGCTATTAAATTATCATCATTCATTAAAACATTCCATTTATTGAAATATTTGTAGTAAAAAAAAACTGCAAAAAAGTTTTTGCGAATGAAAAACACAATTTCTTTTTCTGTTTGATACCTGAAAGACACAAACAATGCAATCGAACTGTTCGTACCGAAATACGAATTAACAGTTTTCACTGCAAAACACAATTTATAACAGTAACCAGGCCAGAACTGTGATTTGCGCCTTCTACGGATGCATTTAAAACAATCTCCCATGGCCTTATTTCCTGGTTACAACATTCCGACGTACTTATGAGCATGCTCAGTAATCATTTTTATAATTTTACTGAACTGAAAATTTTATTAGAGAGAGAGAGGTATTTTCTCTTTATGCCCCCCACACACCCATTAAGGAAGAAATATGGCACAGATGTAGTATAGGACATTTGGCGAGCGAGGTTTTTTTTGGCGTGTTTTATAGGGGCGATAAATTTATAGTATGGCAACCCCACCTGACATTGTTGGTATATTCAGAATCTTGTGGCGACTTTATGACGTCATAGCGCTGTTTAACGGCAATTTTTCGGCGCCAAAAACAAAAACGGGCCAAATGTTATACTACATCTGTTCCCGAAATATATTAGGGAATTTTTATAACCAAAAATTCATAAAAGTTTAACGCTTCTGCTCATTCATAGATGGCAGCATGATCAACGGTTTGTTTAGAAAAATCTTGTTTAAATGAATTATTATTTTAATAGCATTAAAAATTTTTTTTATATGTATGAGATGAACGTACAATTCGTCACTGCTCCTTTCTTTTGAATCTTTTCAACAGAAATAATATATATGATTTGATATCCCTTTCAACTGAATTTTGTGTAGACATAACTTTTTTTTAATGAACAGAAATACATTTTGATAAATTTGAGGCAGTGCTCCAGTTTTACAGCACTTATGGACGAGCAGCTACTGACTGATTAATATTTGCTAAAGCAATTAAGTTATAAAATATTTAAATAATAAAAACCTTTGCAATGACGTTCCATACATATTTAGGTTATATGATTATTATTATTATTATTTTTTTTTTAATACCCAAGACATGTCCAACTCAGCTTAAAAAAAAAATTATTATTATTATTATTATACGATTTATATAAAATATGATTTATTAAAAATATCAGTTTGACGATCATAGTTTTACACCTAGTCGTCCTTTTTGACGCCTAACTTTTTATTGAAATTTCAATTTGGCGACCATATTTTCTCATCCTTTTGGACGTTTAACGTTGATTTTCAATAATCGTTCTGGTATTTTTCAGTAATATTGTCAGTAAGGCAGTGATAGTTTTAGAGTACAAACGGAAACATGCTTCTAAATTTATGCAAAACAAACTAAAAAGATTATTAAATATCTTAACAGTTGTCAGTTCTGCTTAAGCAATTTGAGTTATTTTAAAATTACGCTTAAGCAGAACATTTTGGCAACTAAAAAGAAATTGCTAGGTGCCAACACTGAACTCTAATTGTAACTGCTGGAAGGCTAAAAACTTGTTTCCTCTATGGGCGCTTTGAAGCCAATGTAGAAGCAGCCATACTGTGCCCCATTTTTTTTTAAGTGATTTAATGGTGTATTTTAATAACATAGCAAGGTAGAAAGCTATTTGAATTATTTTAAAATTACGCTTAAGCAGAACATTTTGGCGACTAAAAAGAAATTGCTAGGTGCCAACACTGAACTCTAATTGTAACTGCTGGAAGGCTAAAAACTTGTTTCCTCTATGGGCGCTTTGAAGCCAATGTAGAAGCAGCCATACTGTGTCCCATTTTTTTTAAGTGATTTAATGGTGTATTTTAATAACATAGCAAGGTAGAAAGCTATTTGAATTATTTTAAAATTACGCTTAAGCAGAACATTTTGGCGACTAAAAAGAAATTGCTAGGTGCCAACACTGAACTCTAATTGTAACTGCTGGAAGGCTAAAAACTTGTTTCCTCTATGGGCGCTTTGAAGCCAATGTAGAAGCAGCCATACTGTGTCCCATTTTTTTTAAGTGATTTAATGGTGTATTTTAATAACATAGCAATGTAGAAAGCTATTTGAATAATTTTAAAATTACGCTTAAGCAGAACATTTTGGCGACTAAAAAGAAATTGCTTTGTGCCAACACTGAACTCTAATTGTAACTGCTGGAAGGCTAAAAACTTGTTTCCTCTATGGGCGCTTTGAAGCCAATGTAGAAGCAGCCATACTGTGCCCCATTTTTTTTAAGTGATTTAATGGTGTATTTTAATAACATAGCAATGTAGAAAGCTATTTGAATAATTTTAAAATTACGCTTAAGCAGAACATTTTGGCAACTAAAAAGAAATTGCTAGGTGCCAACACTGAACTCTAATTGTAACTGCTGGAAGGTAAAAACTTGCTTCTTCTATGGGCGCTTTGAAGCCAATGTAGAAGCAGCCATACTGTGCCCCATTTTTTTTTAAGTGATTTAATGGTGTATTTTAATAACATAGCAATGTAGAAAGCTATTTGAATAATTTTAAAATTACGCTTAAGCAGAACATTTTGGCAACTAAAAAGAAATTGCTAGGTGCCAACACTGAACTCTAATTGTAACTGCTGGAAGGCTAAAAACTTGTTTCCTCTATGGGCGCTTTGAAGCCAATGTAGAAGCAGCCATACTGTGCCCCATTTTTTTTTAAGTGATTTAATGGTGTATTTTAATAACATAGCAAGGTAGAAAGCTATTTGAATTATTTTAAAATTACGCTTAAGCAGAACATTTTGGCGACTAAAAAGAAATTGCTAGGTGCCAACACTGAACTCTAATTGTAACTGCTGGAAGGCTAAAAACTTGCTTCTTCTATGGGCGCTTTGAAGCCAATGTAGAAGCAGCCATACTGTGCCCCATTTTTTTTTAAGTGATTTAATGGTGTATTTTAATAACATAGCAATGTAGAAAGCTATTTGAATTATTTTAAAATTACGCCTAAGCAGAACATTTTGGCGACTAAAAAGAAATTGCTAGGTGCCAACACTGAACTCTAATTGTAACTGCTGGAAGGTAAAAACTTGCTTCTTCTATGGGCGCTTTGAAGCCAATGTAGAAGCAGCCATACTGTGCCCCATTTTTTTTTAAGTGATTTAGTGGTGTATTTTAATACCATAGCAATGTAGAAATATTACATGTATATAAATATTATATTTTCTTCTTATAGAATTAATTTTTATATTGTCAAACAAATAGTTTTTGATCTTGCTTTTCAACAACTTCGACTTTGACTTGTAAATGACTTTCTATTTTAGTAGCAGATTGCATTTCAAATGGGTTTCTAAAGAAAATTGAAAAAAACCTCATCCAAAAGCAATACATGTCAGCTTATTGGAACATGAAAAATATACGAAATATTGCGGCCGCGATGAAAGTGGGATACATTTGTTACCCTTTCAATTGGCTTCAAGTCAACAAAATGTCTTGCTAAATCCAGAAGTTAAAGTTAGAGATCAGCGCCTCCATGCCAATGGCAGTTGTAAGCGAAACAATTGTAAAGAAATATTCACGCTAGAAAATCCCTAAATAGTAAAAAAAATCCCTAAATAGTAAAAAAATCCCTAAATAGTAAAAAAATCCCTAAATAGTAAAAAAATCCCTAAATAGTAAGAAAAATCCCTAAATCGTAAAAAAAAATCCCTGGCACGATTTTAACAGTAAATGGATCTGTCATTTCATATCATATATATTATTCCATTATCTTTTTTCACAAGAAACAGAATTTTTTTAAAAGCAATCTCTTAGAAACACTTAACGCATCCATTAAACGCCAAGTAGCCTATGAGGAAGGGTTGGTTTAATTGCCCAGTTTACTTCTACGATATGAGGTGAGGTTTTATGGAGAAAAGCGTGCTAATCGTGGGCGCAGAATAACAACAATTATAAAAAGGAGCCCTTGGAAGGACTTGCTTACTGTTCTATTTTTTAATTTAGGGATTCTTAATTGAGGGGTATGTTCCATTAGTAACAGTCCGTTATTTGCATTAATTGTACTAAACTTCCTTGAAAATGCGATTCGCATTCGTAAAAATGTTTGCGGCTTTTCAAATGAGTGAAAACTGTAGCTGCTCATAAGTTAGAATTCGGCCGTGTTGAAGGCTATTTTATAATTATAAATTTATATTATAAGATATATCGTCGCCTCAGACAAAAGTAAGACATCTAAAAAGAAAAAAGAAAATGAGTTTTCGGTCTTGCTAATATTACCAAATGTGCCTATAGAAAAAAGGAACATATGGAAAAACTAACATATAGAAAAAAGGGTTACAAAAAATAATGCCTAAAATAATTTAAACATTGTCATTGAATCACTTATGACTATAGACAACTAACAAATAATTACGAAATAAATAGGATTAAGAAAGACAGGAATAAGCAAAGATCTCACACGGCTAACACCTTGTTTAAAAAAAAAACCTCATGAAAGTGAGTTAATATTGAAAGAAATAATTTAATATTATGAATGTCATTCTCAGTCTGAAATTATTTGAAACCTTCTGAAAAGTCAGGGAATTTTTAAATGTACTATTTAATAGGAAACAACTTTTAGACAGTTTCTTTCTAAAACTTTTCAAGAAAATTGTAAGACATTTATATTTCATGTTTATTGTACTTCGACTTATATATCTTGTGTCATAATTTTGAGTTTTCTAAAAAAAAGTTTTTAATATGCTGCTCATCTTAGACTTTATATAAAATGATTAAAAATGATAATTGCTTCTATGAGAGCATATATATATATATATATATATAGTCGGAAGAAAGCACCGGAACGGCGTTCAGGTACCTCTCTTTAGGAAAGAAATTATGATTCCATACTTAGGTTTGACGGCTAATGCATTGCACTCCCACACCCCACGGAAGGTTACAGTTCCGGTACCTCTATTTCTAGAAATAGAGCACTATATATGTATGTATGCACTAATATTTAATTATGCACTTCGACCAAAGTATTCCATTAACTGAAACAGTTCTGGTCAAAGAAAATTGCAAAAAATTCTTGTAATAAAACTCGTTGTTTTTTGGTTTGACAGCTGAAAGGAATAAGCAAGGCAAACGTACCTTTAGGACACCGAAAACAGTTTATATTGCAACTCATGAAAATCGTAACAAAATAAACATAACCACTTCTGAAGATACAAGTTATGTGCTATTCAGACGCGGCGATTTAAACAAAATTTTATGGCTTTTCTCCCATTTTGATTATGAGTTTTGGCGTAGATCTGAACATGCCCAATAAACCTGTTTATGGCTGTACTGAACTGAAAATTTGTGTTAAGCGAATGATGTCCGATTTGCGATGATTTTCTGACTGAATTTGATATATCGATATTTTTTTTTGTCTTTCAATGAAAAAAATATTTAATAATAAATTTGTGACAATTCTACTGCTCTTCCACGTTTATAAACGAGTCCCCAATAAAAGTGAGAGAAGCGTTTTTTACCGCTCCGTATAAAGGGGGCGTGTACCACTGAGCTCTAACTGTAACTGCTGGAAAGCTCAAACCTTGTTTCCTCTATGGAAGCGTTGAAGCCAATTGAAAGCAGCCATGCTGTGGCCCAACATTTTTTAAAAGTGATTCAGTGGTGTTTTTTATTACCAAAGCATTGTATAAATATTAAATGTTTATAAATATTATATTTTCTTCTCGTAGAATTAATTTTTATATTGCCGAACAAATAGTTTTTGCTCTTGCTTTTTATCTACTTCGAATTTGCCTAGCAAATGACATTCTATTTTAATAGCAGATTGCATTTAAATTGGGTTTAAAAAAAAATAGAAAAAAAAAACTCGGCCAAAAGCAGTACACGTCGGCTTATTTTAACATGGAAAATATACGAAATATTGCGGTAACCTAGAAAGTGGGGCACATCATGGCTGCCCCTACATCGGCTTCAAGTCAACGAAATGTGTTGCCAATCCAGAAGTTACAGTTAGAGATCAGTGGCGTGTACACGTTCAATCTTCTCTTCTAGAAGGGACATCTCCAGTAAGTAAATAGACGCGGCAAACACCAGTTTCCCAAACACAAAACACAATAGAAACAAGCTGAGACAACCCCAAATCGAGACACTCTAATTGCTTTTTTTCTTCTTATGTGTGTATTTTTCCATCCGAAACCAGTTTCCGTGGAGGATCTCCACTCTCATCAAAAAAGGCAATAAATAATAAAACAGTGATGGGAAATTATATTCTGTTTCAATCGACGGGGTGTGAGAGAGCGAGCAATTAGTGTCGACCTCATCGTAAACACTTTCAGAGAATAATGAAGGGCAGGATTAATCCCGGCGCCTGCGACTTAGAAGATCTTTTGATGGAGATTGGAAAGGAATTAGTTGTCAAGAACGCCTTCAAAAATAAATGTTAGTGTTCGATTGTTCGAATTTAAGTCGTATTACAGGGTGGCAACAACATTCTGGAAAAAAAGTTCCCTAATATTTCTCTGATTTCCATGATGGTGTCTCAAAAATGTCCCTGATTTTGCAATTACATTAAGAAATGTTGGAATACATGTTTAGTATAGAAACAAAGTATCCACGCTACAACGTTCCAATAAATATATTGCATTATAAATGAAAAATTATACGCAATGCTCATTAACAGTTGAAGGAATAATTTATGGATACAACTCAAACTACGAAATTGTAGGAGGAATAACAGTAATTAAACATTTTCTCTGGAAGCAAAGAAGAGCCCCAGTTGCTCAGTTGGTAAGGCGTTCAGCTACTAATCCGAGGATTGGTGGTTCGAATCCGGGAAATGGACTTGACATAGAAAAGTAAAAAAGTAGTGATCTTGCGATCGGAGGGTTGCCAGCTTCGCTACAAAAATACTAGAAAGTCGTCCAGAATATCCAACAAATTATACTTGCGTGTATACGGGACTGGTGCACGATACATCTGATAGGGGTCCAAAGTCCCGACGTCTATTGAAGGCGTTGGGTGCCAGTTCAGGTGTTTCCTCGTCATCTGACCATGGTTCTAAAATAACGAGGTGCATGTATGAATGTGTGTGTGAATGTGTATGTGTTCCCGGGTCTTTCCTTCGAGATTGACCCCGAACCGTCGCCAATAGCCCAATGTGCAGCTCTAGTGCGACGTTAATTAACAAACCTGAACCGTCGCCAATAGCCCAGTGTGCAGCTGTAGTGCGACGTTAATTAACCAAACCAAACCTTTGAGTTCATTATGTGTTATATTATGCATTCGGTTTTCATTTCGCATCATCTAATTGATACGAACAATTTTTTTTAACATAACTCGAAATCTCTAATTGTGACATTTTTTTTTTATAAGGTTCATGTCTTAAATACGACTGAAATAATGATTCGTGGAGGTTGTTACTCCTCATTAACAATAGGAAGCGCACAATTGCCAATTGAAGCACTTAGCGCACCTCCAGTATCCAATCACGGAACCACAAATCGAAGCAACAGTAATTGGTAATTCTAAATTACAGAGTCGAAGACTATATTTATGCAAAACACTGCTAATATCGTTACCAATTTCTTTGGGGGAGAAATTACTCTTACAAATCCGCTGAGGGGCACTTAATTTAGCCCCGAGGTGCAATGGAAGAACCTAAACTGGTAGGCAAAGGAAGTGTAATGTTAATGATTAATAGGGCAAGAACTGAATTTATTCATTTGGTCGTGATTACATTGATGCCCTGTTAGTGTGTTTCTTATCAGATTGAAACACATGGATGGTCCTCCATTAAGTAAGAAAACTTGATGATCGTGATCGTTTTTTTATTGGTAACTAATTTGTTCTTTTTCGTAGAATAAGGGTGTGTCCCATTATGGAATAACATATTTTGAGGTTATTACATGTTTTCTTTGATTTTATTGTTTTGGGAATGTATTGAAATTATGTTGGTTGTTTGGATTAAGATCACAAGGGGGGCCGGATAGTCCAGTGGATAAAGGTGTCGGCTGGGAATCAAAGGATTCCCGGTTGGAACCTGTGCGAGGATTAGACTAAAGAATAGTAAAAAAAGTAGTGATATTGCGATCGGAGGGTTGCCAACTTTGCTACCAAAATACTAGAATGTCGTCCAGAACACCCACAAAAATTATCGGCGTGTATACGGGACTGGTGCACGATAAATTTGATCGGGGACCCGACGTCTATTGAAGGCGTTGGGTGCCAGCTCAGGTGTTGTCCTCGTCATCTGACCATGGTTTAAAAATACGAGGCATCGTTCCCGGGTCTTTCCTTCGAGGTAGGTCCCGAACCGTTGCCAATAACCCACTGTGCAGCTCTAGTGCGACGTTAATTAACCAATACCAATCCAGAAGTTACAGTTAGAGTTCAGCAGTCCAGACGGAGTCAGCCTATGTAGATAAGTGATCTACTAATTTGCTTGAGGAAGGATTGACGTGTCGACTAGGTTGACCGTTAATCAACTTGCCCCTCTGACTTTGGTAACGGGTGGGGGGTGGGGGGGTTAATTTTAAAGAATAAAGTTAAATTTAAAGAATACTGTAAATGATATAACCGCTGTAACTTTAGTTCTAATGAAAGGGTCATGCTTAGTTAACGCGCTTAAACTAAATTTTTTTTTTTTTTTGGTTTTGGTTAATTAACATTACACTAGAGCTGCACAATGGGCTATTGGTGACGGTTCTGGGTCTATCTCGAAGAGTTCAGCTATCTTGAAGGAAAGAACCGGGAACACATACACATTCACACACACATTCATTTATACCTGCACCTCGTTATTTTAGAACCATGGTCAGATGACGAGGAAACACCCGAACTAGCACCCAACGCCTTCAATAGACGTCGGGACTTTGGACCCCGATCAGATGTATCGTGCACCAGTCCCGTATACACGCCGTTAATTTTGAGGATGTTCTGGACGACTTTTCTAGTATTTTGTAGCGAAGCTGGCAACCCTCCGATCACAAGATCACTTTTTTTTTACCTTTCTTTGTCAAGTCCATCACCTGGCATCGAACCGGGAACCTTCGTATTCCTAGCTGACGCCCTTAACCGCTTGGCCACGGAGGCCTCGCTTAAACTAAAGAGCTTACATTATTATAGCTGACAGTTTACACCATTCGTGTAAAAATTGGGTGAAGTGAAAATTCTAGAAAATTTCTCCTTGTAGCCAAAATACAATTATGATCAATTGCGACCTAGGAAATTGACAAAAGTTGAAGGAGTAGTTTATTAAGAACAACATGCAGTGTTAAAAATAGGTACTCAACAATAAGTCAAATGTACTCATTTTTGATTACGTTTGATGCTTATCATAGTTCCGAATACACAAGTTTCATTTTTGAAAAAGACATGTACTCAAAAATGAATACAATGAATAAAAAGACCAGTTGCTTGCCTACATAGGCTGCCTTCGTAAATCACTTTCAATAAATATCAACAATTACAACCAGGACTTACCGACCGGGGGATCGAATCCAATCCGTCAACCTGATGTCGTCTGCACCGAAGTCCGTTGTACTACAAAAACGACAAGAAGAAATTATAAACAGAAGAAATGTTAAAAATGCGTGGTAAAAGAATGGGAAGTAAGATAATTGAGTCGTAATAACTCAGTTTCCAATAAAACAATCGACATCAAATAATGTAGAACACCATCTTCTGAATAAATATTTTAAATTTGCCAAATCGCTTTATTAAGATGGCTTGAGCAGAAGCTGATATTAGCAATATTTAACTATACTGCTCATTTTTGCGAAAATACGGTTGCTTAAATTTGAGTACTTTGTCGCTCATTTACGATACAATTGTACTCAAAGAAAAACGAGTACGTCCATGTACTTATTTTTAAGCACTTTTTTTATTCAGTGTGATATTAAGAAATTTAAATAAATGCGGAGCGATCTAGAGCTTACCGAAAACGCAAGAAGGAGCAGGTCGAGCAGACGCGAGCCAAACATTAAGATGTAGTGGAGACTATATACCGGATTTTGTTTAGCACATTCAAGTATAATTCTGGTGTCCTTTTTCTACAAAGTGACATTTTGTAGTTAATTTTGTCATATATTTTTTTTTCCTTTTAAATTATCTTGATTTTATTTTTTATTAATACTTTAAAATATATTTTTTGCCTTTTAAATTCACTTGCCGAATTCCTTTAACTCTGAATTTGAAGACACATAATGTGGTCATGTAAAACGATTGAGTCGCATATTGTAGGATGTTTCTTATCTTAAATGCACGGTATCTGTTTAGTTACCAATTTAGATAATTCTTAATCTAAAAGATAACAATGTGTTAACAGTATAGAATTTATTATTTCTTTATTTTTATCTTAAAAACTGGTAGTCCATATAAGTTCTATAAATTAAAAAATGATTTATAATCAAAGTTTGATCTCGAAAAATCCCACATTGAAATTAGCATGTTTCAATTTTGTTTGAATGAGAGTAGGGCTCAGTTTCTACCCTTCTCAGTAAAGTTGCCCAAATGTGACTTAAGATCATCTGGCTCTTACGTAAAGGTTTGTACACTATTAAAAATTGCAATTCAACGATGTACCATATCCATAGAGTAATGATACAAATAGAGGAATAAAAATGCTGATTTCCGTGTGTGCATCATTGAAACCACGTGATATGTGGAAATGCCAATTTATTCACGCGCCAATATTACTTGGCAGGCCTTGGCGACTTTCAGAACTAAACGAGATCGAAGTATTGTAATATGGTTTTGTGTTTAATTTTGTATTTAAATATCGTTTTTTTGAACGAGTGGCACAATTTAAGGGTGTTTAACAGATATATTAAGGAGATTTTTCTTACTTTGTAGTTTCGAAATAATTGCATTACGTTTTTATGTAAAAAATTTACCATAAGCGAAGTTCTTTCAATTGTTATTTTGTATACTTCAATAAGAAAATATGAACAATAAAACCTGAGAAATATAAAGAGTTTCGCTTCTTCGAGTATTGAACACAAATAAAATATTTTCGTTTCGTTAATGAAGCTGAAATATTTAGCGCATATTGTTTGAAAATAAGTAAATACGTACATATATGCTAAGAAATTGAATACAGACAGAGCTCCTTATCATCAAAAAAGAAGAAAGTGCGCCAAATTTGAAACTCCTGCAGATGTCTGAACGCCAAATGTGGCAGCGCTATAACCACGTGATGTGGGTTTTTCTTTTCAATGTTGGCACCGCGGCCTTACGAGAGTCTGGTATTGAAGGCGCTCTCTATTTAATATTACAACTGTCTGCTACACACTGGGCTACAGTTCAATGATGTTCAGTTCAATGATGTACCATACCTTGCTGCAAAACAGAGGTCTGCAGCAAGTTACACAATATTATGATGGAATCTAGGTTGAACCGAACATCCTTTATCGGAAAAAGTGGAGGTTTCACCGATAATTGGTTCAACCTCTTTACCTGCAAACGAAATTTTCGTTGTCGCTACAAAAACAAACCGGGGAATCCCTTCCGAGAAAGACAACGACAAACAAGGGCCTCCATGGCTCAGTGGGTAAAGGCGCTCAGCTATGAATCAGAGGATTCCTAGTTCGAGCCCGATCAGTGGACTTTCACAAAGAAAAGTAAAAAAGTTGCGATCTTGATATCGGACGGTTGCCAGCTTCGCTATAAAAATACTAAGAACTCGAATTTTGTGTTTTATGCAACGTTAGGAGTTTTAGTGCAGCGTGTCAGCACTAAATGGTATCCGTAGTGGCACCGTAAAATTGTGAAACTAACCAAAATGTTGGTTGCAGCTAAATGGGTGCCAGATTTTGATGCAAGGTCGTAATAATTTTTAACAGTGTACTAAAATACTAAGAAAACTCAAATTTTATTTGAAAGGTTCGGCATAAAATGGTGAAGCGAAAATATGAGTTTCGGTACAATGTTTCACCATAAAATGGTGAAATTAAGCACCAAATGTTGGTTGCAGCTCAATGGCTACCAAACGTTGGTGAAATGTCGAAATAATTTTTAACAGTGTACTAAAATAATAAGAAAACTCGAATTTTATTTTAAAGGTTCAGCATAAAATGGTGAAGCGAAAATATGAGTTTCGGTACAACGTTTCACCATAAAATGGTGAAATTAAGCACCAAATGTTGGTTGCAGCTCAATGGCTACCAAACGTTGGTGAAATGTCGTAATAATTTTTATCAGTGTACTAAAATACTAAGAAAACTCGAATTTTATTTCAACGGTTCAGCATAAAATGGTGAATCGAAAATATGAGTTTCGGTACAACGTTTCATTATAAAAATGGGGAAACTAAGCAGTTGGTTGCAGCTCAATATTGGTGAAATGTCGTAATAATTTTTAACAGTGTAATAAAATACTAAGAATGGACAATCCAAAAATGTAACAATGGATATATGTAACATAAAAATTGCCATTTTCATACATTAACCTGTGTTTTCATGGGCGAAATATATTACAAAAAACTTAATATGGATATTTTAATTAATCAAATTGATGTAAATTTAGAAGTAATCATTACTTTAGTTTAACTGAACCACACAAAAAAAACAATGATGCAATTACCAAGCAGGATATGGTTCGTTCATTTACAATGAAAAAGAAAACTTGCCCCCAGATCCCCAAGAAAAGATGTTGACCCACATTTCTCGTACACTTGTCTCTATTCTCGTTCTTGTGCAATGCCAACACAAACACAAGAGAAAATCCCTTACGAACCCACATGGGCACGAGATATAGGATATACACGTTATTTTTCAATAACAGTTATCGCCATTTATTAAAGAACTGTTCTTTAATGTATTTTGTTTTGAAGAACTATGTTTTGTTGTATATATAAGAGAACACTGTAAAAAAAGGTACTTAAAAATGAGTACCTGTACATATTCATTTCGCTTTGAGTACAATTGAATCGTAAATGATCGATCAATAACAGTTGTCTACCTTTCCTAAAGAACTGTTCTGTAATATTTTGTTTTGAAGAACTATGTTTTGTTGTATATATAAGAGAACACTATAAAAAAGGTACTTAAAAATGAGTACTTGTACATATTTTTTTTTTAGTACATTGCATCGTAAATGAGCGATGACGTACTCAAATTTAAGTAATCGTACCTTCTGAAAAATGAGCAGTGTGATTTATTACTGACTATCTTAGCTTCTGTTCAAGCCATCTTAACAAAGCGACCAGACAAACTTAAAATAAATGTTGAGGAGATGGTTTACCACATCATTTGATGTCGATTGCTTAAATGGAAACTGAATTATTACAACTCAATTATCTTACTTCCCATTCTTTTGGCACACCTTTTTAACAGTACTTCTGTTTATAACTTCTTCACGTTGCCCTGGTAGTACAACTGATAAGGCACTGGACTGCGGTGCCACGTGATATGGGTTCGATTCCCAGTAAGTCTAGATTGTAATTGTTTGTATTTATTGAAAGTGATTTATGGACAGCCTATGTAAGCAAAATAATGCTCTTTTTATTCATTTTTACTCATTTTTAGTATGTTTTTTTCAAAAATAAAACTTATGTGTTGTGAGTCATGATAAGCATCGAATGTACTAAAAAATGAGTACATTTTACTTATTTTTGAGTACCTATTTTTAACAGTGAAAGGGTATATTATAAATTCCTTGTTTGAGTTGCCCAGATTCAAAAGCAGGTACACTGTTAAAAATAGGTGCTTAAAAATAAGTGACATGTACTAATTTTTTAGTACATTCGATGCTTATCATGGCTTCGAATACATAAATTGCGATTTTGAAAAATGCATGTACTCAAAAATGAGTAAATATTAATAAAAAGGGTACATGTTTGCCTATATAGGCTTCCTTCATAAATCACTTTCAATAAATATCGACAATTACATCCAAGACTTACCGGGAAACGAACCCAGAACCTCAAGTACCGCAGTCCAGAGTCTTGTCCGTTAAACTTCCAAGGGGACTTGAAGAAGTTATAAACAGAAGAAATGTTTAAAAGGTGCACCAAAAGAATGGGAAGCAAGATAATTGAGTTGTAAAAACTCAGTTTCAATTTAAGAAATGGACATAAAATAAAGTTGAAAACCATCTTCTGAACAACTATTTTAAGTTTGTCAGGTTGCTTTGTTAAGATGGCTTGAACAGAAGCTGAAATGTGCAATGTTAAATCACACTGCTCATTTTTGAAAACGTACGATTACTTAAATTTCAGTACGTCATCGCTCATTTACGATGCAATTGTACTCAAAGAAAAGCGAGCAGGTTCAGATACTGATTTTTAAGTACCTATTTTTTTTTACAGTGGAGCTTCTGAGAAAGAATAGATGAAGATAATTGAAGAGCAAACAATCAAATATTATTTTGTCGCATTAATTCGATTCGTGCGAAAACGGAAAAAAAATTCTCCAAAACGCATTGACTCGTATGCATATTTAAATTTTTGAATGCTATATTCATTGCCACATATAATTTTTTGAACCAATGTATTAATTTAGCTCGATAAAGAATTCTGAAATTTCGATAAAGAATTCTGAAATTTCGATAAAAAAGTCGGTAATTTCGATAAAGAATTCTGAAATTTCGATAAAGAATTCTGAAATTTCGATAAAGAATTCTGAAATTTCGATAAAAAAAGTCGGTAATTTCGATAAAGAATTCTGAAATTTCGATAAAGAATTCTGAAATTTCGAAAAAGAATTCTGAAATTTTGATTAAAGAATTCTGAAATTTCTATAAAGAATTCTAAAATTTCGATAAAGCTTTCTGATATTTCGATAAAGAATTCTGAAATTTCGATAAAAAATTCTGAAATTTCGGACAAAATAAAAAAAAATTATCATTGCTTGCTCCTGAAATCTAACACGGAAGGATACCAACGTTTTTCCGGTCCGTTCAATAACAGGTAAAAAAGAACACAATGTTCTTTTTGTCACTTCCGACACTGAGATCACCCTAACTCAAACTACGTACCCGGAAAAAGTCATTGTTTTTTTATACTCTCATCTGGCGTTAGGAAGGGCGGCGTGATCTATGTGATGTCACCTCTAATGTATCACTGTGACCGGACAAATTTAGAAATAGTATTAAAAATATTCGTTTGTCATACCCTAGAAAGTCCTTAATTTGTTTAGGGTGTGGGGGTAGACCTTGGATGTATATCGGTTTGAACGACGCCTACTAATTTGAGCTTCTTCATTATACAGAGTGGGATGAAAATTACATAAGGGAAGAAAAGAAAGTCCTTGATGATTGGGACTACCACTCAAAAAAGTTTTTGAGGCCTCCGTGGCCGAGTGGTTAAAGCGCTAGTTGGGTATCCGGAGGCTTCCTGGTTCGAACCTAGGCAATGGGCTTGACAAAGAAAAATAAAAAAGTAGTGATCTTGTGATCGGAGGGTTGTAAGCTTCGCTACAAAATACTAGAAAAGTCGTCCAGAACATCCACAAAAATGAACGGCGTGTATACGGGACTGGTGCACGATACATCTGATCGGGGTCCAAAGTCCCGACGTCTATTGAAGGCGTTGGGTGCCAGTTCAGGTGTTTCCTCGTCATCTGACTATGGTTCTAAAATAACGAGGTGCATGTATGAATGTGTGTGTGAATGTGTATGTGTTCCCGGGTCTTTCCTTCGCGATAGACCCCGAACCGTCGCCAATAGCCCACTGTGCAGCTCTAGCGCGACGTTATTAACCAAACCAATGATGACTATGACTAAATATGAAATATATAAAAAGAATTTTAAAAGATTTAAGAAAAAGTATTGTTTGTTTTTAATTGACAATTATTAAAAATAAAAAATAAATATTAATTGAAGCACATTCCTCGAGCAGTCGCTTTTTGGCACCAGGCAATGGCACATTGCTTTACTTGACCGAGCAGTTGATTTTTTCATCTCTACTTCGTGTAGTCGTTTTGAGAAGCTTACATAATGAGAATTTTTTTCACTAGAACTAAACCTAATTTAAATAATGCAAAGAATTAAAAAACATGCTCAAACTTAATAAAACCTCCCTAAAAACGCATTTATATGTTTGTTATAAGAAATAAAAGATCAATTCATTGCATTCAAAAATTTCCGTATTTCGACATTGCAATTATTATCTTTTCAACATAATTTTATATCAATACGAGGGGGAAAGAAAAGCCGACGTATTTATCGCTCAGGGAAAAGGATTGCCGTAAACCGCAATTAGAACCTTCTGACATCAACATCTCCAGCTATGATAACATTAATAACAAGACTTGATTTTCAAAGAAATATGCTAATCTGTTTGTAAAGCGATTTGAAATCAATCTGCAGTAAACGATTGAAATTAAAGAAACATCCTTGAGTTGTTTCTACTTTTTCCGCGTTCAAACAAATACGACTGCTTTAATGAAAAATCGCATCTATTTGTTAAGAGGCTAAAATATCTTAATATGAATTATACATGTGCGATTCTCAGTTGCCGAATGTGCTTGCAGATGCGGTAAACTGGGTAGGAACGATTGGGAACCTTGAAAAGTATGCAATTTTCGTATCGAAAACTTCAAAAATGGTCATTAATTATCACAATGGGAGTATCGTGAAGGAGTATCCTGTAATTACATTCAAATTTATGACTTGTAGGAGTCGCGATTCGTGTTTATTGTTTACAGTTTGGGGAAGCATTTTGGAACGGATCAGGGACGCCCCTAGGGGTGCGGGACGCATGCCACCGCACAGGGCCCTGCGCTTCTAGGAGGGGGGGGGGGGGCACCTGTCTCTTCTTCCTCCCCTAAAAAACCTTTTTTTTCGAGTTAACTTTAATTTTATAGTGGAGTGTATTTTTACGCAGAATCTTATGAGAAAGTCTCAAAAGAGAGAGAGAGAGAGCAGAAATGATCATAATACATGTATAAACAATTTGGACATTTTTTAATGGAGATTTAAAACATAGTAATTTATTTTCCTTTAAAATACTGTTGTTGTTTTTTTACTAGCGAGGCCCCTCCAAAATCGCGGGGTCCTGTGCGATGGCACATGTCGCTCACCCCTAAGGACGGCCTTGGATGGACTTAAGAATCTTCATGTCGTCTGACAATCAGTTTGACACAAGAATAATTTAAATATAGTACTAAGCTTTTCGAAGTAAATAAAAACTTTAAGTGAAATCCAGTTATTATGTTCAAGACTGGGTATGGAAAGAACGGATTAAATTTATTAATACAGAATCGGTTTCAGTAGAATAACAGCAATCTTTGCTACAACACTTTGTGAAATTTACTTATTTTTAGCTTCGCCTGCAATCGATTGCTTATCGATTTTATTTTATTTTAATTTAAGGCTCCAGAGTAAAATTGTTGTTGGGTCTTCAGGGTTTACGAAGGTCGTGGCTCCGGAGGAGCCTTCGCCTCCAGTTTGACAAGTAATTTAACACAACATTAGCTCTAGGCTACATAAATGAAGTTTACCATTGCGAATATGAACTTTGAAGGAGGCGTCTCGGTTAAGGTAGGGTCCGATCAACTGGCATAACTGTTGAACAGGAGGAGTATTACGCAGGTTGTTAGTTTTTCAGGATTTTTTTATAATATATTGTTAATTCCTTTCGTTTCTTTACATAATTTTATTTACAGAAGGTTATCAAGGATTTACTACACGAGTTACCTTGCTAGCAAGAGCGCCACCCTGGAACGGTGAATACGTAGGGGATTTGTATGATCATAGACCACTAGGTCTTTTAACTCTTCATTGTCAATATGGTCCATTGATCCATAGAAGTTAGTGGCTAGTTTACCAATAAATTGAAGCAGTGAGGGCATATGTAGTGTGCTGGCTATGTCGATGTCGCGTACGAACCAATTGGACCTCGTGATGTAGACTCTCGGTAGGTTTCTTTGGAATTCGTCAAAGTTATCAAGTCTGGTTGTACACCCAAACGCCCATATGGGGGCTGCGTATGTAATAATAGGTCTAAGAATGACTTTATATACAAATAGTCTATTGGTCATAGAGATATTAAACCTGCGGTTCAGTAGCGGCATGGGACTGAATTTGACCTTACGCAGAGTGTAAAATTGGACACTTTTTGTTGGTAACTACTGGGATGTACTTTCATTGTATTAAGGTGTAAAACGGTAAGTAACGCCTTGAAGATGAATCTTACCTTATTATTTTCATTATTTTTATTTATTTTGTTTATTTCTTTGTTTGGTTATTAGTTGGTGTATTTGTTTGTCAATTAGTTTGTTTGTTTTTTCGGAACCACCCGATTTATTTCCAACACTGATTTAAAAAAAAAAAATCGCGCTCAAGGTGGGGAAGTCATTAAGAGTCTCTGATCTTCTTCGTGATATCCGTATCGCCCTGTTTCACGCTGAAAAAAAAATAAGACGAATCAGTGAGGAGCGTGAAATCAGCACCAGACAATGAGACAGACCTCGTGTGTCACTGTCACTTCACCAAGAACGAGACAACGGCAGAAAACGAAAGGAACGTCACTCGCTCAAAGCGGAAGGTCGCTTCTTCGAGGTTTCCCGAACGCTTACCATCCGACTCTAGACTGAGATTCCTGCCACAGACTCTAGCGTCTCTAACCTAATCCGGCTGATCGATGAAAATCAGATTGGGCGCGATAATTGTTCTAGCTTTGGCGATAGTTTACTACTCTCAACCCAGTGGAAGGGTTGTTTGGTTTAGTTTGATTAATTAACGTCGCACTAGAGCTGCACAGTGGGCTATTAGCAGCGGTTCGGGGTCTATCTCGAAGGAAAGACCCGGGAATGTTGCCTTTTAAACCATGGTCAGATGACGATGACAACACCTGAGCTGGCACCCGACGCAACCTAAAATAGGCGTCAGAACATTGAACCCCGATCGGATTTATCGTGCACCACTCCCGTATACACGCCAGTATAATTTGTTGGATGTATGGGTTGGTTTGGTTTTGTTAAATAACGTCGCACTAGAGCTGCACAGTGGGCTATTGGCGACGGTTCGGGGGTCAATCTCGAAGGAAAGCCCCGGGAACACATACACATTCACACATACATTCATACATGTCGTTATTTTAGAACCATGGTCAGATGACGAGGTAACACCTGAACTGGCACCCAACGCCTTCAATAGACGTCGGGACTTTGGACCCCGATCAGATGTATCGTGCACCAGTCCCATATACACGCCAGTATAATTTGTTGGATGTTCTGGACGACATTCCTAGTATTTTGTAGCGAAGCTGGCAACCCTCAGAACCCAAGATCACTACTTTTTTACTTTTCTTAGTCAAGTCCATCGCACAGGATCGAACTAGGAATCCTCTGATTCCCAGCTGGCACCTTTGTCCACTAGGCCACGAAGGCCCCGCAGTGTCCTCATAGATTCCGAATCGTCACCAATAGCCCATTGTGTAGCTCTGGTGAAACTTTCATTCAACGAACCGACTGACATGGTTTAATATTACGAGGCAGTGTTCCTGAGATTTTCCTTTGGGATAGATATTGAACCCTCGCTGATAGCCTAATGCATAATTAATAATTATTACAATGTCAATATTTAACTAACTGAAAACCATTTAATCTATAAAATGTCACTATATTTTATGATTCGTCCTGAAAAGTTGTTTAGCTTAGCGCCTAATTGCTCGTTTGGTATACGATGGCGTACGATTTACTGAAAAGTATCTTCGATTTCCGCCGGATACGGCCGGAACGGTAATTAAAGGTTTAAATAAATAATAAAATTTAACATTTGCATAAAAATAAATATTTTCCGTTATTAGTCGTTTTTTTTAATTAATTTATTTTAAGCAATTAATATGTGAAAGATTTAAAATTATTTTTTACGATATGCTTTACTACCACTTGTTTCATAATAATTACTTTTATATATATTTGTAACTTTTTTTTTTTTAAGAAATATGTTATTTTACAATTCAAAACTTTATGAAATATGAGTCTTCAAAGGCTTGTATAAATACGAAATTGGGTTCGAAATAAACTGTGTAGTTTAATTATCGAATATTTAACTTACCAATAATTGGTTTGGTTTGGTTAATAAACGTCGCACTAGAGCTGCACAGTGGTCTATTGGCGACGGTTCGGGGTCAATCTCGAAGGAAAGACCCGGGAACACATACACCTCGTTATTTCAGAACCATGGTCAGATGCCGAGGAAACACCTGAACTGGCACCCAACGCCTTCAATAGACGTCGGGACTTTGGACCCCGATCAGATTTATCGTGCACCAGTCCCCGTATACACGCCGTTAATTTTTGTGGTTGTTCTGGACGACTTTTCTAGTATTTTGTAGCGAAGCTGGCAACCCTCCGATCACAAGATCGCTACTTTTTTTTGCTTTTCGTTGTCAAGTCCACCGCATGGGTAGCTGACTACTTTGAGAGAATGGTTGTTGTATTTTTTAACAGTTAATTTTTTTTAAGAATGGTATTGTATCATAGGCGAACTAGTTTTTTTTTTCATTAAACTTTAATGATTGGGCACCGAGCAATGGCACATTGCTTAAAAAAAACAGCTAGTACTACCTTTGAGCAGTCGTTTGTGGCTACTTAACCTCTCCGAGCCGTCGGTTTTGGCACCGGACAATGGTAAAAGTAATTTTTAAAAACAACTATTTTTATTTATGTATTGCACGTAAAACAGAGTATTAACCACTGTTGAAAATCCTTAGAAAAATAAATAACAAATTTCGTAATAAAAAAACTACAAGCAATTTAAAACTACCATATACAATCTCCTGGGAAGCGTGAAACCGCAGATGGAACTACGTTACAAGATTGCCTGGACTTGACAAAGAAAAGTAAAAAAGTAGTGATATTGCGATCGGAGGGTTGCCAGCTTCGCTACAAAAATACTAGAAAGTCGTCCAGAATATCCAACAAATTATACTGGCGTGTATACGGGACTGGTGCACGATACATTTGATCGGGGTCCAAAGTCCCGACGTCTATTGAAGGCGTTGGGTGCCAGTTCAAGTGTTTCCTCGTCATCTGACCATGGTTCTAAAATAACGAGGTGCATGTATGAATGTGTGTGTGAATGTGTATGTGTTCCCGGGTCTTTCCTTCGAGATTGACCCCGAACCGTCGCCAATAGCCCACTGTGCAGCTCCAGTGCGACGTTAATTAGAAAAACCAAATCAAAACCATTACAAGATTGCAGCATTTGGCGCTTTATCCCCTCATCGCCAAACAATTATAGCGCCAAGATGCCTTTCCTCCATCAGCCGGATCAGGTGGGAGACACTAATGATAAGAAGGACGACGGATGATTCCAAAAAGATGAAAGCATTGATAAGCGGCACATTATGATATAATTGCAGCCCTGGATGATAATCTGGATTTCAGTTTTCTGACGATTGGGCTATTTAAATCGTGGGAAGATAAATTATGCTTAGTGGCTTGCGAAGGTTTCTAAGACAGAGATTTAATTAACCAAATTTTGGGATATTTTTTTTATATCTTGTTCATTATTTTTAATGGAAATTTGATAGTATGAAGAATGTTGGAATTGAGTTACATATGTTTGATGGACAAGAGTGTCGTTTTCTAGTATACTTTCTAACGTAGCTTTAGGGGATTTTTTTTTAAGATTTAAATAAAAATAACACATTTTATTTTAAATATAAATAACTCCAACGTTGTTGAGTCTTTAGTTTGGTTAATTAACGTCTCACTGAAGCTGCACAGTGGGCTATTGGCGACGGTTCGGGGTCTATCTCGAAGGAAAGACCCAGGAACACATACACATGCACAATCATACATGCACCTCGTTATTTTAGACCCATGGTCAGATGACGAGGAAACACCTGAACTGGCACCCAACGCCTTCAATAGACGTCGGGACTTTGGACCCCGATCAGATGTATCGTGCACCAGTCCCGTATACACGCCGTTCATTTTTGCGGATGTTCTGGACGAGTTTTCGAGAATTTTGTAGCGAAGCTGGCATTCCTCCGATCACAAGATCACTACTTTTTACTTTTCTTTGTCAAGTCCATCACCTGGCATCGAACCGGGAACTTTCGTATTCCTAGCTGACGCCTTTAACCGCTCGGCCACGGAAGCCTCTGGCTGCGTAGAAGCCTTCGTCTCTAGTATGATAAGTAATTTAACATAACATTAGCTCTAGGCTACATAAAGGAAGTTTACCATTGCGAACATGAACTTTGAAGGGGGCATCTCGGTTAAGGCAGGGTCCGATCTACTGGCATTACTGTTGAACAGGAAGAGTATTAGCAGATTGTTAGTTCTTCGGGATTTTTTAAAAAATTTCTTTCGTTCCTTTACATAATTTTATTTACAGAAGGCTATCAAGGATTTACGAGAGTTAACTTGCTAGCAAGTTTGGTTGGTTTTGGTTTTGTTAATTAACGTCGCACTAGAGCTGCACAGTGGGCTATTGGCGACGGTTCGGGGTCAATCTCGAAGGAAGACCCGGGAACACATACACATTCATACACACACCTCGTTATTTTAGAACCCTGGTCAGATGACGAGGAAACACCTGAAATGGCACCCAACGCCTTCAATAGACGTCGGGACCCCGATCAGATGTATCGTGAACCAGTCCCGTATACAAGCCAGTATAATTTGTTGGATGTTCAGGACGACTTTCTAGTATTTTTGTAGCGAAACTGGCAACTTGCTAGCAAAAGCGCCGCCTTTGGACGGTGAATATGTAGAGGGATCTGTGTGATCATAGACCACTAGATCATTTAACTCTTCATTGTCAATATGGTCTATTGATCCATAGAAGTTAGTGGCTAGCTTGCGAATTAATTGAAGTAGTGAGGGCATATGTAGTGAATTGGCTATGTCGATGTCATAAGTCCAACGTTGTAAGTTGGAGAAAAATAAGGACTATTAAGTGTTATTTAATAAGTGCCGAGTGCTTTTTAAGTAATTTTCAACCTGAAAATAGGATTTTTTATCAATGAAATTTTACAACTACGCGTACAGGTACTCTTTTTTAAATGACCATTTAAAACGGTAAACTTAATGGAATTTTAGAATTTCAAGCCTCAGGGGCACAATCAGAGGTTTAATAGTATTTACTAGCATGGCTGTGCGATAATTATCGCATGCCCCCCCCCATGTCGTCGCTCATTTACGGTTTGGTTTGGTTAATTAACGTTGCACTAGAGCTGTACAGTGACGGTGACGGTTCGGGACCTATTTCAAAGGAAAGTCCCGGGAACGATGCCTCGTATTTTTAACCCTGGTCAGATGACGATGACAACACTTGAGCTGGCACCCGACGCAACCTAAAATAGGCGTCAGGACATTGAACCCCGATCGGATTTATCGTGCACCACTCCCGTATACACTGCAGTATAATTTGTTGAATGTTCTGGACGACTTTCTAGTATTTTTGTAGCAAAGCTGGCAACCCTCCGATCGCAAGATCACTACTGTTTACTTTCCTTTGTCAAGTCTACCGTGCGGGTTCGAACTAGCAATCCTCTGATTACCAGCTGAACGCCTTTATCCACGGCGCAACTAGAGGCCCGCTCGTTTACGATATGATTGTACTTACTCAAATAAAAACGAGTAGGTTCAGGTACTCAATTTTAAGTAATTATTTTAACAGTGTTAAGAGTGTGAATTTAGCCCCAGACAATGAGACAGACCTCGTGTGTCACTGTCACTTCACCAGAACGAGACAGAGGGCTCCGTGGCCGAGCGGTTAAAGGCGTTCAGCTACTAATCCGAGGATTGGTGGTTCGAATCCGGGAAATGGGCTTGACAAAGAAAAATAAAAAAGTAGTGATCTTGTGATCGGGTGGTTGCCAGCTTCGCTACAAAAATACTAGAAAAGTCGTCCAGAACATCCTCAAATATAAACGGCGTGTATACGGGACTGGTGCAGAATAAATCTGATCGGGGTCCAGAGTCCCGACGTCTATTGAAGGCGTTGGGTGCCAGTTCAGGTGTTTCCTCGTCATCTGACCATGGTTCTAAAATAACGAGGTGCGGGTATGAATGTGTGTATGAATGTGTGTGTGAATGTGTATGTGTTCCCGGGTCTTTCCTTCGAGATTGACCCCGAAGCGTCGCCAATAGCCCACTGTGCAGCTCTAGTGCGACGTTAATTAACCAAACCAAACCCGGGTCTTTCTTCTCGATAAGGAGCCCCAGTTGCTCAGTGGATAAGGCGTTCAGCTACTAATCAGAGGATGGGTGGTTCGAATCCGTGCGATGGACTTGACAAAGAAAAGTAAAACTTGTGTTCGGAGGGTTGCCAGCTTCACTGCAAAAATATTAGAAAGTCGTCCGGAACATCAAACAAGTTATACTGGCGTGTATACGGGACTGGTACACGATACATCTGATCGGGGTCCAATGTCCTGACGCCTATTGAGGTTGCGTCGGGTGCCAGCTCCGGTGTTGTCCTCGTCATCTGACCATGGTTCAAAAATACGAGGCATCGTTCCCGGGTCTTTCCTTCGAGATAGGCCCCGAACCGTTGCCAATAGCCCACTGTGCAGCTCTAGTGCGACTTTATTTAAACAAACCAAACCAAACCAAACCAATCTTCTAGATAAGCCCTGAACCATCTCCAATAGCCCACCGTGCTACTCTAGTGAGACGTTTATTAACCAAACCATACCTTAATATGAATCATATACATATGGATGCGCGATTCTTAGTAAATTGCTTCTACTTGCAGGAAGACTAGATAGGAGCGACGGGGAACCCTGAAAAGCATACAATTTTCCTGCCGAAAAATTCAAATATGGTCATTAGTCATCACAATCGGAGTACCGTGGGGCAGTACCCTGTAATTAGATTCAAATTTATGACTTGTAGAAGTCGTAATTCGTGTTTATTGTTCACTTTGGTTTGGTTTGGTTAATTAACGTCGCACTAGAGCTGCACAGTGGGCTATTGGCGACGGTTCGGGGTCAATCTCGAAGGAAAGACCCGGGAACACATACACATTCACACACACATTCATACACACATTCATACATGCACCTCGTTATTTTACAACCATGGTCAGATGACGAGGAAACACCTGAACTGGCACCCAACGCCTTCAATAGACGTCGGGACTTTGGACCCCGATCAGATTGATCGTGCACCAGTCCCGTATACACGCCAGTATAATTTGTTGGATATTCTGGTCGACATTCCTAGTATTTTGTAGCGAAGCTGGCAACTCTCAGAACCCAAGATCACTACTTTTTTACTTTTCTATGTCAAGTCCATCGCACGGATTCTAACCACCCATCCTCTGATTAGTAGCTGAACGCCTTATCAACTGAGCAACTGGGGCTCGAAGACTAGATAGGAGCAATTGGGAACCTTGAAAAGCATACAATTTTCCTGCCGAAAACTTCGAATATGGTCATTAATTACCACAATCGGAGTACCGTGGGGCAGTACCCTGTAATTACATTCATATTTATGACTTGTAGAAGTCGTAATTCGTGTTTATTGTTCACAGTTTGGGGAAGCATTTTATAAGAAATTAATTTTCTTAAGTGGGTTGTTTGCTTGAATTAAATAGAGCTAGAGCTGCTAAATAAGCTACTGGCGATAGTTAGGTTTTGTTTTGTTTTGTTATTTAATGTCGCACTAGAGCTGCACCGTGGGCTATTGACGACGGTTTGGGGCCTATCTCGAAGGAAAGATCCGGGAACGATGCCTCGTATTTTTGAATCATGGTCAGATGACGAAGAAACACCTGAACTGGCACCCAACGCCTTCAATAAATGTCGGGACTTTGGACCCCGATCAGATGTATCGTGCACCAGTCCCGTTTACACGCCGTTAATTTTTGTGGATGTTTTGGACGACATTGGTAGCGAAGTTGGCAACTCTCCGATCGCAATTTCTCTACTTTTTACTATTCTTTAGTCTAGGCCATCGCAAGGTTTTGAACCGGGGACCCTTGGATCCCCAGCTGACGCCTAATCCACTCGGCCACGGAGGCCTCGGAATGTTTCTTGAAAGAACGACCCAGGAACACTGACTCGCAGATTTGAACCGTTATCGGATGAGGAGGACGTCACCAGAGCTGGCACCCTGCTCTCCAAACTTCTAGATCACGACCAATGTGGGGACATTTGGGCCACGATAGATGCAATATGCACCAGATCAAATGGAATATGTAAAAAAAATTTAAAATAATAATTATATAAATTAAACTTTCACTATTTTTTAAAAAGAATTAATTTCATATAAATGTTTATTTCATAACTATTTCGTAGTGATCCGTTTGGAAAATTTTAAAAACTATGCTAGCCTCTGACGGCAGGTATTGTTAAGAGACACAATATATGATGAACAATGTGTGCGAGAGAGATTTGTGAAGTGTTTCGTTTAAATAGATCGAATTCGTAAACAAAACAAAAATCTATAACGTTAATCCTTAACACAGTAATATTGGTCAAACAATTTAATAAAAAACAGATGCTTTTCGACGTAAATTCGTCTTTAAAATCTGTAATGCTACATCCTCAGAAACTTGAGTGATATAAAATGTCGATATTTCAAAGCCCTATAACTCCAGGAACAATACACCTATGTGGATAGATGGTCCACCATAATGTAGAGAAAGTTAAGCCTCGTTGCAAATCCCGATGTAGAGTTAGTGGGCCCCTAGGCTGAAATGTGGTGCGAACCCTCTCTTTGCAACTACATGGGGGAGGGTATATATTAACTATTAATTTTCTTCCATGAATATTCTTTAATCTTTCAATGAATATTCTTTATTTCCAAAATTATTCTTTATTATTTCCATGAATATTCTTTATTTCCAAAATTATTCTTTATTATTTCCATGAATATTCTTTATTGTTTCCATTGATATTCTTTATTATTTCCGTGAGTATTCTTTATTATTTCCATGAATATTTTTTATTATTTCCATGAATATTCTTTATTATTTCCATGAATATTCCTTATTATTTCCATAAATATTCTTTATTTCCATAAATATTCTTTATTTCCATAAATATTCTTTATTATTTCCATGAATATTCTGTATTATTTACATTAATATTCTTTATTGTTTCCATAAATATTCTTTATTTCCATAATTATTCTTTATTATTTCCATGACAATTCTTTATTATTTCCATGAATATTCTTTATTATTTCCATGAATATTCCTTATTATTTCCATAAATATTCTTTATTTCCATAAATATTCTTTATTTCCATAAATATTCTTTATTATTTCCATGAATATTCTGTATTATTTACATTAATATTCTTTATTGTTTCCATAAATATTCTTTATTTCCATAATTATTCTTTATTATTTCCATGACAATTCTTTATTATTTCCATGAATATTCTTTATTTCCATGATTATTTTTTCTTCAGAGAAGAATATATATTTGCTTGCAGAATTTCGGATTTTTTTTTAATAAGTATCAAATTAGAAAATGACATTTGACAACTACCGCTTGTAACCATCATTAACAAATATATTCGAAGTTCCACTTCCGTAATAGGAAAACACTTCTTGACGTTCTTTTTTAGAAGGAGTTTGTACATCCACCCCCATGCTGTCTTTCTCACCTTCTCCGTTGAATTAATTGAAAAAAAAAAAAAAAAAAACTTGAACTGAATTAGTTCATTTTTCAGATCGTTCTCCAAATCATTGTCATATGCTTCCACTACATTTTGAGCTATCTTCATGATCTCTTCATTGTTATAAAGCCTTTTTAATGCAATTCATACAAAAAAAAATTTGCTGTCAGTTCTAACATTTAATAATTTCTACTGCTCCTGATACTCGAATCCAATAATTTTACCGCAAGTTAACTTTTTTTCTTCTTCTGTCGTGCAGTGGGCCCCCCTTGCCTATACTGTAAAAATAAAGGTGCTTAAAAATGAGTACATAGACGTACTCGTTTTCCTTTGAGTACAATTGCATCGTACATGAGCGATGACGTACTCAAATTTAAGTAACCGTACTTTCTCAAAAATGAGCAGTATGGTTTAATATTGCTAATCTTACATTCTGTTCAAGCCGTCTTAACAAAGCGACCTGGCAAACTTAAAATAGTTGTTCAGAAGATGGTTTTCCACGTTATTGGATGTCTATTGCTTAAATGGGAACTGAGTTATTACGACTCAATTATCTTACATCACATTTTTTTGGGAGGCCTCCGTGGCCGAGTGGATTAAGGCGTCAGCTGGGAATCCAAGAGTCCCCGGTTCGAACCTGTGCGACGAACTAGACTAAAGAATAGTAAAAAGTAGTGATATTCCGATCGAAGGGTTGCCAACTTCACAACCAAAATACTAGAATGTCGTCCAGTACATCCACAAAAAATTAACGGCGTGTATACGAGACTGGTGCACGATAAATCTGATCGGGGTCCAAAGTCCCGACGTCTATTGAAGGCATTGGGTGCCAGCTCAGGTGTTGTCCTCGTCATCTGACCATAGTTCAAAAATACGAGGCATCGTTCCCGGGTCTTTCCTTCGAGATAGGTCCCGAACCGTCCCCAATAGCCCACTGCGCAGCTCTAGTGCGACGTTATTAACAAAACAAAACAAAACCCATTTTTTTGGCAGGCCTTTTTAACATTACTTCTGTTTACCTTCACGTAGCTCTCGTAGTACAACGGATATGTCCCTGGACTTCGGTGCGGATGACATCGAGTAGACGGATTAAGTTCGATTCCCGGTAGGTCCTAGTTGTAATTTATTGAAAGTGATTTATGAAGGCAGCATATGTAGACAAGATACGGCTCTCTTTATTAAATTTACTCAATTTTGAGTACATGAATTTTTCAAAAATGAAAGTTATGTATTCGGAGCTATGATAAGAATCGAATGTAATCAAAAATGAGTACATTTTACTTATTTTAAGTACCTAGCTTTAACATTGTATGCCTAAATCCCGTGAGTAACTCTCCTCCCTGACTTTTATACCACGTGTGTGTGTGTGGGGGGGGGGGGGGAATTTCAATAAAATTTAATGCATAATCTAGCCTCAGTAGCAGCAGTATCTGGCTCTAATCGACGGATCGTAGCAAGAATGTGCTCAAATGGAATAAACGAAAATAATCCTAGAAATTTATTTGATTAGTTGACATTTTAAACTAGTTGTAAGAAAATTGCGTGTAGTTGACACTCACAACTTCTTCCAAGTATGTACTAAGGTCTCCCGTACTTTATTTTATGGATCAAGCTAGGTCCTAACCTAGCTTGATAACCTTGCTGATAGTTTCAATGTGATGAATAATGTTAAAAAGCCCAATTATTAAATTTATATAAAATTATATCTCATATACATTAGTGGTACTACTTAAAATTTAGTAATTTTGCTTTTAAACATTTATAATTATATTTTAATTTTAATCGTACATCGTGAATATATATATATATATATATATATATATATATATATATATATATATATATATATATATATATATATATATATATATATATATATATTATTTGAATATATGTTGTAAACTTTACGTTTATAATGGAAGTTACATACAGTTCTTGTTCTTTTTAAATAGGTATTTTTTAGTATGTTTAGGGTAGTTAATTTTAAATATAAAAAAGTTATGCATGAAGCTTAATATTAATTTCTATTATAATTTGTGAAAGAATAACTTTTTAAAATTTAAGAATACGGTATTCTCTTGCAGTTTGAAGAAATCAAAATTAACACGTCGTTATTTTGGCGACTTAAAAGCGACACCACTGAACTGTAACTGTAACTGCTGGAAGGCTCAAACCTTCGAGCATGTAGTAGAGGAGTCATGATGGCACTCTCTCTAACATCAAAGTGAAGCCAACATGTTTGGCCTGAGACACGTCGTTAATTACGTCATTCCATTAATAAATTTTCAATGTTACACATTTCCCAATTCAACAGCCAATCGTGAGTATTTTTTAATTCATAATTTTGAAGAGATGGCACGTGATATGGGCCTTTCGCTCTGAGATGTGGGCTTCACGATTCAGACGTCATATTCTCTCTACTACAGTCCATTCATGCTCAAAGTTGTTTCCTCTATGGGCGCGTTCAGGCCAGTTGAAAGCAGCCATGCTGTGGAACAATGTTTTTTTAACGAGATTTAGTGGTGTTTTTTATTACCACAGCATTGTAGAAATATTAAATGTATATAAATATTATATTTTCTTCTTATAGAATTAATTTTATATTGCCAAACAAATAGTTTTTGCTCTTGCTTTTTATCTACTTTGACTTGAAAATGATTTTTTATTTTAATAGTTGGTTGCATTTAAAATGGGTTTAAAAAGAAAATAGAAAAAAAACTCAGCCAAAAGCAATACACGTCAGCTTATTTTAACATGAAAAATATACAAAATATTGCGGTACAAAGAAAGTGGGGCACATCAAGGCTACCTCTACATCGGCTTCAAGTCAACGAAATGTCTTGCCCTATCCAGAAGTTACAGTTAGAGATCAGTGGGCGACACTCGAGTACAAAGTATTAATGAACTATGTTGATGCATAAGTAATGAAGCTATATATAGTGTAGCGCTATAAACTATTTGGCTACACTCTCTCGAACAGAGGAACTTCTGCTTGCTACGCAGATACTTTCCCAGTCAGGCTAAAGTGATCACTCTAGCCTAAGTGGGAGTATCGGGGATATGAAGTAAACCCCTCACTAGAATAAGCTAACAAAAGAAAAACATTTTTACGCTCAAGAAATTAACCCTTTGCACTCCGATGTCGCCTCTCAAGCGCCAACATAACGACCCGTTCTTTTGGTTCCCTGTTCTTTAAAATAAACGAGAAAAGCATGATATTGTGTTTAGAACATCAATCTTTTTTTCAACTTGTTCTCTTGCAAACACAAAACATACCAGGATTTTTTTCCCCTTTATGAGTATAAAAAAAATGTGCGGAAAAGAACGTAAAGAGGAATTACCGTTCCATAGAAAGAACACAAATCACAAAGTATTCTTGGGGTGCAAAGGGTTAAAATAAACGAGAACAGAATGATCTTGTGTTTGGAACATCAATCTTTTTTTCAACTTGTTCTCTTGCAAACACAAAACATACCAGGATTTTTTTCCCCTTTATGAGTATAAAAAAAAATGTGCGGAAAAGAACGTAAAGAGGAATTACCGTTCCATAGAAAGAACACAAATCGCAAAGTATTCTTGGGGTGCAAAGGGTTAAAATAAACGAGAACAGAATGATCTTGTGTTTGGAACATCAACCTTTTTTTCAACTTGTTCTCTTGCAAACACAAAACATACCAGGATTTTTTTCCCCTTTATGAGTATAAAAAAAAATGTGCGGAAAAGAACGTAAAGAGGAATTACCGTTCCATAGAAAGAACACAAATCGCAAAGTATTCTTGGGGTGCAAAGGGTTAAAATAAACGAGAACAGCATGATCTTGTGTTTGGAACATCAATCTTTTTTTCAACTTGTTCTCTTGCAAACACAAAACATACCAGGATTTTTTTCCCCTTTATGAGTATAAAAAAAAATCTGCGAAAAAGAACGTAAAGAGGAATAACTGTTCCATAGAAAATGGAACAGTTATTCCTCTTTACGTTCTTTTCCGCAGATTTTTTTTATACTCATAAAGGGAAAAAAAATCCTGATCTGTTTTGTATTTGATAAAGAACAAGTTGGAAAAAAAAGATTGATGTTCCAAACACAAGATCATGCTGTTCTCGTTTATTTTAACCCTTTGCACCCCAAGAACACTTTGCGATTTGTGTTCTTTCTATGGAACAGTACACAAATCGCAAAGTGTTCTTGGGGTGCAAAGGGTTAAAATAAACGAGAACAGCATGATCTTGTGTTTGGAACATCAATCTTTTTTTCCAACTTGTTCTTTATCAAATACAAAACAGATCAAGATTTTTTTTCCCTTTATGAGTATAAAAAAAATGTGCGGAAAAGAACGTAAAGAGGAATAACTGTTCCATAGAAAGAACACAAATCGCAAAGTGTTCTTGGGGTGCAAAGGGTTAAAATAAACGAGAACAGCATGATCTTGTGTTTGGAACATCAATCTTTTTTTCCAACTTGTTCTTTATCAAATACAAAACAGATCAGGATTTTTTTCCCTTTATGAGTATAAAAAAAATCTGCGGAAAAGAACGTAAAGAGGAATAACTGTTCCATAGAAAGAACACAAATCGCAAAGTGTTCTTGGGGTGCAAAGGGTTAAAATAAACGAGAACAGCATGATCTTGTGTTTGGAACATCAAATTTGTTTTCAACTTGTTATCTTGCAAATACAAAACATACCAGGATTTTTTTCCCCTTTATGAGTATAAAAAAAAAATCTGCGGAAAAGAACGTAAAGAGGAATTACCGTTCCATAGAAAGAACACAAATCGCAAAGTGTTCTTGGGGTGCAAAGGGTTAAAATAAACGAGAACAGCATGATCTTGTGTTTGGAACATCAAATTTGTTTTCAACTTGTTCTCTTGCAAATACAAAACATACCAAGATTTTTTTCCCCTTTATGAGTATAAAAAAAAAATCTGCGGAAAAGAACGTAAAGAGGAATTACCGTTCCATAGAAAGAACACAAATCGCAAAGTGTTCTTGGGGTGCAAAGTGTTAAAATAAACGAGAACAGCATGATCTTGTGTTTGGAACATCAAATTTGTTTTCAACTTGTTCTCTTGCAAATACAAAACATACCAGGATTTTTTTCCCCTTTATGAGTATAAAAAAAAAAATTGCGGAAAAGAACGTAAAGAGGAATTACCGTTCCATAGAAAGAACACAAATCGCAAAGTGTTCTTGGGGTGCAAAGGGTTAAAATAAACGAGAACAGCATGATCTTGTGTTTGGAACATCAAATTTGTTTTCAACTTGTTCTCTTGCAAATACAAAACATACCAGGATTTTTTTCCCCTTTATGAGTATAAAAAAAAAATCTGCGGAAAAGAACGTAAAGAGGAATTACCGTTCCATAGAAAGAACACAAATCGCAAAGTGTTCTTGGGGTGCAAAGGGTTAAAATAAACGAGAACAGCATGATCTTGTGTTTGGAACATCAAATTTGTTTTCAACTTGTTCTCTTGCAAATACAAAACATACCAGGATTTTTTTCCCCTTTATGAGTATAAAAAAAAAAATCTGCGGAAAAGAACGTAAAGAGGAATTACCGTTCCATAGAAAGAACACAAATCGCAAAGTGTTCTTGGGGTGCAAAGGGTTAATAATTTAAAGAACAAAAGAACGGGTTTTTATTTCGGGGACTGTGACTCTCCATTCGAGTCCAAAAGAATAATTTAAAATAACGATACGATTTATGGTTTTATAAGAGTTTTTGAGTTATGTATTATTATTTCTAATATGATTGATTGGTGTTGCAACGATTGGTGTTTCAACGAGCAGTTGAAAAAATAAATAGTTGAAATTACAAAAAGTTCAAGTTCAGTCCCTTCAGTAGTTGCAAAATAGTAATTCTATAATCAATTTTGATCAAAATTCTGTGATGTTTTTGCTACTAATAGAAAACAAACATTTTCATGGAAATCTGAAAAAAAACATCAATGCAATCAAAATCAAGTTCTACATTTAACAAACAATGATTACATTCAACAGAATGTATTGAAGAGTAGTAATCGTAGTAATCAGAAAAATTATATCCCATTACATTATATTCATTATTGGATACTAACGTTCCAAGAACATTTAGGAACATGACTCTTAGGTTGCCCAAAATAAACACCACAATCTTAAACTTCGCCATAAATTGTTACGCGAACAGCATTTATGAATGATTGCAAAAGTACGTGTTATATCACGTAAAAGTATAGTTCATCCATCATTAACTCATTACAAAACAAAAGGTCGTGTGGCTTTTTTCTTTAGCACGATCTGTTATTTAACACCAGCAGGAGGAGCCCGCCAACCAAAACCGCCAAAGCACGCCAGAAGGAGAAAGGTTATCAATTCGACTGTTATAGATTTTTTGTATGTATATACGCGCAAGGTTTCTGTTTTAATTCAGATATTTGAAGGAAAAAAAATTGTTGGATAATAGATGTCTTACTTGGGTGCCTTTGAAAAAAATATCCGGGTATCCGGCATTTAACTATCCCGAATTCTAAATTAACCGGCTCGTTTGTAAAAATTGAACCTGAATGCCGTCTGAAAAAAATATCCGGTTATCTGGCATTTAACGATCCGGAATTCTCAATTAACCGGATCGTTTGAAAAAATTTAATCTGAATGCCTTCTGAAAAAAAATATCTGGTTATCTGGCATTTAACTATCCGGAATTCTCAATTAACCGGATTGTTTGAAAAAATTTAACCTGAATGCCTTTTGAAAAAGTATCCGGTTATCTGGCACCGGATCGTTTGAAAAAATATTATCCAATTTCGAAAATTCTTTTTTCTTAAATAGAGAAACTTTCGCTTTTGCATTTTTTTAATCGTTTATCCGGCTTTTATATATCCGGAAATATTGCTTAACGGAACTTCTTTTTACACTATTTTTCCGATTTTAATATATTTTCATTGTAAAATAAATATTATACACATTTTGTTCACTCGGCGTTATTAGCATGGATAGGGATTATTTTACAATATACGTCGTTCAGACAACTGCGCCACTGACAGGTAATTTTGAATATCTAGGCAGACAACTAAGCAGATAATTTTAAAATAAAAATGTCTTACGTTTCAACCATGAACTTACATTATGTATTATTTTAATTTTCTATTAATTATTTATGTATTATTCCGAGCTTGGGATTTGATTACGGAATTTTTCATTTTAATTTGAAAAAAGTTAAAAATGCAAAATAATTAACTACCACTTTTAAAAATCGGTGATAAAATTGCGTTATTTCTGAAAATTGATTGCAATTTCGCCAAGTGCAAATAGGTTAAAAATAACGGAAAATTTATTAATTTTTAATTGCTGTTTCTCCAAGTTAAACCGAGTTCACCGAGTAGGTGCCAAGCTTCCTCGTGTCACTCATAAATCAATTCTTATTGCTTTATTCACACTTTATTTCATGGAAAATATGTTCTAAGATTCCGGTTAATTGAATGTCGGATACTCGAACTCTTTATCCTTTTTTATTTTAATATGATTCAAAATCTAATAGACATTGATATCGAAGCAAAATGTCTTATTCCATTTTTAAAAATTGCCGTAAATATTCGGTTAACTAAAATGTCTCTTTTTGATAAATTGCGGATAACCGTAAATTTCCAGCTTTAAATTTTAATGGATATATTTCTATCTCTCTCTCTTTTCTCTTTTTCCCCCAAAAAATATTTTTTAGCGCAATTTTTTTTAAATTCAGATTAATCTATATTCCCAGTTAATTGAATACCGGATAAACGAAAACGTATGGCACTTTATTCTAAGTAAAGCATTTCCATTCTAGCAAATGAGAATCATAAAGCTGAGAAAACGTTTTTATTTAAAAGAATTGGATAACCATAAATTTATTGCTTTATATTTTAAGGGATATATTTCCACCTTTCTCTCCAAAAATTAATTTTTAACGTAATTGTTTTTTTTAATTCAGATTAATCTATATTCCCAGTTAATTGAATACCGGATAAACGAAAACGTATCGCATTTTATTTCTAAGTAAAGTATTTCCATTCAAGCAAATGGGAAGCATAAATATGAGAAAACGTTTTTATTTAAAAGAATTGGATAACCATTCATTTATTGCTTTATATTTTAATGGATATATTTCCATCTCTCTCCAAAAATTAATTTTCAGCTTAATTGTTTTTTTTAAATGCAGATTAATTTACATTTCCAGTTAATCGAATACTGGATAAACGAAAATATGTCGCATTTTATTCTAAGTAAAGTATTTCCATTCTAGCAAATGAGAATCATAAAGCTGAGAAAACGTTTTTATTTAAAAGAATTGGATAACCATTCATTTATTGCTTTATATTTTAATGGATATATTTCCATCTCTCTCCAAAAATTAATTTTCAGCTTAATTGTTTTTTTTTAATGCAGATTAATTTACATTTCCAGTTAATCGAATACTGGATAAACGAAAATATGTCGCATTTTATTCCAAGTAAAGCATTTCCATTCTAGCAAATGAGAATCATAAAGCTGAGAAAACGTTTTTATTTAAAAGAATTGGATAACCATTCATTTATTGCTTTATATTTTAATGGATATATTTCCATCTCTCTCCAAAAATTAATTTTCAGTTTAATTGTTTTTTTTAATGCAGATTAATTTACATTTCCAGTTAATCGAATACTGGATAAACGAAAATATGTCGCATTTTATTCTAAGTAAAGCATTTCCATTCCAGCAAATGAGAATCATAAAGCTGAGAAAACGTTTTTATTTAAAATAATTGGATAACCATAAATTTATTGCTTTATATTTTAATGGATATATTTCCATCTCTCTCTCCAAAAATTAATTTTCAGCGTAATTGTTATTTTTAAATGCAGATTAATCTATATTTCTAGTCAACTGAATCCTGGATAAACGAAAATGCATCGGATTTTTTTTCTTTCTAAGTAAAGCATTTCCATTCTAGCAAATGAGAATCTTAAAGCTCAGAAAACGTTTTTATTTAAAAGAATTTAAATATATTTTATATATAATTCGATGCCGGATAATTAGATAGAATATATATGGATTAGATAATATGGATTATATTTTACATGGTTATTCCTTACCTAATTAAAAAACATCCAAATTAAATTATTTAAAAAAAATCCAATAAGTTTTTATATTTTTAACATTATTTTACAGATTTTGAAAAATTCTCCTTTGAGGTATCCCTATATATTCTATCTTTATTATGTCGTCTTTCCCTCACAAAAGGGCTCGTTCAGTAGCACACCTTCCGCCCTAATAATATATAAAACCAATCTTCTCGCTCCACCTAGCGCCGATAGGTCAAACGAATTAAAGGAACCGTCAATCAAATGACGTCATGTTTTCTCGAGGCCCCGCCCACTGGGAAGAAACGGAAACATTTTTGAAGGCCGGCGTTTTCAGATCTTTGTGTTTCATCTTGGAAGATCGGAGAATCCTGCGGAGGTGCCGTTTGGAGTTGGAGAAGTTTTGCAGTTGCTCTTTTTGAAGTCGGGGGAAAAGTCATGTGGAAATTGTGTGTGTTTTTTGGTTTTGTGGTGTTTGTGGGCGCGAAGAGGATTCCGAATTGGCATTTGAAAATAGCCCAAAGTCAGGGGTGAGTTTTTATTGTCAATTTTTATGGAATGTTTAGTATTTAAGTAAGAACATAATAGATGTCAAAACATTTGTTTTTGAAAAAAAAAAATTAACCCTTTGCACTCATAGAGTATAAAAATGCTGATTTCCGTGTGTGCATCATTGAAACCACGTGATAGGTGGAAATGCCAATTCGCTCATGCGCCAATATTACTTGGCAGGCCTTGGCGACTTTCAGAACTAAGCGAGATCGAAGTATTGTAATATGGTTTTGTGTTTAATTTTGTATTTAAATATCGTTTTTTGAACGAGTGGCACAATTTAAGGGAGTTTAACAGATATATTAAAGAGTTTTTTTCTTACTTTGTACTTTCGAAATAATTGCATTACGTTTTTATGTAAAAATATTACCATAAGCGAAGTTCTTTCAATTTTTATTTTGTATAGTTCAATAAGAAAATATGAACAATAAAACCTGAGAAATATAAAGAGTTTCGTTTCTTCGAGAATTAAACACACAAAGAAAATGACATTTTCGTTTCGTTAATAAAGAGGAAATATTTAGCGCATATTGTTTAAAAATAAGTAAATACCTACATATATGTTAAGAAGTAGAATACGGGCAGAACGCCTTATCACCAAAAAGAAGAAAGTGCGCCAAATTTGGAACTCCTACAGATGTCTGAACGCCAAATGTGGCAGCTCTATTACCACGTGATGTGGGTTTTTCTTTTCAATGTTGACACGCGGCCTTACGAGAGTCTTGCATTGAAGGCGATCTCTATTTAATATAACAACTTTCTGTTTGTACTCCGATGTCGCCTCTCAGGCGACAACATAACGATCGGTTCTTTTGTTTCCCTGTTCTTTAAAATAAATTAGAACAGCATGATCTTGTGTTTAGAACATCAATCTTTTTTTTAACTTGTTCTCTTGCAAATACAAAATAGATTAGTATTTTTTTTCCCTTTATGAGTATAAAAAAAATTTGTGGAAAAGAACGTAAATAGGAATAACAGTTCCGTAGAAAGAACACAAATCGCAAAGTGTTCTTGGAGTGCAAAGCGTTAAAGCTTTTACAACATAACTGGCTATATAGTTATTATCAGGGATGTCTTTAGGGGTGTGCGACGAGTGCCACCGCGTATGGCTTCTCGCTTCTAGAGGGATTGTTACAGACAGGAAATTATTCCCGCGTTTTAGAAAAAGCAAACGGAAAATCGACTTTCCTATATTTGCTGTTAAGAAATAACCATTTGAGATCACTTTGGTTAAAAAATTTTAAAAATCAGATTTAATTAACTGTGTCCAACAATAAAATGATGAATAACTTAAAAATACAATTTTCATAAAGAGGAGTTCATTTTAATTTTTAACAATTTAACTCTGAACAAAAGGGATAGGGGTCTAGCAATGCTCCAAGAAAGTTCCTGGTTGGGAGCTGGGGCAGTCAATCGCACCAGCAATAAATAGGTATATTCTAATACCGGCGATAGGGATTTTCAGCATTTAAAATATTAAAGCATTTGTTTTTGAAAAAAAAAATCTGTTACAGCTATTACACCGTTCGAGCATGGATCCTTCATAGTAGAGAAAACAATGTTATAATCTCTCTAACATCAAAGTGAGGCCAACATGCATGGCCTCAGACACGTGGTTAATTACGTCATTCCATTCACAAATTGTCACTGTCACACATTTCCCAATTCGTCAGCCAATCGCGAGTATTTTTTCATTCATAATTTTGAAAAGAAGTCACGTGTTTGAGGCCATTCAGTGTGAGATGTTGGTTTCACGATTATGACGTCATATTCGCTCTACTACAGTCCATTCATGCTCGAAGATTACACCATAACTGGTTATATAGTTATTATCAGGTCTGTCCTTAGGGGTGTGGGGCGCGTACCACCGCATAGGGCCCCGCGCTTCTGAAGGGGCCCCATGCTTATCAAAATAAGAATGTTACAGATAGGGAATTATTCATGTATTTTAGAAAGCGCATAAGGGAAATCTTAGCTTTCTTATACTTGCTGTTAAGAAATAATCATTTATGATTACTCTGATGAACAGTTTTTTTAACTCAGATTTAATGAATTATAGTCAACAATAAAATACCGAATAATTAAAAATACAATTTTTTACATGAAATTTGAATTTCAAAATTTTTCTGAAATAGCTGGATTTTTTTTTCTTTTAAGTTATTTAACTAAACACACTTATAAATCAAAACTTAAAAAAACTTATTCCTAGGCTAAAAAAAGTATATTTATATGAATCAGACTTTCTTTTACACTTATTGAAGGTTGACGCAATTCTCATCGCCAGCCAATAGCTGATTCAGGGATGACTGTAATAATGCCATCAGCATCAACAGTAATGGCTTTCTCGTTTTCAGGCCAAGTTAAATTTGAAACTGTGTTCCTAGTTATTTGGAACAAATCTTTATTGATTAAAATACTTATTTGAAATAACATGATAAAAATAATTAAAAATACATTTATAGTAAATGTTAAATTTATTTTTAAAAATGGTTATAAATTTGGTGAAATAAATTTCCCTGTTCGTGAAAACTTTTGCTTTCAAGCGCTTGTATTTACAATCAAAATTGTAAAAATTAATTAGTATAATTATGCTGTTTGAATAACAATTTCGTATTCCATAAAATTTTATGTGTGTCGTCGTTTATATAAATTTACGGAGGCCATAAACCAAATTTCATTTCTCCGATATAAAAATAAAGCTATGTTGCTTAATATGGTATATGACTGTGTAAATTTTATGTGTGAACCTCAAATTCAAAATGTATTTAAATCGAAAAATAGGATAGTGGTACTAATGGTTTTGGTAAATAACACGATCTTTCGTTGATATTCTCAAAGTAGTTTTCAAGGTACGAAATAAAAAAGTGAAAGCAAGTTTATAAATTTAATTATTTTCGGGGCTATCTTTTTGTTCTGATGCCTGCCTTCGATAAGACGGCATCGATTTGTATGTCTTTAATTTACGTTCTTTTGCGAACATAAAAAACAAAAAAAGTATATAAAGAATAATTTTTAAATATATTAAAACTGGTAACATAAATTTTTTTTATAAATTTTTTAAATTATACAAAAATATTAAAAATAATAACCCTACGACTGGGGTAATATATACACTATAAATAAAATGTGTTTAAAAATGAGAACATGGAAGTACTTGTTTTTTTTAAAAAGTACAATTTAATAGTAAATAAGTGGTGACGTACTCAAATTTAAGCAACCGTACTTTCACAAAAATGAGCAGTGTATTTTAATAGAAATAATCTCAGCTTCTTTTCGAGCCAACTTAACAAAGCGACCTGACAGACATAAAATATTTGTTCAGAAGATGGTTTTCCATATTATTTGATGTCGATTCCTTAAATGGAATTCAATTATATTACTTACCATTTATTCTTTTGGCACACCTTTTTAACATTACTTCTATTTATAACTTTTTCGAGTCGCCTTGATAGCTTAACGGATAAGACCGTGGACAGCGGTGCTGCATACCTGGGTTCGATTCCCGGTGTCTAAGTTGTAATTGTCGATATTTATTGAAAGTGATTTATGAAGGCAGTCTATGTATGCAAGCAACTGCACATTTTTGAGCACATGTCTTTTTCAAAAATGAAACTTATGTATTCAGAGCTATGATAAGCATCGAATGTAATCAAAAATGAGTACATCTTACTTATTTTTGAATACCTATTTATAACAATGTACATCATAACATTATATAAATTACATCTCAAGATTGAATTGCTGTGTATGCTACACAGGAAAAACATCAAAAATTCTCATTTCTTACACTGGATTGGCTAATTAATTCAATCAATCAACCAATCCAGCGAATCGGATTGCCTACCTTCAGTCTATATAACCTGCGCCCACTGTATGAAAAGCCGTATTATACTAGGGTTACTAGGAATTTCAAAAGTTCTCAGTCATATTTCCTTGCTGTTCTACTTTTCATAAAAACCTACTTAATTTTTAGCTGATTAAATAGGGAAAAAACTGCTAATAATAAACAACTAACTATAACTTTATTATGCTAATTAAATTTTATTTCATTTTTTTTACAATTTATTATATTTTTCTGACGAAACACATTTTTCAAAAAAAAATTTGTCCTTTTTTTAATTCTATCGAAGAAATCCCTACACAGGGATTTCATAGAGTGGAGCCTATTTTAATTTTTGACAATTTATCTCTGAACCGCTTGACCACAGGGGGAGACTGGTCTGGCAATACTCCAAGAAAGTTACTAGGGGAAGCTGGGACAGTCAATCGCACCAGCAATAAATAGGGATTTACTTACACCGGCAATGGGGATTTTCAGAAGAAATACTGGCGTCTGTGAACGGAGCTCATATGTATGAACGATGGGAAATCCCGGGATTTGAGCTTACCCGGGACGTCTGGTAGCCCTACGTATGGCACATGCTCTTTAGGTGATAAACGGAAGTAATCCAGTGCAATTAGATAAAATAAAACACGAACACGTCGCACTAGAGCTGTACAGTGGGCTATTGGCGACGGTTCTGGGTATATCTCGAAGGAAAGACCCGGGAACGATGCCTCGTTATTTTGGAACCATGGTCAGACGAGGAAACACCTGAACTGGCACCCAACGCCTTCAATAGACGTCGGGACTTTGGACCCCGATCAGATGTATCGTGCACCAGTCCCGTATACACGCCGTTAATTTTTGCGGATGTTCTGGACGACTTTTCTAGTATTTTTGTAGCGAAGCTGGCAACCCTCCGATCACAAGATCAGTACTTTTTACTTTTCTTTGTCAAGTCCATCGCCTGGCATCGAACCACGAATCTTTGTATTCGCAGCTGGCGCTCGGCCACGGAGGCCTCGGCGTGCATATGGTGCACGATGAACCTGGTCGGGGTCCAAAGTCCCGACGTCTATTGAAGGCGTTGGGTGCCAGTTCAGGTGTTTCCTCGTCATCTGACCATGGTTCCAAAATAACGATGCATCGTTCCCGGGTCTTTCCTTCGAGATAGACCCCGAACCTTCGCCAATAGCCCACTGTGCAGCTCTAGTGCGACGTTATTTAACAAAAACAAAGCATCTGGCTTTGGTGAGATTTCTTTCTTGATGCAGGGGCTAACATCTAACCAATATCGCAACGGAACGTCAGCCAAACTTTAAGAATGAGCAATCACCTCACGGAAATCGTGTATGTGAAAATAAGGCTCGGGAGTCAGGCTCGGGAGCTGTTGAAAGTTTATTTTAATTCATTTGGATGAATTCAAACTAAAATATAAATATAAGTTTTCCTTTTTAAAACAAATTAAGTTAAATCTAAATTAATCATTTAGAATGTAAATTTTCTAGAACCAACTTTTGAAGGATCAAAGGAACCCAATCTACAAATATAAATTTAAAAACAAGTTTCTTCAAGATAGTGGAGACTATATATAGAAGGTGCGCTCGCATTTCGCTTTTTGAAAGTGGGCAAGGAAAGCACGTTTTTGACGTCATTTTAGCTCCGCCTTACAATGGGTTTTCAATCATTCTCATTGGCTGTGTGTTTCAAACATTGCTACTTAGGTTCGATCCCCGGTTGGGTAACAACTGGTGATTTAATTTTTAATTAGCAAAATAATGTAAATAGTTTTCCGTAAAATCCGTAAATACCTGTAAATAATTGTGTTCAGGTAGCTTCACTACTAATCCGTCCTTGTTTTGTTATGTCCCCGTATTTTACTTGATTGAAATTGTAACTCATTTAATATGTCCAATACAAATGCATTGACCTAATGTTTCCTACCCCCATTTTAATCTCTCAAAATTCATGGGCATGCTCTCGTGGCAGCTAATATTATTTTAATACGCTTAATTTATTAAGCAACTCTTTTTGCAATTTTTACATGCTAAATACAATCCTTAAAATATAATTTAAACTCTTAAAATTTAGCGAATTCTAAATAAAATTAGTGAATATCACTTTTAAATAGTTCACAAAAAAACGAATAGATGGCAGCACCTCACAAACGAGAGCATTAAACACGCCCACAGAAACCGCGAGGTAGGCGTCACTAGACGTCAAAAATGTGCTTTCCCCGCCTTCCGTCAGACAGCGCGAGAACGAGCACACAGCGCGAGAACGAGCATATATATATATATATATATATATCCTTGCTTCAAGATCATATTTAACGTTGAGTAAATAAAACCGGGTTAATTTTCATTTACATTTTCAAACTGTTACTGTGAGATAACTATAAAAATTTACACTGTAAAAAAGAAGTACTTAAAAATGAGTACCTGAAACTACTTGTTATTCTTTGAGTACAATTGCATCGTAAATGAGCGATGACATACTCAAGTTTAAGTACCCGTACTTTCTTAAAAATGAGAAGTGCGATTTAGTATTGCTAATCTCAGGTTTTATTCAAGTTATCTGAACAAAGCGACTTGACAAACTTAAAATAGATGTTCAGAAAATGATTTGACACATTATTTTATGTCGATTGCTTAAATGGAAACTTGAGTTATTACAACTCACTTAAATTACTTCCCATTCTTTCGGCACACCTGTTTACAATTTCTTCTGTTTATAACTTCTTCAAGTCGGCTTGATAGCTTAACGGATAACATTTTGTACTGCGGCGCCTAAGGATCTTAATTCGATTCCTGGTAATACTTGGTTGTAATTGGCGATATTTATTGAAAGTGATTTATGACAGAAGTCTATGTAGGCTAGTATCTACTCTTTTTATTCATTGTACTCATTTTTGAGTAAATGTTTATTTTAAACTTGAAACTTATGCCAAACGGAGCCATGATAAGCATCGAATGTACTAAAAAATGAGTAAATTTTACTTATTTTTGTGTACCTATTATTAACAGTGTATAGAAACAAATATAGGCCAATCTGTCAACGCGGCCTACCTTCCACTACATGATTGTAAATCATTTATCCGATTTCCCCCTGGAATTTTGGGGCCGCCGTGGCCGAGCGGTTAAAGGCGTTAGCTGGGAATCCGAGGATTCCTAGTTCGATCCTAGGCGATGGATTTGACAAAGAAAAGTAAAAAAAAGTAGTGATATTGTGATCGGAGGGTTGCCAGCTTCACTACAAAATACTAGAAAAGTCGTCCAGAACATCTGCAAAAAATGAAAGGCGTGTATACGGGACTGGTGCATGATAAATCTGATCGGGGTCCAAAGTCTCGACGTCTATTGAAGGCGTTGGGTGCCAGTTCAGGTGTTTCCTCGTCATCTGACCATCTTCTAAAAAATAACGAGGTGCATGTATGTATGACTGTGTGTGTGTGAATGTGTATGTGTTCCGTGGTCTTTCCTTTTGGAGATAGACCCTGAACCGTCGCCAATAGCCCACTGTGCCTCTAGTGCGACGTTACTTTACAAACTAAAACAACCTAGACCGAATTTAACAGCGTATTCACGAAAAATAGTTGCGAACAATAGGTTTGGTTTGATTTGTTTAATTAACGTCGCACTATAGCTGCACAGTGGGCTATTGACGACGGTTCGTGGCCTATCTCGAAGAAAAGACCCGGGAACGATGCCCCGTATTTTTGAACCATGGTCAGATGACGAGGACAACACCTGAGCTGGCACCCGACGCAACCTCAATAGACGTCAGGACATTGGTCCCCGATCAGATTTATCGTGCACCAGTCCCGTCCGTATACACGCCAGTATAATTTGTTGGATGTTCTGGACGACTTTCTAGTATTTTTGAAGCGAAGCTGGCAACCCTCCGATCGCAAGATCACTACTTTTTTTTTTACTTTGTCAAGTCCATAGATTTGAACCACCAATCATCTGATAAGTAGCTGAATGCCTTATCCACTGAACAACTGATGCTCTGCGAGCAAAAGTCAAGTCTGTAAAAATAATTTCCACAAAAAGAACACAGTCGATTATGTTGTTGTTTTTATTCTTAATTTACTATGAAGTGAAGAAAAAAAAACTGTCAATAAAAATATCCACGAACATGCTTCACACTAGACCTTGTCTATCTAAAATCGTATCGTGTTGCGCATTCAACTGAGCACGAAGGTTAAATCGTTTGAATGTAGAAACACGAAGCAACCAATGAGATTAAGCGTAGCATGAGATTCTTTTAAAAGATAAAGCGACCAATTAAGGAACGTGTTTTAAATATTGGAATCTTATATAAGAGAATCTTATCAAATAGTTTTTAATTATAGTTTTTATGTATTTCACAAGTTGCATCTTGTTGAACTGCGCGTGAATTCAGTGGCGTTTTAAGATACCCCTTTATTTTTCTGTAATCTATACAAGAAATAAAATGCGAAAAACATTTAATCGATTAAAATAGGGACTTATTTTATTATATCAGTGTTCTGAGGTTATATAAAAAAAGCTATTTTTAAAAATGCAGTCTCAAAACTGTTGGATAACGATTTCTGTATTACGCCATGATTCCGCGAGGATACATTATTTTATTTGGAATTTTTATGAAAGTTCCTGAGGTTATAGAAAAACAGCTATTTTTAAAAATGCAGCCTATAAAACAGATGTATGTATTTCGCCATTATTCCATGAGAGACTCGTTATTTTGTTGGAATTCTAAGGAATGTTCTGAGTCAATAGAAAAATATCTATTTTAAAAAATGCGTCCAACAAAACAGTTGGATAGTGGTTTATGTATTGCGCCATTATTCCATGAGAGACTCGTTATTTTGTTGGAATTCTAAGGAATGTTCTGAGGCAATAGAAAAATATCAATTTTAAAAAATGCGTCCAACAAAACAGTTGGATAGTGGTTTATGTGTTGCGCCATTATTCCATGAGAGACTCGTTATTTTGTTGGAATTCTAAGGAATGTTCTGAGTCAATAGAAAAATATCTATTTTAAAAAATGCGTCCAACAAAACAGTTGGATAGTGGTTTATGTATTGCGCCATTATTCCATGAGAGACTCGTTATTTTGTTGGAATTCTAAGGAATGTTCTGAGTCAATAGAAAAATATCTATTTTAAAAAATGCGTCCAACAAAACAGTTGGATAGTGGTTTATGTATTGCGCCATTATTCCATGAGAGACTCGTTATTTTGTTGGAATTCTAAGGAATGTTCTGAGGCAATAGAAAAATATCTATTTTAAAAAATGCGTCCAACAAAACAGTTGAATAGTGATTTATGTATTGCGCCATTATTCCATGAGAGACTCGTGATTTTGTTGGAATTCTAAGGAATGTTCTGAGGCAATAGAAAAATATCTATTTTAAAATATGCGTCCAACAAAACAGTTGGATAGTGGTTTATGTATTGCGCCATTATTCCATGAGAGACTCGTTATTTTGTTGGAATTCTAAGGAATGTTCTGAGGCAATAGAAAAATATCTATTTTAAAAAATGCGTCCAACAAAACAGTTGGATAGTGGTTTATGTATTGCGCCATTATTCCATGAGAGACTCGTGATTTTGTTGGAATTCTAAGGAATGTTCTGAGGCAATAGAAAAATATCTATTTTAAAATATGCGTCCAACAAAACAGTTGGATAGTGGTTTATGTATTGCGCCATTATTCCATGAGAGACTCGTTATTTTGTTGGAATTCTAAGGAATGTTCTGAGTCAATAGAAATATATCTATTTTAAAAAATGCGTCCAACAAAACAGTTGGATAGTGGTTTATGTATTGCGCCATTATTCCATTAGAGACTCGTTATTTTGTTGGAATTCTAAGGAATGTTCTGAGGCAATAGAAAAATATCTATTTTAAAAAATGCGTCCAACAAAACAGTTGGATAGTGGTTTATGTATTGCGCCATTATTCCATGAGAGACTCGTTATTTTGTTGGAATTCTAAGGAATGTTCTGAGGCAATAGAAAAATATCTATTTTAAAATATGCGTCCAACAAAACAGTTGGATAGTGGTTTATGTATTGCGCCATTATTCCATGAGAGACTCGTTATTTTGTTGGAATTCTAAGGAATGTTCTGAGGCAATAGAAAAATATCTATTTTAAAATATGCGTTCAACAAAACAGTTGGATAGTGATTTATGTATTGCGCCATTATTCCATGACAGACACATTATTTTCTTGGAATTCAAAGGAATGTTCTGAGGCAATAGAAAAAGATCTATTTTAAAATATGCGTCCAACAAAACAGTTGGATAGTGGTTTATGTATTGCGCCATTTTTCCATGAGAGACTCGTTATTTTATTTGGAATTTTAATGAACGTTCTGAGATTATAGAAAAACAGCTAACACCCATTAATAGGCATTCCACTTTTAACGTGAAAGTCTTTAAAATCAGTTGCATGGGGTATCAGGATGGAGACATAATTTTATGCTTTTAATATTAGCCATTTCGAAAAATAACTCCATAGCAAACAGCTCAATTAACATAAATTTAGTGTCATTCGATTGGAAATTAGGCGCCGATGCGTATGAAATTATGAAATAAAGCTATACCACGTATAGGACATGGATGGGTGAACGCTGATATTCTGGTGGTATTAAAATCCATATTGAAAGGAAATGGAACTCATATGTGTTCGCAATAAGTGATACTAAAAGTAACTTTAAAGCTGCATTGTGATAATTGTATCCATTATAGGATGATTATTAGTTCTGTTCATTCCTTCATTATATCTCTGTCTCATCTGAACTCAATCCTTCGCTCTTTTGGCATCTCTCTCACTAATTACAGTTTGTGGTTATTCCTTTTCAATGCCATGTTTAATTTTAACTCGGTTCCTGGTGGGTTTTTTAAAAATATATAATTGCACTGACAAATGAGCTCATTACCCAAATGACCTTCTTTGAATATAATTAATACGTGTTTACAGTTTAATCTATAATTTTACATACAACTTTGAATTTACTGGTTGCGTCGGTTTTTATTAAAAGTAACCTTATAAATGTTCTATTCTAAGAAAAAATTAAGGTTGTCTAATTCTTCAAGAAAAAGTGAGCGTAAAAACAAGGCAGCTCCACTTTTTTTCTGATATGTACTATTTCACTTATACCTATAAAGAAAAAAAAAATATTGTACGATATTGTAAAAATATTGTACGATATTGTAAAAATATTGTACGATATTGTAAAAATATTGTACGATATTGTAAAAATATTGTACGATATTGTAAAAATATTGTACGATATTGTAAAAATATTGTACGATATTGTAAAAATATTGTACGATATTGTAAAAATATTGTACGATATTGTAAAAATATTGTACGATATTGTAAAAATATTGTTCGATATTGTAAAAATATTGTACGATATTGTAAAAATATTGTACGATATTGTAAAAATATTGTACGATATTGTAAAAATATTGTACGATGCATAAAACGTTCACTGTCTTTCGTCCATAGCGAACAATTTTGAAAACTGGAGCTGCGTTGTTCTTGCACCCACGTATTCAATTGTGATCTAAAATTTCAATGTCAACAATCGAAATGGCTCTAAGGAAAATACAAATGTATGAAAAATGAAAACAACTGATTTCTTAAAAAAGTGAAACAATGCTATTGTAATTATCGCAATTTAAATATTTTTATTTTTAAAGAACATAAACATATTAGGGTATATTTACACTTAACAAATTTGTTTAAAAAAATAGAAATTTTCTTCATCATAAAAAGTTTGTAGTATACTATTTTCATTAGAATTTGCATTATCATCTTTACAAATAATTTTTTCCGCAAGTGTGTTTAGATTTTAATATGAGTGATAGAACGAGAGGTCATGGGTTTAAGTTAAACAAATCCCATTTTAATCGGGAAGGGAGAAAACACTATTTCTATAATAGGGTAATTAACAAATGGAACAACTTGCCAGTGAATATTGTCAATTGTACAGGAGTAATGGAATTTAAGAAGAAGTTAGATATGCATTGGGGGATAGTTAAGAGGTATTAGATGAACCTACCTTGTTGGGCCTTGAGCCTGTTGTTGGTCTTCAATATTTGTATTTGCGTGTGCCCCTAGGCTGCAGCGTATGTAGGCTAAGCCCAGAGCCTGATCACCGAATAGGCCCGTGAAGCCCAGGCTTACACTTTATATTTTTTAGGAGCCCCCATATTTATGTAAATATTAAAAACACCCATCATATAGTTTACTACTAAATTTACCTTAACAAAATTGCATTATAAACTTAACTTTAGTAAACAAAAATAGCAACTTGTATTAAATTTGTTCGAATATTAAAAAAAAAATCACAACTCACAGAATATTAGGAATACTCATTCCTTATTCATGTATTTTGTTATATTATTTATAATGTGTTATATTATAAATAATGTGTTATATTATTTATAATGTGTTATATTATTTATAATGTGTTATATTATTTATAATGTGTTATATTATTTATAATGTGTTATATTATTTATAATGTGTTATATTATTTATAATGTGTTATATTATAAATAATGTGTTATATTATTTACAATGTGTTATATTATTTATAATGTGTTATATTATTTATAATGTGTTATATTATAAATAATGTGTTATATTATTTATAATGTGTTATATTATTTATAATGTGTTATATTTGAATGCCATTAAGGGTAAGGGTTAAAGTGTTTGTAAACATTCGATTTGATGCTCCAGGGTATATTTCTGAGTAATGGGGCCTATATTTAAAAGGCCGGCTTCCCTTGATTTAATATCTTAATTGGGCTCTGCCTAAGCCTAAATCCGACCTTGTCAGCGCCGTAGCCATGATTTTTTTTGGAGGGAGGGGGGGGGGGGGGGTATGGTGGAAAGTTTAATTTTCGTTGTTACGACAACGCGAAGGCAAACTTTTCCTTTATAATTTTCTTATCGTATCTAAACAATTTTCTAAACTATTTGATGCAGTTTTTACCTCTACATTTCATATACTGTTCATGCTAAAATATGCCGAATTGTAATTATTTTGGCTATTTTTTTTTAAATTTTACTTTAAAACACATTTTAAATGCCTATTCTTTGACATCCATTTTAAACAATAATAAATGGATAAGTAGCAAAAAAAAAAACTATGTTTTTGGTGATAATCAAATTGATTTTATATGTAGAAAATATAAAACGTTGGAACATTTTTAACATTTCTATAACGATTTGAGAAAAAATAATTCACAGAATCCCTTTAAAAAAATTAGTTGGGGTAATGATGGCTGCTTACAGAATTGTTTCAACCGCGACCATAGAAGGAACTGGTTATAAGCGTTTCAGAAGTTACAATTTATAGTTCAGTGCAGAAAGATATTAAACATCGAGAGTTCAGCTTACTTCTGTTCAGAACACTCCCAGCCTATGTAGAAACATAGAATATAATTGGCTGTGACGTCATAGTTAATTTTTATAGTTCTACACCATCGGGTGGTATTAGGCACTATAAGTAAATAGTTTTCTTGGATTCCAGAAAGAAAAAAAAGGACATGAAGGAAAAGAAGGGGGAAGAGGAGTATTGAAAAAAAAAGTATCACACAATTTCGAAGGAGGGGGGGGGGGGTGTCCCGTATGTCCCCCCCATGTCTACGGCCCTGGGCCCTGTGGTAAACAACGATAAACACCCGGCCTCTTAAAAGTCCCAGGAGCCCCAGTTGCTCAGTTGGTAAGGCGTTCAGCTACTAATCAGAGGATTGGTGGTTCGAATCCGTGAAATGGACTTGCCATAGAAAAGTAAAAAAAGTAGTGATCTTGCGATCGGAGGGTTGCCAGCTTCGCTACAAAAAAAAAACTAGAAAGTCGTCCATAATATCCAACAAATTATACTGGCGTGTATACGGGACTGGTGCACGATACATCTGATCGGGGTCCAAATTCCCGACGTCTATTGAAGGCGTTGGGTGCCTAAAATAACGAGGTGCATGTATGAATGTGTGTGTGAATATGTATGTGTTCCCGGGTCTTTTCTTCGAAATAGACTCCGAACTGTCGCCAATAGCCCACTGTGCAGCTCTAGTTCGAAGTTAATTAGCAAAACCAACCAAACTTAAAAGTCCCAGTACCGTACTGGTCCTGCTTGTGTGATGTTCCATGGCATATTTTTTTACTACTGAATCTCCTGTTATGAAATAAAGGATTAAATGACATACTAGGGAGAATACGGGGAAGTCCTTTCATTCTATAGAGCAAGGTCGCGCTTTCTTTCTTTCAAGGTTCTTTTCACACTGGAAGCGCTAACAGGAGGCGGCAAGGTCTTGACCATCAATCTGTCTCGCAGCATCCGCCGCAGTACATCACCGAGAAAAGGCGTGTGGGCAGAGTCTTTCGTTTAAGCGGGACGTCATTAAAACCGTGTTGTTACCGTCGCGCTGTGTCACGCCGCCGACTGATAGGGTGGGCGATCTAATGGTCTTTTTGCTTATGAAATCTGAAGTCGAAATTACGGAAGTGGATCTAACCTACGAAGTTATACATGCATGGATTTGTTTTTATTTAGACGTTACAATCTTTCTGAAGATTGAGAAAGTAAAGATTTTATTTCCAACTGGCTAAATCTAATGCTTAATATTGACTATTCAACGTTGCCTGATAATTTAGGTGAAATAAGGGAGCTGAAAAACATTTAAAAAAAAAAACTATATTTGACTGAATGGTTCGGGTTTTTTTTTGGTAATTTAACGTCGCACTAGAGCTGCACAGTGGGCAATTGGCGACGGTTCCGTGCCTATTTCGAAGGAAAGACCCGGGAACGATGCCTCGTATTTTTGAACCGTGGTCAGATGACGAGGACAACACCTGAACTGGTACCCAACGCCTTCAGTAGACGTCGGGACTTTGGACACCGATTAGATGTATCGTGCACCAGTCCCGTATACACGCCGTTAATTTTTGCGGATGTTCTGGACGACATTTTAGTATTTTGGTAGAGAAGTTGGCAACCCTCCGATCGCAATATCACTACTTTTAACTATTATTTAGTCTAGTCCGCGCAAAGGTTCGAACCGGGGACCCTTTGGATTCCCAGCTGACGCCTTAATTCACTCGGCCACGTAGGCCACTAGAATCTTTCGGAAGATTGAGAAAGTAAAGATTTTATTTCCATCTGGCTAAATCTAATGCTCAATCTAGATTATTCAATTGTTGCCTCATACTTTAGGCGAAATAAAAAAAGCTAAAAAACATTAAAAAAAAATATGATGATGATGATGATGAACTCCCTAAAGAGTAAAAAAGAAGATTATGGACATAAGTCCTTTTCTCCGTTTACATATAAAGTTCAATTTTTAAACAAAATTTCAAAATGATTTAAGGAAAGAATTTCAAAATTGCTTGCCCTTCTCAAGGTGGGAGATAATAGGTTGGCTGAAGTAATAATTTCTTTTGCCGATTTAAACGACTTTGGTGAGGATTTTAAGAGGTTGAAAAGAGCGTTGCGTTGAGCAATGAAAAAACCTTCGAGTATGGATCCCTCATAGTAAGCCGGCGCCACATATGCGGTATTCGCCGAATCCCGAGCAACGAAACCTTCGATATTCGCCTAAAGACGCATGTGTGGATGGGTCGCTCGGTATTCGGCAAGTGCCGCGTCGCTCGCGTTTCGACGATTTTCAGCACCACACTACAAAGTGCTCGCCTTATCACGAGCAACTTCGCTCGGGTTAAAGCGAGCAAATTGAATAATTGCGTTTCCCACTTGTTTCGGGAAAATGGAACACATCTCGAAGCGAGCTCAATGGTGATTGGCTATCGATATTTTATTCTATATTTTGATAGCCAATTACCATTTACTATCAATATAGTACTATTTTCTTTTTTTATTTAAAGAGGGAATATTGTTCTTTTCGTATCAATTTGACTTTAATATATATCGTGGTGTTTGTTGTGCTATTATTTTAGAATTTTTATTTAGTTTATTCATTTATTTTTATGAAGTTGTCTGTTTCACTTAAATATTTGTGTTTCACTTAAATATTTGTGTTTCACTTAAATATTTGTGTTCCATTGACTTATTTCATTTATTTATCAATAAAATTATTTCATTTATTTATCAATTAAATTATTTCATTTTATTACTTATTTATATATTTGAAGCATTTAACTATTTTTATGCAGATGCGAAAAAATGAAGATATTATTTTAACATTTCTATTCGAGTTTTCAATGTGTTTAAACGATTTGAAGTCTCACGACCTAAATAAAATGGAGTTTTGTCATGAAACGTCTTTAAAACCATCTATAAAGAGTGTGTATAGGGACATAGTAGTCATGATAGAAACACCATTTTACGCTTTTAGGATAACCGATTCCGACACTATAACTTTCTAAAAATAGCACGTTTGACATAAATTTGGTCCAGCCGATGATGTAAAGTTTCATATTTAAAAAACTTTTGGCGTTATGAGCTTTTTTTTATCGTATATTTACTTGTTTAGTTCGTCTACTTAAAACAATTTCTTCGTTTATTAAGTTGTGAATTTTACTAAATTATTTGTTCAGATTATTTTTTTATTTATTAATTAATTTCATTTATTTGTTTTTTCATTTAGATTTCTTGCATTTAACTGTTTTGAAGAAGACACAAAAATATGAAAATATTTAAATAGTATTTTAAAACCTCGAAATGAAATGTCATTGATTTAAACGTTTTGAAGAATCTTGATTTGAAAATTAAATGTGGTTTTGATGTGAAACAGTTTTAAAACCAGCTATTCTTTAAGGTGATACATTCTGATACTGTAACATAGTAAAATGAAGCACGATTGTTATAAAAGGAAATTTGGAGAGGATTCGTGTAAAATCTTGAACTAAAGCAAAGCACGTACGGAGAGCGGACGTGGAACATACGCGGAATCAGGCGTAGCAGTTTGCATATCTTCCTCTGTTAGCGAGGTTTCCGTTGATAAACGAACTTTATTTAGATATTAGTTATCGGTATTACTTAATATGTCAATTTTAAATCTATATACCGTATATACTCGCGTATAAGCCGAGCAATTTAAGTCAAAATTTTCATCAAAAAATAGGGGGGTCGGCTTATACGCGGGTCATTAAAATTTCTAATATAATTTGCCTAAAATGGGAAAAGGAGAGAAGTTGAAATTATCGGATTCTTCTGAACGCGCCGACACATTTCCAAGATCGAGAATGTTCGTCACGTGCTGACTGAAGACCGTTCTGCGCATCAAGGCGTAATCGTGACGCAAAATTTAACTACTCACATAAATAATCAGTTTAACTTAATAAAAAGTATATATTTTGATAAATATTTCATTGGTTTGTAGAATTTATGAAGCTAGTAAACGCTACTTTAATTGAATTTTGGATGGAAGACTAAGAAGTTGACATCGTGCGTAGCGAATGACACCACTTGAAAGTCAATGTCTTTCTTGCTCGATTGCCATAATTAAACAAAATTTATTTCCCCAATGCAGATTTTATTCCTTGATAACATTATGTACAGATATTAATATTTGTTTTATTAGTATTTTGGATGGAATTGGCTCTAAAGTGGTAAAATCGGGGTTGCTAATCGGCGAATTCAAGTTCTACTTTCAAGTCCTTATCTCGTAATTAAAAACTAAATATTTTAATAAGAAGGATATATTCATCCATAAAGTAGAAGTATTTCCTTCCGAGATGGATAAAAAAATGCTCATCAGTATTTAATAGCGACAGTAGTCAACGATGTTGACAGAAAGTTGACGTTTTATCTTTACAAAACGATGTTAAGGATTAGAAATTGCACATTTTGGTATTTAAGTTTATGGTTTAAAATATTTTATTTGATAATAAGGGAGATTTAATTTAAGAAGTCCGATGGAGGTTTGAAAGACACCAGAACATCGCGAGTGGTACATACTTTTAAGTCCGATGAATCGTCAGGAACTTCTAGGAAGACCGTTTCTCCAGCCACTTTCTTTAAACTTTTAATTTCTAGGCTTAAATATTTATTTTTCTCATTAAAATTTCACTCTTTTGTCGAGGATTTGCCGATTTTAATCGGAATTTTTCATGTACGAAAATACAACTCGGCTTATACGCGAGTTTCCGATTTTGGACAAAAATTCGTCCTAAAATTAGGGGGTCGGCTTATACGCGGATCGGCTTATACGCGAGTATATTCGGTAAGATATATTTGGTTGAATTGACGTCGCACTAAAGTTACAGAATAGACTACGAGCGACGGTTCGGATTTTATCCCCATAGAAAAGTTCGGGAAAACTGTTTTTGTCATTGTGAGTCGTCGTCAAATGACTTCGACATCACCTGAGCTGGCACCCCACTGGTTAATTTTTATACAAAAAATTTCAAACGTTTAAAAAAATATAAGTTTTCAACACCATTGACATTGAAGCAACAATGACAAGTATTTTACTTTTATTGTTGCAGAATACTTCATTTTTATCGACATGATATTACAAGGCTATATTCGTAAAGGCTTTTTTAATCCTTAAATTTTAGGAATTTTAATATAACAATTTTTTTTTCTTACAAAAACATCACTTTAAATATCAATCGCAATAGCATGTAAAGTCATGAACGTAAAAATTAAAAAAAAGTACTAGGTTTAGGTATTTCGAAAACTACTCAAAATAATTGAATAAATCTAGATTTTGATAAAGTTTATTTTACACAGTGCACAGAGAGTGATATGCGGTGGCTACGCTAACAAACACAATAATCGAGCAGCTTTTACTACGAGTAACGCCGGGCCATATTGCTAAAATACCAATAAAACAGTAATTAACGATAGAACTTTTTCCGAAAATGGATAAACAAAAGCAAAGGGTCAATCTTCATACATTTAATCTCGACATCAAATTATGAATAGTATTCACTGTCGAATATTAATATAATTTTTTTAATGAACTCTATGTTGACCTGGTGTCGATATTATATCTTGTAAACAAATAATCACTAGTACATTGGCTAAGAAAAAAAGCAAACGATAATTTCAATATGTTAAAAGATACGGAATAAAAACCAGATCCCCAAGACAACGTCAATGTGCATAAAGTCCATTATTTATACTTAGTTAAAAAATGGATTGACACTAAAGAAATTTTTATATGTAGCATGCAAATTCAATCGTCAAAATGCGAAATATTCGGTGAAATATTTTGCCAGAACACTTAAAGTTTTTCGAACTGATTATCGTTTGTATTTTATTATCGTTATCGCTAAAGCAAATATATTGAGAGGGAAAATATATATTAAAGAACTGAAAATTAAATCATTTTTAAGTGTACCAACAAAATTAGGATACACTGTTTTTTGTAATTTTTCAATATTCTATCCTACAAAATTTCAACAGTTTCAAGGAATCGAAATGTGCATGGCATTCTGGAATCCATGAAAATAATAATAAAATATTGCACTCGCAAATGGCTATGAGCAAAATAAAAATGTAAAACAAAAAAAAACTGATTTCCAATTTAAAAAAAATTTCATTGTAATTATCACAAATTAAAAATATGTTTTTAAAGAACATAAAAGTATTAGAATATATTTATATTGTACAAATCTGTTAATAAAATAGAATATTTCTCCATCATAAAAATATTGTAGTATACTATTTTTATCAAAATTTATATTTTTATTAAATCCGGCCATGCTTCCTACTGTGAATAAATGTTCTGAAATCGGCAAGTATACTCGCAAGAAGCCGAGTTGCTCAGGTTTTTGTAATTCGAGCAAGTAATAGTAAATCGCTCGGGTTATGGCGAGTCGCTCGGGTTAAGGCGAGTCGCTCGGTATTCGGCGAATACCGCATATGTGGCGCCGGCTGTAGAGCAAACATCGGGATATCATCTCGCTGACATCAAAGTGAGGTCAACATGTATCGCTACAAACACGTGACTAACGACGTAATTCCATTCATAAAATTTCACTGTTACACATTTCCCAAATCATCAGCCGATCGCGAGTACTTTTTAATTCATAATTTTGAAAAGAAGTCACGTGTTTGTAGCGATTTGGTCTGAGATGTTTGCCTCACGATTATTACGTCATATTCTCTCTACTACAGGCCATTCATGCTCGAAAGAAAAAACAATATTTCGTTATTTTTATACATTTATAAATCTAAAAGTTACAGTTAGAGATCAGTGGAACCGCCTGTCTTCAAAGCTTGGGGAAAAACGTATTGCTTGGGCGAAAAAATAATCAATCCACATATGTTAATCATTTACAGCAAGGAAAAGTAACGCCGGAACATTTTGTATGGAAGATTAAGAACAAGTGTTAACACGCCTGATGACAAGGACTATGAAATAATGTCCTTTTGAGTTCAATTACTGCATCCATGTGGCCACGTTTCCGACACCGGATCGGTTACTTCCTTTGCAATGGTAATAAGCAGTCACAAAGACCTCGCTCGACAGTTAAGCGTGCATGCATTTGAATCGTAATCATATATGTGAATAAATTAATTTTCGAATCTTTGTATAAAAGGTATATTCGTATTAACCTTTTGCTCTCGGGGAACGTTTGATATTTAGTTATTTTTATGGAACAATTACATGCGATGTCTGTTCTTTTTAAAGAGGATGCTATTTTTAGAGTGTTCTTTTTTTTCTTTTAAGGTGGGTTAAGTTTAACATAACGAAGAATATTTTGCTTGGTATGTTGGAAGTTGAAATCTTTTAATCGTCTTTAAATAAAAATATTCGAAATCATTTGGTCATGCGTGATCACGCTACTACATCATACCGTGCACAAACATGTGTGTCTGTTCCCAAGGGAACCAATACATGTTTTCTCGTTTCGTTTTGTTACCAAAATCGAGATTCAAACTCACAACTCTAAGATCATGACCCAAAAATGCTTATAAAGCTCAAACAGTGTTCTTTTTTACATTTACTAACTACTTAACCACCAAAGTATTCCATTTAACCACAAAAGTATCCCACTTAACCACCGAAGTATCCCACTTAACCACCGAAGTATCCCACTTAACCACAAAAGTATGCCACTTAACCACCGAAGTATCCCACTTAACCACAAAAGTATGCCACTTAACCACCGAAGTATCCCACTTAACCACAAAATTATTTCACTTAACCACGAAAGTATCACAAAAGTTTTCCACTTAACTACAAAGTTATCCCACTTAACTACAAAGTTATCCCACTTAACCACCGAAGTATCCCACTTAACCACCGAAGTATCCCACTTAACCACCGAAATATCCCACTTAACCACCGAAGTATCCCACTTAACCACCGAAGTATCCCACTTAACCACCGAAATATCCCACTTAACCACCGAAGTATCCCACTTAACCACCGAAGTATCCCACTTAACCACAAAAGTATGCCACTTAACCACCGAAGTATTCCACTTAACCACAAAAGTGTTCCACTTAACCACAAAAGTATTCCACTTAACCACCGAAGTATCCCACTTAACCACAAAAGTATTCCATTTAACCACCGAAGTATCCCATTTAATCACAAAAGCATTCCATTTAACCAAAAAGTTATCCCACTTAACCATCGAAGTATCCCACTTAACCACCGAAGTATCCCACTTAACTATCGATAACCACCGAAGTATCCCACTTAACTATCGAAGTATCCCACTTAACCACCGAAGTATCCCACTTAACCACAAAAGTATTCCACTTAACCACAAAAGTATCCCACTTAACCACAAAAGTATCCCACTTAACCACAAAAGTATCCCACTTAACCACAAAAGTATCCCAAAATCTTGGAATGTTAGTAATTTTAAATAACAATAATTTAAGTCGTTGCATTAGCATTATTAAACATAAATAACATATTTAAAAATATAAATCCCCTCCTATCCTTTAGTTTAAAAGTACAAATCTTCCCGAAACTGTCTTTTGACCACCTTGTCCTTTTCAGCCATTGCTACAAAAAGCCTATGCTTAGTCTATTCTCCAGTGATTGAGTTCAAAAATCGATCGTAGTAAAATTCATTTCGACCAGTCTTCTGGGCAGGTAATTAAAGATAAGTGTAAACAGTGAAAGTCATTACGAGCAGACGTCAAACTTGTGAACAATGTATCAAGCGAAAGAGATTACTCACTTCTGACTGGAACGGGCAGGGGTCACTTTCTCGGGTTACACGTCGACTGGGAAATGGCGTCACTCATCACTGTTCTGCTCACACTTCATTTCAAAATTTAAACTCGTAAACTGATACGGAATAGTAAAACTTTAAGCATGTGCAATCTAGGAACTTGTTCGAATTTTACGTTATTTTTATGGAACAGTTATGTTACGTTCCTGTTCATTTTAAAATGGTAGAGGGTATTCTTTTCCGGTTTTTTTTTAAGAACATTCTGATATTGGTTTCTGGTTGTTTTATTGGTTTGGTTTGGTTTGGTTTATTAACGTCGCACTAGAGCTGCACAGTGGGCTATTGGCGACGGTTCGGGGTCAATCTCGAGGAAAGACCCGGGAGCACATACACATTCATACATGCACCTCGTTATTTTAGAACCATGGTCAGATGACGAGGGAACACCTGAACTGGCACCCAACGCCTTCAATAGACGTCAAGACTTTGGACCCCGATCAGATGTATCGTGCACCAGTCCCGTATACACTCCAGTATAATTTGTTGGATATTCTGGACGACTTTCTAATATTTTTGTAGCGGAGCTGGCAACCCACCGATCGCAAGATCACTACTTTTCTATGTCAAGTCCATTTCCCGGATTCGACCCACCAATCCTCTGATTAGTAGCTGAACGCCTTACCAACTGAGCAACTGGGGCTCCTGGTTGTTTTATGCTCTTTAAAAATTATTTAATGGTTTGGTTAATTAACGTCGCACTAGAGCTGCACAGTGGGCTATTGGCGACGATTCGGGGTATATCTCGAAGGAAAGACCCGGGAACGATGCCTCGTATTTTTGAACCATGGTCAGATGACGAGGACAACACCTGAGCTGGCACCCAACGCCTTCAATAGACGTTGGAACTTTGGACCCCGATCAGATGTATCGTGCACCAGCCCCGTATACAAGCCGTTATTTTTTGTGGATGTTCTGGTTTTTTTTTTTTTTTTAAATTAACGTCGCACTAGAGCTGCACAGTGGGTTATTGGCGACGGTTCGGGGTCAATCTCGAAGGAAAGACCCGGAAACACATACACATTCACACACACATTCATACATGCACCTCGTTAATTTAGAACCATGGTCAGATGACGAGGAAACACCTGAACTGGCACCCAACGCCTTCAATAGACGTCGGAACTTTGGACCCCGATCAGATGTATCGTGCACCAGTCCCGTATACACGCCAGTATAATTTGTTGGATATTCTGGTCGACTTTCTAGTATTTTGGTAGCGAAGTTGGCAACCCTCCGATCGCAATATCACTACTTTTTACAATTCTTTAGTCTAGTCCGCGCAAAAGCTCGAACCGGGGACCCCTTGGATTCCCAGCTGATTCCCCAATCCACTCGGCCACGGAGGCCTTGGAAAATTATTTAATTTAGATGTTGTGTGGGTTATTATTTTAATACTTTTGTTTATTTATAAATTATTGCGATCATTTATAAGTAAAAATGTTGACCCATTATTTCTACTGTTGTAATGAAAATGATAAATATTGCATATTTATATATACTCACTATTTTGTGTTTGTTGAAGGATACCAACTTAAAATTCACTATAAAGATATTTAATGACGTAATTAAAAAAATGTAAGCTTACAATAAAACTGATTGGAGACAAGTTATCTTTCTTATTAAAGTTACCGATAAATGAGTTAGCTTCCTTCTAGAAAATTCTTTTAACACAACATCGAATTCTAACTGCAGTTTTTTATGGTTAGTAGGGCAAAATGTGATAACTTTCTTGTTTAATGAGTTCCTTAAATAGTTTATCACTCTTCTTTAACCACTAAAGTATCCCACTTGACCACAAAAGTATACCACTTATCCAAAAAGTATCCCGTTTGATCACAAAAGTATCCAACTTGACCACAAAAGTATCCCACTTAACCACAAAAGTATCCCGTTTGATCACAAAAGTATCCCACTTGACCACAAAAGTATCCCACTTGACCACAAAAGTATCCCACTTAACCACGAAAGTATCCCACTTGACCACAAAAGTATCCCACTTATCCAAAAAGTATCCCGTTTGATCACAAAAGTATCCAACTTGACCACAAAAGTATCCCACTTAACCACAAAAGTATCCCGTTTGATCACAAAAGTATCCCACTTGACCACAAAAGTATCCCACTTGACCACAAAAGTATCCCACTTAACCACGAAAGTATCCCACTTGACCACAAAAGTATCCCACTTAACCACAAAAGTATCCCACTTGACCACAAAAGTATCCCATTTGACCACAAAAGTATCCCACTTAACCACGAAAGTATCCCACTTGACTACAAAAGTATCCCACTTAACCACAAAAGTATCCCACTTAACCACAAAAGTATCCCACTTGACCACAAAAGTATCCCATTTGACCACAAACGTATCCCACTTACCCAGAAAATATCCAACTTAACCACAAAAGTATCCCACTTGACCACAAAAGTATCCCACTTACCCAGAAAGTATCCCACTTACCCACAAAAGTATCCCCAGAAAAATATCCCATTTGACCACAAAAGTATCCCATTTGACCACAAAAGTATCCCTTTTGACCAGAAAAGTATCTCATTTGATCACAAAAGTATCCCACTTAACCACAAAAAAAGCGGCTGGAAGAAGAAAAAAATCCTTGTTTAAATTTTGGAATTTTTGTAATTTTAATTAACAATAATTTAATTTATTTTCTGATTCAGGTTTGCTAGTATTTTGAATAATTATTTTGATATGGATATGTTTGTTTTAAGACACCACAGAACAATAGATTTGAAAATTATTGTACCAGAGAATATTCTAAAAAGGTGACTGTAGGGCAATTTCTACTTTTTTATTTATTGTTTTACAAATGTAAAACTTATTAGGGTCAGGTGGGGGAAAGTGGTCATAAAAACAGGCATTTTTAACTTTGCAGGAATATAAATATGAGAAATTTTCTAAAAAATATTATTGTTTTGGATTTTATTTTACATTACATTGTTCTAGAGTACATTAGAATACACTTTAAAAATATGTTTTGAGAGTAACACCTTTTAATGACATCTTTTTTTTGTCATGTTTTTATGACCACTTTACCCCATGGGTGGGGTAAAGTGGTCAGTGTGTGGGGTAAAGTGGTCATATTGAAGAAATATGACATAAAAAGGAAATTATAAGTAAACAGTGCTATTTTATTACTTAAAAATATTTTACACAACTTCTATATTTGTGAACTATTATTTAAATTTTAAATTTAAATAATATTATTATTAAATTATAAATTTATAGTGTTCTCTATGGTAAAAAGTTTTTTTAAAAAAGTTATTTTAATAACTTCCGACTCTCTGTTTTTTCAATGTCGTTATATTCTGAAAATGTGTAGTAGTCACCAATTTAGGATTTTTTTAGATATTTAATGAAGTGTCCCATTAATTACTATCTCAATCTTGTCCAATAAACTGTTTAATTAATTTCTTCCCTTTATATTTTACTAACATCCCACAAATATGATTTGTCGAATTTGTATATCTGTGGCCCAAATTGGCTCAAAAGAATTTGTTGACTTGATAATTTTCTGCTTTTTTTAGCTTTTTTTGGCATTCCTTGTTGTTTTTTTTTGTAGACAAAGTGCAACTGTTTCTTCTGTTTTCATCTTTAGAGTTATGTATAGCCATTCTATGTACAATTGACACTGGTGGAGATATTGTTGTCAGTATTAGCTTAAAGTCCTTCAGTGGATATACACTTGTTGTATCAGCCATATTTGACACTTTTGTACTTTTAAAATTTAAATTGCATATATCAGATGTTGATGGTTCTGAATTCTGATGAATATCTATTTGTTGAACTGGTGAAGTCAATGGGCAATTCTGTAATTTCGGTACGAACATTGTTATGTTTGGTCAATTTGTTTGTCGACAGTTTTCACAAATTCTGGGGTAATCAGGTCTTAGTGGTCTTATCAACCAATGGACTTTTTCTGCTATTAGGATATTTAAGATACATTTGGATTAAATTTGATATAATAGAACAATCGAATGAATGCCCAACATGGGCAATGAATATGAAGCTTTTAATGATGCAAGATTCTTCTTCGAAGTCATGATTCTCATTAGGACCATTATGCCTGGACTTGTTAATGACCCATCTTCTTAAAGTCGGGTAATTTCTAAGCTACAGCATAAATGGATATGCCCTTTTTAACCAGCATAGCTAACTGGCCTTGCCAGCATAGCTAATTAGCCTTGTCAGCATAACTAATTGTAGACTGGCATCAGAGTAATTTGGTACAATCTTCCTAACATATTTTCTCGGCATGTTTATTACGTAAAAAAAAGGGGAAAAAATAAGACAATAAAAATTATTTTATTATACAAGTTTATCCAAATTTTAATCACTGAATATTAGGTCTTAATAAAGTCATTCCAAGCAATGTAAAAGTTAAGCCTAATGCTGTTTACTTTATCTTATGTTATAAACTATGATAAATTAATATATGCTTTATTATTCTAAATTAATATTTAATAATCAATCATTAAATATTAGGCCTAAATAAACTCATTGTTACCATGAATACGTTAAACTTAGTCATATGACCACTTTACCCCATGTTACTAAAAACACTATAAAATAAAAAATTTAATAAACACAACTTGCCTATCAATGGAAATGTGTTCTTGAGATATGTTTGAAGCCTCCTGTATAACTAATATATTAAGATTTTGATTAAACAAAATGTAGGAGAGAAGTTCATTAGAGAATCAAAAGATTGTACTGAAACGTACAAAAATAAAATGGCTATTTATTGGCATTCAATGTGTTGCTAAAATAATAATTTTGTGTGAAAAACATTGCTCCTCTTCACTGAAAACTAAAACAAAAATATGTAAAACCTTTACGATAAAAATTAAAAATAGGGAGGGAAAACTACAACATTTATTAGAGTATGACCACTTTACCCCACCTGACCCTATACAGACACCAATTACATGCCAATAATACTAGAAATATTCTGCAGGGAATTTTTTTTGTATTATTATTTTTTCTAAAAAAAAATTGAAGGTTTTAAAAAGCTTATTTTTTTTATTAATTTAAGTTACAGCTTTCAAAATTTTCACTTGGTAAAGTATGTTGTTGACAAAAAAAAAAAATAGCGTCGTTTTTTAAAAAAATAGTTGAAACTTTTTTAGAGAAAATAATATGTATGTTACATTAGCTACATTTTGTAAAGAATTGTGCCTTCATAATTAACGTCATAAGCACTTAAACAATTTTTTTAAAAACAAGATTAGCTATTTGAAAAACCCGAAGCTATTTTGTTTAGCAGAATCTAATAAGTATATTAGAAAAAAAATTATAACTTTAAATCTATTTTTAAAAAGCTTTAGCCTTTTGCATTTGTGAAGAATTCGAAAAAAATAGATTTTGAGATGCATTTAAAGATAAAAAAGTCAAAAACCAAATGAAAACTGTTAAACATTTAAATTAAACTTTTTCACATATCTTATTTATTTTTATTAGTTTAATTATTTGGAAATATTTTTTACCTTTTACAGTGTTTTTAATATTAAGGAAAATTTGTAAAATATTGTGAAATGTTATAATTAAATTACTAACTATAAATAAGTAGTGTATTGTGTATACGTTAACAGTTTAAATTTAAATTTAACAATTTTGTTTTGATTTTATTATTTGGTTACCATTAAATGCATATTTCTCAAAATCTATTTCTTCGAGTTCATTCAAACCCCACCAATTAATTAGTAACTTCTTAGTTAAACTTAAATCCCGCTAAAGTTATTCTATTTACTAGACTTAATTCGATGAAGGTGTAAGGCCCTCCGGTCGACACACCGTAAGGTTAATTCCGATTTCCGAAGGTTAAAAAGGCTTTTTAACAAATATACTTAAAATACGCTTCCAATAATCTGCTAAATAAAATAACTAAAATGCTAAATTTGAAAGAGATAAGTTTTCACAAAATGTTACTAACGTCACACATATATTTTGTCTCTCAAAAAGTTTTAAATATTTTAAAAAACCTCCCGATATTGTTTTGTCAATAATATACTGTTTCGAACAAAAAAATTTCAAAGCTTCCACTTAATGTATTTTTTAAGTAAGCTTTTTAAAATCTTAATTTTTTTAAATGAAATTAAAAAAAAAATAACGTTACAGAATTTATTTTTTACAGAATAGTTCTAATAAAAGGGTAATATTTAATGTATAATAAATTTTATACTTGTAACACAAGAAATAAAAAAAAATAGAAATTGCTCTACAAATATTAATAATAAAAATAGAATTTTCATTAAAATAGTTTTAAAAAAATTGATAGAAAAAAAAATATATACAAATACAAATATTTACGACCAACAACAGGCTCAAGGCCCAACAAGGTTGGTCCATCTAGTACCTCTTAACTATCCCCCAATGCATATCTAACTTCTTCCTAAAATCCGTTACTCCTTTACAATTAACAATATTCACTGGCAAGTTGTTCCATTTGTCTATTACCCTATTATAGAAATAGTGTTTTCTCCCTTCCCGATTAAAATGGGATTTCTTTAACTTAAACTCATGACCTCTCGTTCTATCATTCATATTAAAATCTAAACCCTCCACATCTCCTTGTTTGATAAATTTGAATAGTTGAATCAAATCTCCCCCTAACCCTTCTCTCTTCCAGAGTGTACATATTCAAATTTCTTGTTCTATCTTCATAATTCATGCCTGAAAACCCTTGAACCATTTTAGTAGTGACTTCGAATTAATTATGTGTGACATTAGCAACATTTTGCAAAAACTTGACTTCAAATTTAGCATTTTAGACATTTTATTTAGCAGATTATTGTAAGTATATTTTAAGTATGTTTTCTACAGATCTATTTTAATGCAAGGGTTTTTAAACAGCAAAAAATGACCGTTTTTTAAACTCGTAGAATTTTAAAACTCAACATGGATTTTTTTTTTAATATGTAAGGTATTATTTTATGCACTAAAAATAAAGCAGAGAAAAAAATATATGTGTGACATTAGCAACATTTTCAAAAACTTATGACTTCGAATTTAGCATTTAGCCATTTTATTTAGCAGATTATTGTAAGTATATTTTAAGTATGTTTTCTAAAGATCTATTTTAATGCAAGGTTTTTTAAACAGCAAAAAATGACCGTTTTTTAAACTCGTAGAATTTTAAAACTGAGCATGGATTTTTTTTTTAATATGTAAGTTATTATTTTATGCAATAAAAAAAATCGCAACTTTGATAAAATTGATTGAATTTTGTGGTAAAAGTGTCGCGTTAACCAAACCAAACTTTCTTTAAATCGAACCCAGACGCTAGACCCAGATTTTTAAAAGCAATGTTGTTTACTACACGAATTTGTAAACAAAGCAATTAACAACTTTGGTCAATTGGTCAAACCGCAAAAGAACGGTTTTCTTTTAACCATAAATGGACATGACATTTCATGTCTTCGAAGTCTACTCTCATGTCGGTCAAGAAAAATGGCGTAAACTTCTAAGAACAATAGAACACCGCTGCTTCGGGCAGTGGAATTATAGACAGTGATTGATTCGTGTGACTGTGCGTTGATAAGATGATAGGCTCGTTACATCGGTTAGGTCATGCAGGGTTATTGAGATTAGAAAATGGCGCGAATCGAATTAATAATAAATCAGGTTTGGAAATATAACCCGTATTAGGGATGTGATATTTATACTCTTTTTATAGAACAGTTGTTTCATATTCCTGTTCTTTCTTTTTTTTAAAACGTATTCTTTAATTCTTTGCACTCTGAGAACGTTTGATATTTTGTTCTTTTTATGGAATAATTACATGCCGTGTCCATTCTTTATAAAAAGATATTCTTTAGCGTGTTTTTTTACATTTGGGATGGATAATATAAAAATAAAATATTATGCAATATTTATATTCTTTTTAGAAAGCGGTTGTTTCCTATTCTTTTTTTTTTAACATATTATGTAACCATTTACCCTCGGAGAACGCTTGATATGTTCTTTTTATGGAACAGTTATTTCTCGTTCCTGTTGTTCTTTTTAAAGATATATTCTTTAGCGTGTTTTTTGTTTGTTTTTACATTTAGGGTGGATAATTATAAAAATAAAAAGTTATGCATAATGTTTATATTCTTTTTAGAAAGCAGTTGTTTCCTATTCTTTTTTTAAACATATTCTTTTACCATTTGCCCACGGAAAACGTTTGATATGTTGTTCTTTTTAAGGAACAGTTATTTCTCGTTCCTGTTGTTCTTTTTAAAGATATATTCTTTAGCGTGTTTTTTGTTTGTTTTTTACATTTAGGGTGGATAATTATAAAAATAAAGTTATGCATGATATTTATGTTCTTTTTAGAGAGCAGTTGTTTCATATTCCTATTCTCTTTTTTAAAAACATATTTTTTAACAATTTGCACTCGGAGAACGTTTGATATTTTGTTCTTTTTATGGAAGAGTTACATCTCGTTCCTGTTGTTCTCTTTAAAGAGATATTCTTTAGCGTGTTTTTGTTGGCTTTTACATTTAGGGTGGATAATATAAAAATAAAAAAATTATGAAGGACATTTATGGTTTTTTTAGAGAGCAGTTGTTTCATATTCCTGTTCCCTTTTTTTAAAACATATTCTTTAACCATTTGTACTCTGAGAACGTTTGATATTTTGTTCTTTTTATTGGACAATTACATCTCGTTCCTGTTGTTCTTTTTAAAGATATATTCTTTAGCGTGTTTTTTGTTTGTTTTTTACATTTAGGGTGGATAATTATAAAAATAAAAAGTTATGCATGATATTTATGTTCTTTTTAGAGAGTAGTTGTTTCAATTCCTGTTCTTTCTTTTAAAAAAAAAACATATTCTATAACTCTTTGCCCTTGGAGAACGTTTGATATGTTGTTATTTTAATGAAACAGTTATTTCTCGTCCCTGTTTATCTCTTTAAAGAGATATTCTTTAGCGTGTTTTTTGTTCGTTTTTTACATTTAGGGTGGATAATTATAAAAATAAAAAGTTATGCATGATATTTATGTTCTTTTTAGAGAGCAGTTGTATCACATTCCTGTTATCTTTTTTTAAAACATATTTTTTAAGTATTTGCACTCGGGGAACGTTTGATATTTTGTTCTTTTTATGGAATAGTTACATATCGTTCCTGTTGTTCTTTTTAAAGAAATATTCTTTAGCGTGTTTTTTACATTTAGGGTGGATAATTATAAAAAAAAAAGTTAGGCATGATAATTATGTTCTTTTTAGAGAGTAGTTGTTTCATATTCATGTTCTTTCTTTTTTTTAAAAACATATTCTTTAAATCTTTGCACTCGGAGAACGTTTGATATTTTGTTCTTTTTATGGAACAGTTACATGCCACATGCCGTGCCCGTTCTTTTTAAAAAGTTGTTCTTTAGTGTCTTTTTGTTGGTTTTTTATATCTAGGGTGGATAATATATAAATAAAAAGTTATGCATGATATTTATATTCTTTTTAGAGAACAGTTGTTTCCTATTATTTTTTTAAACATATTCTTTAACCATTTGCTCTCGGAGAACGTTTGATATGTTGTTCTTTTTATGGAACAGTTATTTCTCGTTCCTTTTGTTCTTTTTAAAGAGATATTCTTTAGCGTGTTTTTTACATTTAGGGTGGATAATTATAAAAATAAAAAGTTATGCATGATATTTATGTTCTTTTTAGAGAGTAGTTGTTTCATATTCCTGTTCTTTCTTTTTTTTAAACATGTTCTTTAACTCTTTGCACTCGGAGAACGTTTGATATTTTGTTCTTTTTATGGAACAGTTACATGCTGTGCTCGTTCTTTTTAAAAAGTTGTTCTTTAGTGTGTTTTTTGTTTGTTTTTTACATTTAGGGTGGATAATATAAATATAAAAAGTTATGTATGATATTTATATTCTTTTTAGAGAGCAGTTGTTTCCTATTCCTGTTATCTTTTTTAACCCTTTGCACTTCGCTGTCGCCTCTCAGGCGCCAACAGAACGATCCGTTCTTTGGTTCCCTGTTCTTTAAAATAAACGAGAACATGATCTTGCGTTGAAAAAAAAACATGATATTTTTTCAACTTGTTGTCTTAAAGTTATGGGGGTAAAATTATTAATGGGGAAAAAATAAGGGGAAAAGAACATAAAGAGGAATAACTGTTCATTAAAAAGAACGCAAAACGCAAAGTGTTCTTGGAGTGCAAAGGGTTACCATATTCTTTAACCATTTGCACTCGGAGAACGCTTGATATGTTGTCCTTTTTTATGAAACAATTACATCCCATGCATGCTGTTCTTTCTAAAAAGATATTTTTTAGCGTGGTTTTTTTTTTTACATTTAGGGTGTATAATTATAAAAATAAGAAATTATGCTTGAAGCAAATAATAAAATGATTTTACATACAAATTAAAGTATAAAACTTTCATATTTACTTATTTTATGTATCTTTATATCTCAAAGACGGTGACGGTTTGGGCGTTGGACTGCAGCTGTGTGGGGGGTCTGGGTTCGATTCCCGGATAAGTCTTAGTTGTTTGTCTATTTAATGTACGTACCTTTGTGTATAGATGATAAAAGAAAAATAGAACATTAGGATAAAGCGGATTTAGTGACAAGGAAAAATCTCTTCATCAAATAAAATTAAAATCTCAAAGAAGAAAAATTGTTAAATATTAAACCAGAAGCGCTCGCACTCCTAAATGCAAGATGAATCGAATTAGAAGTGAGGCGAATTGCAAAGATTCTTACGGGAATGACATCACTTACTATTAGGGACCGTCACTTATTACGAATGAGAGGCTCGGAAGAACTAACAAATGGTCTATTCGACCACATGATTTCACTCATAGGGAGAAAAGGGTGACCAGAGATTCGAGTGGTTGTTGGTCTATTTTCTTTAATGTTATTGCACCGCTCCGGAAAGTAAGAAAAAAATTGTTTTACCTCGGGCGAAAAGATTTATGAAAATTAAACAATAGCTTTAGTCTATACAATACGGCCCTCCGTTGCCCAGTGGATAAAGGCGGCAGCTGGGAATCAGAGGATTCCTGGTTCGATCCTGTGCGACGGACTTGACAAGGAAAAGTAAAAAAAGTAGTGATATTGCAATCCGAGGATTGCCAACTTCGCTACAAAATACTAGAAAAGTCGTCCAGAACATCCACAAAAAATTATCGGCGTGTATTCGAGACTGGTGCACGATATATCTGATCGGGTCCAAAGTCCCGACGTCTATTGAAGGCGTTCGGTGCCAGCTCAGCAGTTGTCCTCGTCATCTGACCATGGTTCATAAATACGAGGCATCGTTCCCGGGTCTTTCCTTCGAGATAGGCCCCGAACCGCCTCCAATAGCCCACTGTGCAGCTCTAGTGCGACGTTAATTAACCAAATCAAATCAAGAATATGCTATTGCAGTTTTTATTTTATTTATTTCGTCCCGTCTCCAATTATATTTGCCTGGATCGAGGTACCGTCGTCGGCTAGCAACCAAAGGGTTGCGAGTTTGACTACAACTGATACAAAAGACTTGTAAAAAAAATTTAATTGCCCAAAGTTCAGCTCTAGTGCGACGTTAATTAAACAAGCCAAACCAAAAATAATGTAATATAGGGGTTGGCTGTTTTTTATGCCATGTATTACGAACATGGTTTCTAAATATCTTTTGTTTTATATAATTGTTATTCCCAGAATAATATATGGGGTGCTAAATATCGTCCGATAAGGTTCGTTTTTTAAATAAAAGTCGTATTAGAGGCTGCACAGTTGACTATTGTCTTCGGTAAGCTCTAGATCTCTCTGCACTAGTCAGAAGTTTAGAAAGAGAATTGCTGGTAACATTTTGTTCGTTTTGAGCTGTAGTTTCAACCTGTTTATGGTTCCTATACCGCAATTAAACTTTAGCTGAATATTTCGGCTACATAATAAAAAATCTTCGAGAAATCGTCACTTTAAACTCCACAATTTTTACACAAATAGTTTAAACTGTTAAATAAAACAATGAAATTGCATAAGTTATCGTTCTGCTTAATTTAAGAACATTCTTTCCACGGTACGTCGATTTCAATTGAAGTTATAGCATTTAAAGTAGCCAGATTATGCCAAAATTTAACTCATTTTGCCCTGGGTCGACAAGGTTTACTCTATCTTACACGATGGTAGATCATTTAACCCTATATGGAAATTCCCTCTGGAGGAATGGTACTTTGAAGGTCATCACTTTTTATGTACAATTGTACAATTCCAATTGTAAAAACGTATTATTTAAAAAAATAATAATTAGGAAGACTGGAAATTCTGTGCAAAGATTTAGATCTTTGAATGGACGAAACATAGAAAACATAGCCCCAGAAAAGAAAAAAAAAACGTATGCATTTTATTCTATGAATGACCTTTGCAAATTTTCGGTAATCCTACTCAATTTTAGTATATGATATAATTAATACAATGACCGTTTTATAAAATAGCTCCCTTATAAGTACTTTTACTAAATAATTACATGTAATTGGTACAGCAAAAATTATTTATAAATAAAAATTTGTATTTAAGTTAGTGGTACTCAAATAATATCGTTTGGAAAGTAACAAATTATTGATTTTTTATACATGCGACAATATACTATGTAATCATTTAACGATGTTATAAACTTTCATAAACATGTTACTTTTGCATAGTAAACATTTTATGTGATAATTTTTTTTTTTAATAATTGTTTCCGATTTCGAAATTTTTAAATTTAAATTTATCAAAAAATAATATATTTAATAAAAGTGGTAGTAAAATATATTTTTAAAAATATTTTTATTCAAATAATAATACTGAAATTAATGAACAAAAAATATTGAGCATATATTTTTTCCCAACAAATGTGATTTGTTTTTGACTAAACGTTTGCCATTTTTGACGAAACAGACGCCTACTATATGCTTCGCTTAAATATTTAGTCAAGCTGAGGAAATTCATTTTGTCTTTTTTTAACGAAATTTATTTCGCCAATATGAGGACCGATATTCGCCAATATTGAAATAATAAAACAATTCAATACCGACGAGCAGACCTCTCGTTCCAAAGTCAAATAATATCGTTCTATCTACTTGTCTAAGAAGGCTCGTTAGAGTCCTGATTATGTAAGTATAGGAACCAAACATGAACCCAGAAAAGGGCCGAAATGGAATCTGGTTTGGTTTTGTTTTGTTAATAAACGTCGCACTAGAGCAGCACAGTGGGCTATTGGCGACGGTTCGGGGTCTATCTCGAAGGAAGGACCCGGGAACACACACATATTCATATATGCACCTCGTTATTTTAGAACTATGGTCAGATGGCGAGGAAACACCTGAACTGGCACCCAACGCCTTCAATAGACGTCGGGACTTTGGACCCCGATCAGATGTGTCGTGCACCAGTCCCGTATACACGCCGCTAATTTTTGCGGATATTCTGGGCGACTTTTCTAGTATTTTGTAGCGAAGCTGGCAACCCTCCGATCACAAGATCACTGCTTTTTACTTTTCTTTGTCAAGCCCATCGTCTGACATCGAACCAGGAACCTTCGTATTCCCAGCTGACGCCTTTAATCACCACAGAGGGTCCCGCTTGAAACAAGAAATTTCCCAACTTACCGACATGAAATTCCCATCTTAACTATTCGAAATTCCCACCTGAATAGCGCTGAAAATTCCCAGTTCCAACTTATCGGCATTTTTCATCGTTTTTTTTTCTTATATATTTGATAATATTAAACATATATCTTACAAGCATTGATTTGCTGCACGCATGTTCCAATGCAATGCTTGTTCCGAGGTTTAATTTAAATGTAATCTTACCAGTTGGGTAATTTCTAATCTTCCCTAGCTTTCAACTGTTAATAATATTAATTGTCATCAGGCATAAAATTTCCCAACTCGGAGATTTTTAAAATTTGAAATTCCCCTCCCCGGTGCGACGTGCCTGATGTTATTACTGCTAGTGTGCAGCTATCCTGACAGTTGGAAATCCCCCGACATTGAACAAAATCCTACCAGATCTTCCCTTGAGATACCATCCAAGGGTGGGTCCAAAATAAACTCTTCAAGGTGCAACTCGAGCCATAAATTTAAAACAGACCGAACTTTACAACGACGCCTATAAACTTTCTCGGGACGCAATTTACGATCATCATGTGGCGCAAGTAAGAATAAAGAAGGGAAGAAAAAAAAAACGATCGTCTCTAGCCTGATCCGGCTGATGGAGGAAAAGCATCTTGGCGTGATAATTGTCAAAGCTTTGGGGATATTGATAAATTTATTATTTAGCAACCCTGTTGAAGGAGTGGCTGACTACTTTGAGAGAATAGTTGTTGTACATTTTAAAAGTCGTGACTTTTTTTAAATAAAATAATCTTTTTTTTAAAGGAAATCTGACTTTAAGAAAATACGATAACAAATAAAAAATAAATTTTAATTTTACGAACGAGTTGAAAAAATTAAATTGTTTAATATAAATTTTATACTTATTAGGCTTATTTTTTATACAGATTTTGCCTAAGTGGATTTTTCTCTATCCAACAATAAACGAATTTTCGAAATCGGACAATATTTTTTTTCAAACGGTCCGGTTAATTGAGAATTCCGGTAGTTAAATGCCGGATAACCGAATTTTTTTTTTCAAATTGCTCCCAAGTGAAACATCCCCTATCCAACAAAAAAAAATTGTTCAAATATGTGAAGTAGAACCGAAATCCTGCGCGAGCATATATAAAAAAAAAAAAAAAAAAACATAACAGACGAATTGATAACTTCTCGACTTGGCGCGCGTTGGCTGTTTTAATTTAAAGTTTCTGGCGGTTTAATGCTGGAGTTTTGGTGGGCGCGCTGGGCAGTCAGTTAAAAAAGAAAACTGACTTAAAGAAAATGCAATAACAAGTAAAAAATAATTTTTAATTTTGCAAATGAGTTAAAAAAATTTAATTATTTAATATAAATTTTATACTTATTAAAACTTTTTGAAAACGGCGCCAAAATTTAGGTATGATTTTTGTAAATTGGCACCAACTTCAGAAAGTTATAATAAGTATGAAATTGATATTAAATAATTCAATTTTTTCAACTCATTCGTAAAATTAAAAATTATTTTTTACTTTTTAGCGCATTTTCCTTAAACGTCGGTTTTCCTTTTTAACCGACTGCCCAGCGCGCCCACCAAAACTCCAAAATAAACTCCAAAATAAAGCCGTCAGAAACTTTAAATTAAAACCGCCAACGCGCGCGAAGTCGAGATGTTATAGATTCGACCTTTATGTATTTTTTTTTTATGTATGTGCGCGCGGGATTTCCATTCTATTTCAGATATTTGGACAATTTTTTTTGTTGGATAGGGGATGTTTCAATGGGGAGCAATTTGAAAAAAAATCCGGTTGTATAGAATGAAAATATTTTGAAATCGGATAAATTGTTTTAAAAAAACTCCGGTTAATCGACATTTCCGGATATATAACAGCCGGATAACCGATTATTTTGTAATGCAGATTTTGCCTAAGTGGATTTTTCTCTATCCAACAAAAAAAAGAATTTTCGAAATCGGACAATATATTTTTCAAACGGTCCGGTTAATTGAGAATTCCGGATAATTAAATACCGGATTACCGGATATTTTTTTAAATGGCTCAAAAGTGAAACCTCCCCTATCCAACAAAAGAAACATTCAAAATATCTGAATTAGAACCGAAATCTTTCCGCGAACATACATTAAAAATTACATAACACTCGAATTGATAACATCTCTCTTTTGCGCGAGGCCTCCGTGGCCGAGTGGAAAAAGGCGTCAGCTGGGAATCCTAGGGTTCCCGGTTCGAACCCTGTGACGGACTAGAAAAAGAATAGTAAAAAAGTAGTGATATTGCAATTGGAGGGTTGCCAACTTCGATAATAAAATACTGGAATGTCGTCCAGAACATCCACAAAAAATTAACGGCGTGCGTACGGGATTGTTGCACGATAAATCTGATCGGGGTCCAAAGTCCCGACGTCTATTAAAGGTTTGGTTTTGTTAATTAACGTCGCACTAGAGCTGCACAGTTGAGCTATTGGCGACGGTTCGGGGTCTATGTCGAAGGAAAGATCCGGGAACACATACATATTCATACATGCACCTTGTTATTTTAGAACCATGGTCAGATGACGAGGAAACACCTGAACTGGCACCCAACGCCTTCAATAGACGTCGAGACTTTGGACCCCGATCAGATGTATCGTGCAAATGTCCCGCCGTTAATTTTTGCGGATGTTCTTTACGACTTTTCTATTATTTTGTAGCGATACTTAATATTGGCATCACTACAACTTAGACAGTTGTTGAAAATTCTAAGGAAAAAAAATCGTAATTTAACTACAGCAATTTAAAACAACAATATATTGTAAGCTTGAATTGAACGGAAATAGCTGATGGAACTACAATGCACGATTACAGCATTTGGCGCTTTATCCCTTCATCGCCAAACAATTATCGCGCCCAGATACCTCTTCTGCATCAGCCGGATTAGGCTAGAGGCGCTAGTAGAAAAAAACACCTCTATTTCTTTTATTTTAAGGTGGAAGAAAGCCATGATGAGTATAACTACCGACTACGATGTCAAGTGAAGCATAAAGAAAAGGCGATAGTCCGGGTTTAGCTGGTAAAGATGGGAAACAGCTGGAGACAAAAAAGAATTACGTCTTTTTTTGTACGTGTCGGGCTCTGACAGTTTGCGATGGAGGGCTCTTTTGTTGGTATAGGGACACTTCTTATTTTAGTGGAAGGAACAAAGACAGGAAAGTTGTCTTAAATTGTGATGTAAGGTTAAGAAAATATCCTTGAAGGAGTGGCAACCAAACGATGAAATTGTCGTACCAGAAAACTGTACGTGTTGTGCATACAATTATAGACGAATCAAGTTTTATAAAGCGTCAAATTTTTTTTAAAAAGAAAAAAATTAAATTACTGTGATGGTAGTTTTGTAATCTCATTTTCACCATTTTTAACCGACTGAAAAGCGCGGGAACAAAGATTTTTGTTCTAATTCATATATTTGGAAAAGTAATTTTTTTTTGTTTTTTTTGTTGGATAGGGGATATTTCACTTGAGCACCTTTTGAAAAAATATCCGGTTATCCGGCATCTAACTATATGGAATTCCCAATTAACCGGACCGTTTAAAAAGAAATACTGTCCGATTTCGATTTTTTTTTTTTTTTTTTTTTTTGTTAAATAGAAAAATATTCACTTTCGCAAAGTTTTTCTAAAAAATCGGTTATCCAGCTTTTATATATCCGGAAAAATGGATTAACCGGTCTTTTTTTAACAATTTCCCCGATTTCAAAATATTTTATAACATTTATTATTTGCAATAACATTACCAACACTTATACCAGAAACAAACCATGTAAGAATAAATTGTATTAGGTTTGGTTTGGTTAATTTAACGTCGCACTAGAGCTGCACAGTGGGTTCAGGGCTTATCTCGAAAGAAAGACCCGGGAACGACGCCTCGTATGTTTGAATCATGGTCAGATGACGAGGAAACACCTGAACTGGCACCCAACGTCTTCAATAGACGTTCGGACTTTGGACCCCAATCAGATGTATCGTGCACCAGTCCCGTATACACGCCAATAATTTTTTTGGATGTTCTGGACGACATTCCTAGTATTTTGAAGCGAAGTTGGCAACCCTTAGATCCCAAAATCACTACTTTTTTACTTTTCTTAGTCAAGTCCATCGCACAGGATCGAACTAGAAATCCTCTGATTCCCAGCTGGCACCTTTGTCCACTGAGCCACGGAGGCCCCGCAGTGTTTTCGATAGATTCCGAATCGTCACCAATAGCCCATTGTGTAGCTCTGGAGCAACTTTCATTGAACGAACCGACTGACATGGTTTAATATTACGAAGCAGTGTTCCTGAGATTTTCCTATTGGGATAGATATTGAACCCTCGCTGATAGCCTATTGCATAATTAATAATTATTACAATGTCAATTTTTAACTAACTGAAAACCATTCGATCTATTCGTTGTGAAAGATTGTTTAGCTTTGCGCATAATTGCTCGTTTGGCATTCGCGTACGATTTACTGAAAAGTATCTTTGATTTTAGCCGGATACAGCCGGAACGGTAATTAAAGGTTTAAATAAATATTAAAATTTTACATTTACATAAAAATAAATATTTCCCTTTTTGCGCGATTTTACTTAAAGGCGTTTTTTTTAAAATTATTTTATTTTAAGCAATTAATATGTGAAAGCTTTATATTTATTTTTACGATATTCTTTACTACCACTTGTCTCATTATAATTACTTTTATATATATTTGTAACTTTTTTTTAAAAATCATTTTGGATCGCACTTAAAAACTTTATGAAACATGAGTCTTCAAAGGCTTGTATAAATACGAAATTGGGGTTGAAATAAACTCTGCAGTTTAATTATCGAATATTTAATTTACCAATAATTGGTAGTTAGAATAATTTAAATTGAACACGGGATATATATTATAAATTTCAGTTCTTTCAGCTGTTTATTTTTCTTTAGAGTTTTAATCAATAAAAAATTATTCATGTAAGGGAGGGTACAGTAGGCTTTTAAAAACTTTTTAGTTTTCAACCTAACGGTGGTAACCAAGTTCAACCAGAGAGTTGTAATATTAAATAGAGAGCGCCTTCAATACCAGACTCTCGTAAGGCCGCGGTGTCAACATTGAAAAGAAAAACTCACATCACGTGGTTATAGCGCTGCCACATTTGGCGTTCAGACAACTGCAGGAGTTCCAAATTTGGCGCACTTTCTTCTCTTTTGGTGATAAGGAGTTCTGTCCGTATTCAACCTTTTAACATGTATCTACTTATTTTCAAACAATATGTGCTAAATATTTCCTCTTCATTAACGAAACGAAAATATTTTATTTGTGTTCAATACCCGAAGAAGCGAAACTCTTTATATTTCTCAGGTTTTATTGTTTATATTTTCTTATTGAAGTATATAAAATAACAATTGAAAGAACTTCGCTTAGGTAATTTTTTTACATAAAAACGTAATGCAATTATTTCAAAACTACAAAGTAAAAAAAATCTCCTTAATATATCTGTTAAACTCCCTTAAATTGTGCCACTCGTTCAAAAAAAACTATATTGAAATATAAAATTAAACACAAAACCATATTACAATACTTCGATCTCGTTTAGTTCTGAAAGTCGCCAAGGCCTGCCAAATAATATTGGCGCATGAATGAATTGGCATTTCCACATATCACGTGGTTTCAATGATGGACACACGGAAATCAGCATTTCTATTCCTCTATTTGTATCATTACTCTATGAGTTCAACTGGTCAAGCTTGCCATGAGGGTCATTCTAAATTTAAACGAAAATTGTTGTACCATGTTTTTGTGATTTCCGTTATGTATCCTTGTTACAATTTATGCAAAACAAAAGGTCACAAAACAGTAACATAGGTTGCAAAACAGTGACAGAAGTTACTACATCATAACAGCTTATGTAATGTTAGGCCTATTTTACCACAACTAAAACCATAATTGTATGGGATTTTTTTCAAAAAAAAGAAAACTTTAGTAAATGTTGAAGGACAAAAAGGAAATAAAATCTGCATGTAAATTTAGAAGTATCCATGTAGTTTTGATATTATTCTTATATGAGAAAAAAATGGGTTGGAAAATAATAAAAAAAAACTTCCAATATTAATTAAGAAACACATTTTAAAATTTCAAAATGTTCCATGTACATTTTTTTATCGATTTTTTTTAAATATTTGACAACACGGTAAATACATTTTTAAATTTGTGAATGTTTAAAATAATTTATTTTTCTTAAATAATGAGCGTATTTAGATTTCGGTTAAAAAATTTAAATTTTATTATTTTTTTAAATATATATTTTAAACATGCATAGTTGTAAAAAGAAATATAATACGCTGTCAAAAATACACAAAAATATTTATTCTATTTTTTTAATTTAATTTTGAGAACTTTTTATTAACTGAATTGAAAAGTTATTACAATTTTCCAACCAAATTTTTTTTCTCATATAAAAATAACATTAAATATACAAAGTAAAAATGTTTAAGTGTTCTCTGTTAAATATAGGTATTCAAAAATATGTAAAATGTACTCAATTTGAGTACATTCTATGCTTATCATAGCTCCGAATATATAAGTTTCATTTTTGAAAAAGACGTACTCAAAAATGAATAAAAAGAGCAGTTATTTGCCTACATAGGCTGAATGCATAAATCACTTTCAATAAGTACCGACAATTAAAACTTTGACTTACGGGGAATCAAGCTCATGTCTGCAGCACCGCTGTCCACAGTCTTATCCGTTAAGCTATCAAAGTGACGTGAAGAAGTTAGAAACAGAAGTATTGTGAAAAAAGTGTGCCAAAATAATGTGAAGTAAAATAATGGAATTGCAATAACTCAGTTTCCAAATAAGCAATCGACATAAAATAATGTGGTAAACCATCTTTTGAACAACTATTTTAAATTTGTCAGGTTGCTTTGTTCAGATGACTTGAATAAAACCTGAGATTTGCAATACTAAATCGCACTGCTCATTTTTGAGAAAGTACGGGTACTTAAACTTGAGTACGTCATCGCTCATTTACGATACAATTGTACTCAAATAATAACAAGTAGTTTCAGGTACTCATTTTTAAAGGGTACCCGAGCCCCAAAATCCGCAAAAATTGCTATTTTTTTTTCTTCATAAAGCGATGCTAAAGGTGTGCACAAAAAATAAAAACAGTAAAAGAAACAGAACATGAGTTTTTTTAGATGTTTATATACCATTTATCATCTTTCTACATACTTTTCGTCTGCAATAATCGGCATTTACTCAATTTTTTTTTTAATTTTGTCACGTTTAAAATGCTACGGCTTTGTAACTAATTAACTTAAAATTAAACTGTTAATAGTTTTGGAAGCTCTAATTTTTGTTTTATAAACGTATGTATAGCTTTTTTAAATTAAGTTATAAATTATTTTTTTACAAATTATTAAACTTAAAAATTTGAATATTTTTTGGGTTTTGAACTTAAAATAAGTTTTTGAAGACAATAAAAACACAAATCTGCAAAAGTCTCATACGTTTGTAGTATGTACTTTGACGTTATTTAATCAATTAAAAAAATTTAAAAACATTAAAAATTGAAAGAGGAGAAGTGTTTTTTAAAAAAAATCTTTTTTAGCTTAAAAAATACAAAAAATAACAAAAATAATTTTTTAAAATTATTTTTGCTTTTGATTATTGTTTAAAAAAAGATGTTCTAATAATATAAAAAAACGGTATTTCTGAATTCATTAATAAACAAATTAGGATTTGGGGCTCGGGTCTCCCTTAAGTACCTTTTTTCACAGTGTATTATTTATAGTTACCTCATAGTAATAGTTTGAAAATGTAAAAGAAAATTAACTCGTTTGCCCTTACCCCACTTCACCTTACGTTATATTTGATCTTGGTGAAACTTGTTTTAAAATTTATGTTTATAAATTGGTTCCTTTGATCTTTCAAAACTTGGTTTTAGAAAATTTGCATTCTAAATGATTATTGGTACAGTTAGTACTATTAATTCATGGCGTTAGTATTTAATTGGTTGTGAAAGTCGAAAAGATCTTTACAATTTTGTTTACATTTTTGAGCAACTAATTTAAATCAACATCGTGTTTGATAGATGATTTCTTGCCTCAAAAGAACGTCCGCAACTGCGAATTGTAAGAACAAAAAAAAGTTGTTTTAAATTTTTAAATTTTATTTTGATTTTTGAATATACCACTTAATTTGTTTTAAAAAAGAATACTTATTTTTATATTTTAATTTGAAGTTTACCAAACATAAATTTATATAAAATTGAAATACGGCTCTGTTTACGTAGCCATTTTGTTTTTAAGTACAATTTGTTTAAAGGTGTAGGCTGCATCCTATGTATCGTATGCCTAAATAACGCCTTGATAGCCATGTGGTCGCATAACAATTTCAAATTTTTATTTTTTGTTATTGCATTGTAATATTAAATCACACTGCTCATTTTTGCGAAAGTACGGTTGTTTAAATTTGAGTACGTCATCGCTCATTTACGGTGCGACAGTGAATTGTATATTAGGATCTATGGCATTTAATAAAGGGATAGAATCCTACACTGTAAAAAAAAAATGCCTAGAAATGAGTACATGAACGTACTCGTTTTTCTTAGAGTATAATTGCATCGTAAATAAGCGACGACGTACTCAAATTTCAGTAACCATACTTTCTCAGAAATGAGCAGTGCGATTTAATATTGCTAATCTCATCTTAACAAAGCTACCTGACAAACTTAAAATAGTTATTCAGAAGATGGTTTCCGCATTATTTGATGTCCATTGTTTAAATGGAAACTGAGCCATTACAATTAAATTTCTCATTCTTTTAGCACACCTTTTAACATTACCTTTGTTTATAACTTCTTCGCGTCGCCCTGGTAGTTTAACGGATAAGGCTCTGGATTGTGGTGATTGCGGATGTGGGTTAGTTGCAATTGTCGATATTTATTGAAAGTGGTTTATGAAAGCAGCGTATATATGCTATCATCTGCTCTTTTTGTTCCTTTTTATCCATTGTACTCATTTTTAAGTACATGTCTTTTTCAAAATTGGAACTAATGTTTTCGGAGCTATGCCAAGCATAATAAAATAAAGTTCATAATTCAAAATTCATCATAATTCAAAAATAAGTACATTTTACTTATTTTTGAGTACGTAATTTTAACAGTTTGTCAACTACTCTGGCGGAGTTGTGTAATATGGCAAAAATGTCGTCAACATAGCGGATCCATAGGGTAAATTCAACTATAGTGAAAAGTTTTTCTCAAAATAATCCATATAAACATCACTACGTATAGGTAACAGGGGGAATAGGTTTTTAACGCATTTTTCTTACAGTTGGGGTTTTCCCTTTTTTAAAAAGATTATTTTATGTTTCTCTTTTTAGTTTTTAATTTAGCAGGGCGCTTCGCCCCCTGCCGTTATTCACCAAGAAATTCAAGTAACAACTAGTGCTTACATTTTATCTCAACAATGTATATTGTAAAACAATCCCTAACCCTGCCAATCAATGCTGAGTAAACGAAATGTCACTGTTGTACAACTTCTATAAAACATTGAAACATTTTAAAATTGGAAAAACTGTTAAAAAAGAAATCCAGTTCATCGATATTTCCGAATATATAACAGCCGGATAACCGATTATTTTTTGCCAAAGTGGATTTTTTCAATCCTACAATAAAATAATTTTCGAAATAGGACAATATTTTTTCATACGGTCCGGTTAATTGAGAGTTCCGTAAGGTTAAATGCCGGATAGCCGGATATTTTTTCAATAGGTGCCCAAGTGAAACATCTCCTGTCCAACAAAAGCAGAATTTTCGAAATCGAACAATATTTTTTTTTCATACTGTCCGGTTAATTGAGAGTTCCGGATAGTTAAATGACGGATAGCCGGTTATTTTTTCAATAAATGCTCAAGTGAAACATCTCATCCAACAAAAACAGAATTTTCGAAATCGAACAATATTTTTTTTTTCATACGGTCCGGTTAATTGAGAGTTCCGGATGGTTAAATGACGGATAGCCGGTTATTTTTTCAATAAATGCTCAAGTGAAACATCTCATCCAACAAAAACAGAATTTTCGAAATCGAACAATATTTTTTTTTCATTCGGTCCGGTTAATTGAGAGTTCCGGATAGTTAAATGCCGGATACCCGGATATTTTTTCAATAAATGCTCAAGTGAAACATCTCCTATTCAACAAAAAAAGAATTTTCGAAATCGAACAACATTTTTTTCTTCATACGTTCCGGTTAATTGAGAGTTCCGGATAGTTAAATGCCGGATATCCGGATATTTTTTCAATAGGTGCCCAAGTGAAACATATCCTATCCAACAAAAAGAGAATTTTCAAAATATCTAAATTAGAACCGAAATCTTGCGCGAACATACATAAAAATAAAATAACTGTCGAATTGAAATTAAAACCGCCAAAGCGCGCCAAGGAGAATTCTTTGGCACGCTTTGGCGGTTTTAATTTAAAATTATTGGCAGTTTTTTTTTTTTAAGTTTTGATTGGCGCGCTGTTAAGTCGGTTAAAAATTAAAATAGATGTTGCCTCAAATCTTGACCTTGACATATATATTGCATGTATAAAAAAAACATAATAAAATAAAGTGTTTACGTTTAAAAAAAATGGACGCTTCAAAGATAAGTGCCTCCTCTAAAACATTCGCAGTTAACTCTTTTATTCGGCTAAGTGTCGACACTTAATAAATCTCCATTTGAAAAGCTAGAAAAGTAAGCAAACAGCAGACATAAAATTATATTCAACACTCACACTCCTTTTAAAAGCCCATTGTCTTAGGATGAAATGTATTTTCTGTTTCTTTAGTGTTTTTAAAGCAGAGCCGCTCTCAAGCAAATACGGGGGCCAACACTGTGAAAAAAGGTGCTTAAAAATGAGCACCTGAACCTACTCGTTTTTCTTTGAGTACAATTGTATCGTAAATAAGCGATGATGTACTCAAATTTAAGTATTACTCCAGAAAATATCAACCAGATTTTTCAGCGGCCCCAGGCGAAAAAAGTCTCTTTCTTCGGGCAAACAGGCCCATAACCATGTACCGATGTGTACATGTTTGTATAATCCCAAAATCAAGAGACTTATTCACAGAATCATCTTTTATTTGTCCGGAATTCTTTCTTAGAATTACTTAAAGAAATTAACCAACATCCACACTCAGGACGAACACTAAGCGAAAAAGAAAAAGCCAAATCTCCACACCTACCGCAGTAGCGGTTTCTCCCCCCCCCCCCCCCCCCCCCCCCCCCGAAGCTATTCGGACTTTCTCAAAAATGAGTTTAATATTGCTAATCTCAGCTTCTGTTCAAGCATTCTTAACAAAGCGACATGACAGACTTAAAAGAGTTGTCAGAAAGTGGTTTTCTACGTTATTTGATGTCCATTGCTTAAATGGAAACTGAGTTATTACAACTCAATTATCTAACCTACCTTCCGTTCTTTTGGCACACCTGTTTAACATTTCGTCTGTTTATAACTTCTGCACGTGGCGCTGGTATTACAACGGTTAAGGTACTGGACTGCGGTGTCTTATGATATGGGTTCGATTTCGATTAAGTCTTTGTTTTAATGGTTGATATTCATTGAAAGTGATTTATGAAGGCTGTCCATCAGGGATGAGCTTAGTAGTTATTATTAAATAACGACAGTTATTACGATATTATAATGAAATAACTAGTATATATAAGAGTTATTTGATATCATAAGTGATATTAAATGTCGTCAACCTAGGAATTAGGCGCCGCAAAACATCAAATGCCAAATTTTCGTGAATTTTTTTATTAGTTGATAGTAGGAATTATTTTCATTAAAATACTGTTAATGATAAAACTTTTATTAATATTTCAATAAATTATTTCTATTATAAAAACATATGAATTTCTCCTAATCATTTTTACACCATTAAATGCATATTGACGATCTCAATATACACTTAAAAAATTAATTGCTATTCAATTTTTGTCAACATACGCTTTCAACTTCCATCCAAATTTTGTTTTTATTTAATATAGCGCAATATACCAGACCATGATAAATAAGAAAATTAATATTTTTTTTTTAATTTATGCTATTTACCTTTTACAATGCGGCGTGAGCTAAATGCGAAGCGCAAGCAAAATATCTTTCTCAGAACATATAAACAAATAAATCATAAAAATAATCATAAAATAATCACTACAAATTTCATTCACACTCGAAAACCCACCGAAAGAGGAAGATAAACCAGCTGTTTCATCAGACGCCATGTATATTCATGCCCCGAACATTGCTTTGATTCAATATCTTAAACGCGTCGGTGCTTAATTTCATATAAAACATTATTATATTATGCTAATAGTGCTACTTGTTACGAGTGGAACTTTGCTATAGAGTCGAAATGGGTCACCTGAGATTAACTTAGAGTTTCAATATTTATACCTCCTTGTAGCTTACTTTAAAGTTTCACCACCAAAAACATTTTATTGAAATTTAAATATGAATATTTGAAAAATATTTTTTTAAAGAAATTCTGTCAGTAAGTATTGACGCAGGCATATTTAAAATTATATTTTGCAATTCTCTGAAATTGCAGGGGGGAACAGTTATAAATATAAATAATTCTTAATTTATATTTCTTCAGAAATTATGTTGAAATACGGATATATTGACTCCGGTCGCAAATTGGCACAAAAAAACACACACAAAAAAAGCTTCCCCAAATACAATAAATTATTTCGATTCGGAAGAATGCAATATTTTTTTCTTTGATATATTATTGTATCGCCAGTATTAAAACTAATGAATGTGAAGTTTACAACATGCGTTTATTGTCACTGAAGGGTTAATTTTTACACCAAAAAATATGCAACTTTTAAAATAATGTTAGTTTTCAACACCAATTGGCATTGAAGCAACATCGCCAAGTGTTTTACTTTTATTTTTGCAGAATACATTTTTTATCAACATTATATTACAAGGCTAATATTCGCAAAGGGATTTTTTAGTCATTAATTTTTAGGAATTTTTAAATAACAAAAAAAAAAGACATTTTACAAAAACATCAGTTTAAATAGTAGTCGCAATAGCATGTAAAGTTAAAAACATAAATATTAAAAAGTACTAGGTTTAGGTATCTCGAAAACTACTCAAAGTATTTAAATAAATCTAGATTTTTATAAAGTTTGTGTTTCACAGTAAACAGAGTGATTATGCGAAAAAATACGCTAACGAAAACCAATCGTGTAGCACTAATTTCGCGTAATCGCAAATTAACCACGAGCAACGGCGGACCATATTTCTCAGTGAATCAATAAACAGAAACATCTGCAACACTTATTTTGAATTTATATCTATAAGTCTTTAAAGACTTGTATGTAATAAAGCTTCAACTAAGCGATGCTTCTCCGTAGAAATGTAAATTTAAATATATATTAAAAATAAAATATTTTAACAAGTGGTAGTAAAAAATATCAAATATCAAGTTTAGAAAGAAAAAAACAGTTTGAGTTCTTTCACGAATTAAATTGCTTGAAAGGATTTTATATTATATTATCGAAACTAGCAAAAGTACCCGTTCTTCGCACGGGGATAAATAAAATAACGACAAATGACAGAAAATATATAATTTCCTCACCTCCCAAGGAAAATCGCATATACCATTTTAGAATTCCTCCTTAAAAAAGTGATAAAACTTTTTTTTATAATTTAAAATATTTTTATGTTTATTAAATTATAAGTTAAAAAAGTAAAAATATCTCTATACTACTTGGTTGCTAATACACCGATAAAAATCCTATAATTTCTAGTTTATCTCTTCTCATAAGGTATGGAGTTTTAAAAATTAAACATTCCTGCACAAAAATACTTTTAGAAATTAACAGGAATTTCCTTTCGGTATGGGTATGCATAGTTGCATTAAATCCCACAATAAAAAACGACGTTTTTAAAATCCTTAACTCATGTGAAATCAGCTGATGGGTATAAATAATATACTATCGTGGAGACGAAAGTCAGACGTTTCGTACATGCCGATTTTTTAACCACCCATCCCCCCTGCACTAGGTGAAAATAAGTGTACCGATGTTATTAATTCAACGTGAAATCAGCCTATATGGATAAATGACATACCATCATGTAAAGGAAGGAAGGAAACCATTGTAGGCCATTTATCTTTTCCCCTTTCCCCTATCGTTTCCCCATTTTCCCCTATCGTTTCAACCTTGTACCGAGTAGGGGCCCAGTACAGCGCGGTATGTACATAACCGATTTTTTTTAACCCGTATGCCGCAATTTATTTGGGAAATGACTATAATTATATTTTTAGTTTTCAGTGCTTCCTTTAATCGATGAAAATTTAATTACTGTTATGATCATTATTGAAAGATAATGTGCATTATAACAGGTATTTTATAGGAATAAGTATTTATATAAAACTGTAGTTTTTTTTTATATAAGGAAAAAAATATTAAATTTAATAATAAACAAAGTGCTATGATCTTCATTTTTATATTAGTTTTTAAAAAAAAATTCATCAAGGAGAGTTTAATTAAATTGCAGTTTTAAATCAATAACTTCAAGCGTGAATTTTAATGAAACTTCTGAATCAATTTCGATATTGAAATGTTCTGAAGCTATATGAAAGTGAAAAAGGCAGCAAAACCAGATAACATAATTTTTTAAAGATGAAAAAATTAAGAAATTTGATCAAGAACTTTAATGATTTAACTTTCAAAACATTCCGAACTTCCCTTTTTCCAGTATTGCAATTTTGATTTGACTATTTCCAAATGCCCGTTCCAATGTATCGTTTAGGCTACATTTTTGAAATATATTCGACCAACAACTTGTGTATTTAATTAGTATTTTGCATTTCTGACCTCAGTAATGCAGAACACAAAAATGTAAATTGCAGCCAGAATGAACCTAAATGTTTTTTGCAAATAAACTGCCTCAAATTCTTTATCAAAGTGAGAATAGAATTAACAGCCTGGCATAAATACTCAATCAAAAATAGTATGTTTTGAAATAGTACACAACTTTCTTTTACTACGCCCAAATTTCCATGTTTTAAAGAATTCCCATTAATAATATTATTACAAAAAAAATAACCAAATATTTTTTTTTAAGTAAATTTTTTTTTTTTTACAGATCAATCAATTAAGATTAAAAATTCGGTATTTACTCATTTTGTTAAACGATTTTTCCTAACATTTTGATTTTGTGATACTATTATTATTGAATTCGCATCGAAAAATACCTGTCATACAAATATTTAGTAAGTTTCCACAGTAAATTACAGCCAAGACGCACTTTATCCAAAGAATACACTGTTATAACTTGTCGATAATTTAGCAAACGGTGCAGCATACTATAATCTCACCATGTACTTTCAATAATTCTGCATTTAATTATTAATGATCTCCATTCTATGTTTTAAAATTAAATATTCATTGGCACATAATATAAAATATTTTCTAAATTATCAGTTGGTATCTGAGAAATTTTATTCTTTATTAACATTAAAAAGTCTAAAGAATTGAAAATTCACAGTAAAACCCAGAGAGTTGTAATATTAAATAGAGAGCGCCTTCAATGCCAGACTCTCGTAAGGCCACGGTGTCAACATTGAAATACAAAAACCAACATCACGTGGTTTTAGGGCTGCCACATTTGGCGTTCAGACATCTGCAGGAGTTCCAAATTTGGTGCACTTTCTTCTTTTTGGTGATAAGGCGTTCTGTTCGTATTCAACTTCTTAACATATATGTAGGTATTTACTTATTTTCAAACAATATGCGCAAAATATTTCCTCTTCATTAACGAAACGAAAATATAATTTTCTTTGTGTTCAATACTCGAAGAAACGAAACTCTTTATATTTCTCCGGTTTAATTCTTCATATTTTCTTATTGAACTATACAAAATAACAATTGAAAGAACTTCGCTCATGGTAAATTTTTTACATGAAAACGTAACGCAATTATTTCAAAAGTACAAAGTAAGAAAAATATCTTTAATATATCTGTTAAATTCTTTTAAATTATGCCACTAGTTAAAAAAACGATATTTAAATACAAAATTAAACACAAAACCATATTACAATACTTCGATCGCGCTCAGTTCTGAAAGTCGCCAAGGCCTGCCAAGTAATATTGACGCTTGAATGATTTGGCATTTCCACCTATCACGTGGTTTCAATGATGGACACACGGAAATCAGCATTTTTATTCCTCTATTTTTATCATTACTCTATGATTTTAGGCAGGAAAACGCACAAGAACGACATTAATAATTAACTATTAAAATAAACTACCACTTATTTTCTTGAATGTGTATGTGTTCCCGGGTTTTTCCTTCGAGATAAATCCCGAACCGTCGCCAATAGCTCACTGTGCAGCTCTAGTGCGACGTTAATTAATCAAACCAAACCAAACTTTTAAAATTGGCCTTATACTTATTAGGTTTTGGTCTGGTTAAATAACGTCGCACTAGAGCTTCACAGTGGGCTATTGGCGACAGTTTAGAACTCACTTTGAAATGAGGGTTATAAGATATACGTGTTTCAGTTGAAAACTTTCAACCTATAGTTAACGGATCAATAAAGTTTATTGACAACAATCATTTCGTATTCATACCAGTCTTTAAAGACTTGTATTTAATAAATGAAGTATAACTAACTGTAATGATAACTAAGTAATAGTAAATGATGTAAAAATTAAAAATATGTAAAAATTACAAAATTTTAACAAGTGGTAGTAAAGATATTAGGTTATGAGGGATATATATCATTTTTATATAATCGAACTTAATCCACGCTTTGAAGTTATTTTTTCATAAGCAATCAAATAATTAACACAATTCTAATAAAAAATTAACAAGAATCGAGTAATTTAAAATGGTTATCGGTGATTCAGCATAATAATAGTATAATTATTTTAACCAATTAAATATTAAAAAGTACAAATTATGGAAATCACTTTAAAAACAATTCTTCATAGATTCGAAATTCTACAGATGTTATTCTATTTTTAATTAATTACATTTTTAAAGAATGCCCGTACTAAAGAATCCCCCCCCCCCCCACACACACAGGTTAGTTTTAAGGGCGAAAGATATTAGCGAATCTTTTATGGCCAAAATATAAAAAATAAATAATAACGGCTACTCATAGGTGGCAGTATTATTAACGGCTTGTTAAAAAAAAACACGGTTAAAATGTTCTTTTTAATGTTTTTTTTTAAACTATTGATATTTATGAGATGAAAGTGCGATTCGTCACTGGTCCATGAAATTCTCTTTCTTTTGAGACCTCTTGTGTTAAGATCCGTTGCGTCTAAGAGACGTGAAAGGGAGCTGCAGTTTTAGAAGTTTTTTTTAACAATTGTTTTTGGAAAAGCTGTAGCATTTCTTAGCTATAGAAAACATAAATTATAAAGTGATTTAGTGTTCTTTATCATGAAAGCTATTTCTTTTTCCTGTATAGCCATTGTATGTGTTTAAGCTGTTAATATTTTATTCTGTTTCTAGACCGAACACGTGCGCTGTGGAGGAAGTGCCAGGAACAAATAAGAAGTACTGGACAGAATGCAAGTACTGGATGAACCGAGAAATATGTGGAGCCAAGACGTAAGACCCTATTTCTGTAATCCCTCGTTCCAATTCTACGTGAAATCGTGTCATACGTTTAGCATTGTCTGCCTCGTAGGGGTAATCAGGAACCAATGGGATAGAATTTTCGAGCATGGATCTTTCATAGTAAAGAAAACATAATGTTATCATCTCGCTAACATCAAAGTGAGGCCAATATGTATGACCTCAGACACGTGGTTAATGACGTCATTCCATTCATAAATTTTCACTGTTACACATTTCCCAATTCATCAGCCAATCGCGAGTATTTTTTTTATTCATAATTTTGGAAAGAAGTCACGTGTCTGAGGCCATTCGGTCTGAGATGTTGGTTTCACGATTATGAAGTCATATTTCTCTACTACAGTCCATTGATGCTCGAAGGGTAGAATAGAGCGAATAGAGACAAGACAATTAAAATTAAACGTACACTGTAAAAAAAGGTACTAAAAATGAGTACCTGAACTTACTCGTTTTTCTTTGAGTACAATTGCATCGTAAGTGAGCGAAGACGTGCTCAAATTTAAGCAACCGTACTATCTAAAACAGTGGTTCCCAAAGTGGGTTCCGCGGAACCCTGGGGTTCTACGAAAAAATTTAGGGGTTCCGCGGGACAAATTTTTTTTGATTCAAAAAAATAAGAATGGTGTTTAATATATTCACTTTTTCCTCGGAAAGTTTACAATCGACCCCCAAAATGTATGTAATTTTTCTTTTTGTGCAATATACCGGTGTATGGATGTTTAACCGGGATCAAACTACCAACTTCTTTTCCGGGTTACCGCTTTGGCAATTGTCTATGTCCCTTTGCTTCTTATAACGGCACCAGTTGATCCACGTTTTTATTTGTTTTCATCATAATCACTGACTTGTCTGCATTGCCTATTCTTAAACGACATCGATTAGATGGAAAAGAAAAAAAATAAGAAAAGTAAAGTATAAAAAAATAAAAAACTGTGGATTATTAAAAAAACCTAAGAAGAATCTGAAGTGGATTTAGATATGGAAATCCGTGATGGTATAAAAACACATCTGTCCAGTTTACAGTAATCACTCAGTGATTATTTTCCAAACCTAGATAATCAAGATAATTACTGGGTACAAAATCCTTTTAAAATAAAAGAAAAATCAAAAGGATTTCATTCCATGGATTATGAAAATTTGATTGAATTGAGTTCGGATTCTTTTATCCAAGAAAGTGACACTCCACAACTAAACTCAAGCCAAATTTAGAACAGTTTCATTAACAATATTCTGGTCAGATGTATTCGATGGATATCCAAATTTAGTAAAACAGGCTATTCGAATTCTATTGCCGTTTGCAACCACTTATTTGTGCGAAGCTGGGTTTTCAAAATATGTTGCGACAAAAACCAAATATCGTAACAGACTTGATGCTGCACCAGATATGCGAGTTCAGTTATCAAACCTAACGCCCAATTTTAAGAGAATCATGGAATCAAAGAAGCAGGTGCATTCTTCACATTAAAGATTTTCCATTTATTTTAGTTTATGTTTTTTATTTTTATTAATTATTTCTATGATGAATTTTTTTTTGAGTTTTGCTTAATTCAAATAATACCAAAATAATACTACCAAAATAATACTTGTTTCATTTAATATCAGATATTAAATTTTGAAAAGTCGTTGATTAAAAAATATTCAGGGTTCCACGATGATTGGCAACACATTTTGGGGTTCCACGACCAAAATAGTTTGGGAACCACTGATCTAAAAAATGGGCAATAAGATTTAATAATGCTAATTTCAGCTATTGTTCAAGCCATCTTAACAAAGCGACCTGATAAAATAGTTGTTCAGAAGATGGTTTTCCACGTCATTTGATGTTATTACAACTCAATTGTCTTACTTCTCATTTTTTTGGCACACCTTTGTAACATTTCTTTTGTTTATAACTTCTTCACGTCACCCTGGAAGTACAACGGATAAGACACTGAACTGCGGTGCCTGAGGATATGGGTTTGATTCCCGGTAAGTCTTGGTTGTGATTTTCGATATTTATTGAAAGTGATTTTCGAAGGCAGCCTATGTAGGCAAGCTACTGCTCTTTTTATTAATTTTTACTCATGTTTGAGTACATGTCTTTTTCAAAAATGAAACTTATGTATTCGGAGCTATGATAAGCATCGAATGTACTAAAAAAAGAAGTACATTTTACTTATTTTTGAGTACCTATTTTTAACAGTATAGAGACAAGACAATTAGAATTGAACATACATTCTTTTTAAAGAATCAAAAAGTTCTTTATTTTATTCCAAATTTTGAAGAAAAAAAATTAAACCAAGAAAAGATTAAAAGGACACAGTACTAAAAAAAATTCGAAAATTCACGATTTTTATTGATTTGATAAAATTATAGTTTGGAATTTTCTAAATATGCTTACAAAAGTCTAGAACTGTATCGGTTTTTTAATGAGTTATTTTATATTTTATGCTGGATTGACCTTCGAGCATGAATGGTCTGTAGTAGAGAGAATCGTGAAGTCCACATCTCAGAGCGAAAGGCCCATATCACGTGCCATCTCTTCAAAATTATGAATTAAAAAATACTCGCGATTGGTTGATGAATTGGGAAATGTGTAAAAGTGAAAATTTAAGTAATTGGAATGACGTAATTAACCACGTGTCTGAGGCCATACATGTTGGCTTCACTTTGATGTTAGCGAGAGGGACGTCATGACTCCTCTACTGCATAGGATCCATGCTCGAAGGGATTGACAGGTATTTTTTTTTCCAAGACACGAAAACTTAAAATCGTTTTTAGTTTGGTTTATCTTGATATTGAGTTTTTCGAAAGGCTAAGGGTATTTTTATTATTATCACTTTAACCTGACTGATAGAGTATTGGCGTGTCATGCAGAAGGTCCTCGGTTCGAATCCGAGTGACAGCAAAAAAATGCATAGCACTACACGTTATCGTCTTGATTCCAACTGAAATTTATAACTAATCATGTGTGGCTCTCTCAATATAAGACATTACTTTTGAATTCCTTTATCCGGGACACCCTTTATTTTACAAAGGCGGGAAAATGCTTAGGTTATTTTTATATGATGGTTGTATTTGAACAAGGTTTGACTGTTGTTTGCCTTAGCTTAGGTAAATATCGTAGTTAAAATGTTTGGAAATGGTGTATTTCATGCTTATTCAAAGGGAAATGGTACACCTTTCTGAGAAATGGTTAAACAAATTTTCCTCTAAAAACACATAAAAAGAAGGCCGAAGTATTTGAAGCCAAGTGGTATAATTCCAAAATCAGAGTTTCGATATTAGAACGTTTATAATCTGTAGATCACCTTGCCTATAAAGTTAAATGGAATGACATTAAACTCATTGTTAGACAACCTATTGAGCTTTGAACCACACTACTTGGACAAATGATAGATTTACCTAAAATAAAATACTTAAAAAAAAAGGGAAAACCGACTTTAAGAAATATGCGCTAAAAACCAAAATATAATTTTAAATTTTACGAACGAATTGAAAAAAATTAACTACTTAATATCAATTTTACACTTATTACAAGTTTTTGAAATCGTCGTCAAAATTTATATATGATTTTTGAAAATTGATACCCATTTCAAAAAGTTGTAATAAGTATAAAATTGATATTAAATAATTCAATTTTTTTCAATTCGTTCGTAAAATTAAAAATTATTTTTTACTTTTTAGCGCATTTTTCTTAAAAGTTTTTTTTTTTAAATGATTATTTTATTTTTCGTTTTTAATTTAGCAGGGGTTTCACCCCCTGTTTATTATTTACCAAGAAATTCAAGTAGCAACTTGTGTTCACATTTTGTATCAACAATGTATATTGTAAAACTATCTCTATCCATACCAATAAATGCCTATCCAACAAAAAAAAAGGAATTTTCCAAATTTCTGATTTAGAACAGAAATCTTAGACGAACATACATAAAAAAAACATAACCATCGAATTGATGACATTTCTCTCCTTTTGGCGCGCTTTGGCGGGTTTGGTTGGCGCCCTTTTCTGTCGGTTAAAAATAGCATTAGTTCAGTTTCGGATTTTTGTGACTTATAGGGATTGGTGGCCAATCCGCCTCACGTATCTCCATCTGTTCAGACTAAAACACAATGTTTAAAATATTTCTTAATTTCCATTACTTTATATATAAACTGATTTCGGGACAAAATTTTGATGTTTATAATTTAGTGCTTCTATACATATTTCTACTTCCAAAGAGAGAGTCTCAAAAATAGTTTTCTTTTAATTGATCCGTATATCGTATCACTTAAAATCGCAAGAACAAAGATATAGAACAAAATTCGATATACCAGTTATCGTTTTGAGCAGATTGTGTGAGCAAAAATGGCGTCGAAATGGAACATTCGAAAAAGAAATTTGTTCTATTTGACGAAATAGAACATTCGAAAAAGAAATTTGTTCTATTTGACGAAATAGAACATTCGAAAAAGAAATTTGTTCTATTTGACGAAACAGAACATTCAAAAAAGAAATTTGTTTTATTTCGTTAAACTTCTTCGGCTTCAAGAATTTTTACAATGTATTTTTAATATTTATACCAATATAAAATACTGGGAATCGCCAAAAATGATTTAAAAGTTAGAAAAAATAAAAGTTAATATTTTTTTTTCCCTTTTTTTTTTATTTTAGAGTTTTGCGGTACGAGTGCTGCGAAGGATTCCACCAATTACCAAGAAATGGCGGATGCTTTGGTGGTGAGTTTAATTCTTAATACTAATATAGTAAGTAATAAAAAACACAAAGTATTAATAATTCTTTTTTTTGCCATAACTAGTAAATAATTTTATGCAATTAATAAACTAATGAATTTTATGGTTTATAAAAAATGTAATGCGGGAGTTTCACGTGACGTATCAAGAGGGAAACCTACTAGTAGTTTCGATTTCTTACATACAGCAGACAATACTCTGCTTTTGTTTGTTTAGTCGCTACTCTTGCAATTATGGGAAAGTTTGTTTATAATATTGGTTTTTGCCAAATAAATAACATTTTTGTTCTATATATGAATATATTTAAATACATAAATACTTATATTTTATCTGTATATAAGTTGCTTATAATCAGAATTACAACGATTACGGAAAAATACTCTTATTTCAACAACAAAAAATGTTTCATAAACGATGAGTATAATCTATCTCAGTGTATGAAGTAAATATTTCTATATTGAGGTATTATTTAATGACAAAAACTTAAAATTATATTACAGGAACTGAAGTTCCATGCTAATTCTACGGAATTACTTCGGCGTCGCGGAGTTTTCTCCATGTTCGGTTGGAACAATGGTCTTCTTTTTCTCGGCGCGAAACTCTCCCATTATATGATAAATTTCTGTAAATAGTCAATTGAATTTTTAATAATTAAAAATTTTCAAAAACAGATATTTTTACCAAATCAGTGAACAACAATTAAATCTTTTACTTGACTGAATCCTGTTGTGTGGCGGCTGTCATAGAAACGAACGATCTTACTCAATTCCAGGGATGGATGAGTAAAGGATAAGAAGTTATTATTGTACGAGATCTATCTCGAATGAAAGACATGGGCTAAAGTCGTCAGCTGGGAATCAGAGGATTCCTAGTTTGATCCCGTGCGACAGACTTGTCTAAAAAAAGTAAAAACGTAGTGATCTTGTGATCGGAGAATTGCCAGCATCACTACAAAACACTGGGAATGTCGTCCAGAACATCCACAAAAAATTATCGGCGTGTGTATGGGACTGGTGCACGATAAATCCGATCGGGGTCCGAAGTCCCGACGTCTATTGAAGGCGTTGGGTGCCAGTTCAGGTGTTTCTTCGTCATCTGACAATGGTTTAAAAATACGAGGTATCGTTCCCGGTTCATTCTTTCAAGATGGTCCCCGAACTGTCGCCAATAGCCCAATGTGCAAGTCTACTGCGACGTTAATTAACCAAACTAATCTCCGTACCCATTCCTTTTGGTTGGTTGAATTAGCTTCGTATTACAGGTGCAGTAGGCTATTGGCGAACGTTCGGGGTCTATCATGAACACCATTTTGGAACAAACCTGTTAGTGAGCTTTCTTATGACAGTTGTACTATATGTAGATTTCAAACAAACTATTTCAAACAAGATTTAAAAACTACGTTTTGTAATGAATCAACCTGAAATTGCAAAATATTCTCCAATTAAATAAACATAATTTTTAACTACCAATATTTTTAATTCACATTCCCTTCCGCAGTGAAACCCATGACAGATGTAGTGCGAACGGCCAGAGACCTTGGAGCAACAATCTTCGTAGATTTCATCCACGAAGCCGGTCTCACTGAGCGACTTAGAAGACCTGGAGAGGCCATCACGCTCTTTGCACCCACGAACGAAGCATTCGAAGTGAGTTCTGGGAAGACTCCATCCAAAGTTAATCTATTAGTGTGGTTTTCAAGTAGTATTCGATTCCATAGATATTCTAAAAATTTCGAATTCATTGGTATTCTAAAAATCTCATGGTTTACTAAAGGAATAGTAATCAGAAAACTTTATTCATGTAAATTGGCCATTGCCATTTTTTAAATAATATTCAACTGGAGGGTCATGACAATGCGAAGACATGTCACTATATAAAAAGATTGATTGGAAGTTTGAGAATGAATTATGTTGATTACCATATCACATAATTGGATAGAACTTGAGATTAGTTAAACAGTAAGAGAAGTATTTGACTTTACAATCAGGCTTTTACAGTAACTAATGGAAAAAATAGTATCTGTTTAAACTACATATTTTAATTTATACCTAAGATATCTTTTTTGACGTTTGAAACAAGATGTAGATGTTGACAAGACGTAGATCTTTTAAAATACAAATACAACGTTTAAATACGCAATAAAAATCCATCAAATCCGGACATGTTTCGGGAGATACGTCTCCCTTCATCAGCAGAAAATGAAAAAGTCTGTGTGAATAAACCCAGATTTGAAAGTGTTGCCAAAAGCAAAAACATAAACTATCTCAATCGGTTGGAGTTAACTATTGTATGCCAACAAGCGGGAAATACTGGGACTGCGAATGTTTCATTGACAATCGAATCAATATTGCTAAAAATATGAAACGCCTCCTATATCTCCCGAAACATGTCCAGATTTGATGGATTTTTATTGCGTATTTTAACGTTGTGTTCTATAAGACGAGTTTTTATCCTAAGACGTAGATCATTGACATGTAGATCTTGTCCGTTAAACATGCCGAATGTTTTTGACGTGTTTACATCTTTTAATCTACAAAGTTTATTTTCTTACCAGCGAATGAGTTCTGCTGATCAGGATTCTCTGAGAGTGAGTCTGCTTGAACGTGAATCCCCATTCCTGTTGTACCACGTGGTGGCAGGCAAGAAATTGCACTCCAAAGACTTCAAGGGAGAGCAGCAGGCCGAGACACTCAACAATGGTGCCAAGATCAGGGTCAACAAATACAACCACGGCGTAAGTGGTGTATCTACAAATACAACTTATTTTGATTTCCTGAATTACCATCCCCTTTTAAACCATCACATTAAATATCTAACTTAAATTTGTATACCGCCTCCTGTCTATATAACTTTCTTATGCACAACCACTCTTTAATTTCCATATTTACCGCTGTTCCAATACATTTGTGATGACCACAGCAGATTTTCTCTGATTCGACTCTTTATAGAGCTGTTGCAACCACGTGACTTCGTGGAGGACAGCGGCAAACGACTAAATAATCTGCAGACGGTGATTGGTTTACACGGCATCACGTGCAGGTTGCCGGTTTGCATGTGACCAGTTTCCGGTTTGACGTTAATTTCGACCAATCACATCGTGGAGTCTGTGCGGTTGTTACTTGTATTTTTCCTCCACGAAACCGATTCAACAAAGAGGAAGGGAGGTGGGGGAAGGGGATGCAACTGCCCTATTAAAGTCAACATCTCGGGCTTTACATTCCTCTGCCGAGAGATGATCTGGATGAGGGACACATTTTCATGCGCCCACACCTAAAATTCCCTGTTGGAATCCCGCCAAAAAAGTTTATCCAATCAAGCTGGTATCTTCAACTCAGAATTTCCCTAAAATCACAGGGACTATGTTAAAATTAATTTTCTTTATAACTGAGATCTTCCTTTTCGGGAGGCATTATGTTCTGTTACTGTCTTCAAAAACAACCTCCGTTGATGGGCTCTGGGGAAGAATAAATATTTGTTATGTAAATTATTGGTCCTATTTTCAACTACGTCACTTATATATAGATAAATGTTGATGGAATCTTTGAATTTATTCGAACATAGACCATTTCCGATCAACGGATAATAATGGTGTATTCGAAATTCTTGAATGTTTTATCAAAATTAGATCCACGTCTTCCAGAACATCCAACAAATTATACTGGCGTGTATACAGAACTGGTGCACGATACATCTGATCGGGGTCCACTGTTCTGACGCCTATTGAGGTTGCGTCTGATGCCAGCTCAGGTGGTGTCCTCGTCATCTGACCATAGTTCAAAAATACGAGACATCGTTCCCGGGTCTTTCTTTCGAGATAGGCCCCGTACCGTGACCCACTATACTCCAATAGACCCACTGTACAGCTCTAGTGCGACGTTAATTATTCAAAACCAAGCAAACCAAAGTCAATTAACCTTCGAGATAGTCTCCGAACCGTCGCCACTGGCCCAATGTATAACTCTAGTGCAACGTTATTTAACCAACCAACCTGTAATCTTCCAACAGATGACGACGGTGAACTGCGCCCCCATGGTGCGCAAGGACCAGCAGGCCACCAACGGCATCGTCCACCTCATCGACCAAGTGCTCGTCCCCCCTTCGTCCGGCGTCCGGCCCACCATCCCGGAGACCCTGTTCCAGGACGGACGGTTCCGGGAGATGTCCCGTACCATGCTCACCTCCAACTACGTCAACGAGCTGAGGAGAGGGGGGCCGTTCACCCTGCTCGCCCCCACCGACGAGGCCTTCCAGAGCATCAGCGCTCAGGAGCTGGACAGCATCACTTCGGACCCGGAAGCCAGGCTGGGTGAGTTTCTGACGTGGATCTCGTCTTTAATATCGGCTTTATGGGAAATACATTCCGACTCTATAGCCCGTTTACACGTCCTGAAAAAGCCGGGGGAAACCCGACAATTTTCCGAAATCTTCCCTCCTTGGGGAAAAATGTCGGTGTAAACTTGCATCTGCTCTTGACTAGGGGTAAAAGTCGATTGGTTCCCATGATCCTTTGCGTGTTATTTACTTATTTTAAAATGGCTACTAACAAGTGGTGTGATCAGGGACCGACTTACAAGTTTAGGGGCCCAGGGCAAAAGAACATTCAGGGGCCCCCGACGAACTTTAAAATAAAACATTCTAGAATGCGATTCGAAACATGACATACATCAAGAATAATTAATTAATTAAATTAAAGAATAATTAATCAATTAATTAAATTAAAGAATAATTAATCAATTAATTAAATTAAAGAATAATTAATCAATTAATTAAATAAAATAGAAGATTAAAAAAAAATTTCGAAGTATTTATTAAAAAAATTCATTAGTTTAGTAAATTTATTTTTAACTTCTTCAAACTTTTTTTAGCCTTATAAGCATTTTTAGGGGGCTTCTTAAAAATGGGGGCCCTGGGCAAGTGCCCCGAATGCCCTTCCGTAAATCAGTCTCTGGGTGTGATGAGGAAGTAAGAAATTTACTAACAGTTTTTATGGAGCATTTTCATCGTTTTGACGGTTCGGTCCATGATGCGGACATTTATAAAGAAATCGCAAAGCAGTTGAACAAGCATTCAAAGACTGTTGTACAGGTGCAAACAGACGCAATCTGTTTGCCGCTCTTTAAGAAGTGACTTTAGGAGTGACGTCACTTTCTAAATACCTGCAAATTATCAAATGCCGTGTAAACGGGTGAAAAGTTTTCCCTAATACCCGGTTCAATACTGGTTCGTTTTGTTGGACGTGTAAACGGGGCTTATGACTCCGTGTCCAACAGCACGATTGTCATGAAGCCATGTGCGTAACACTTGTATTGGGCCCATGAGCCCACCCATCCCCAAATAATTTGAAAACCCAGTTGTGTTTATATTTTCGTCGAAAACTAGTGCCCCCGTTTCCCCCCAATAAATTTGTAAGGTTAAGGCTCATTCTCTGCGCGCAATCATCTCTGTGATTCGAGAAGTTCGCGCGCGTTTTACTCGTTCATGTAGAATGGGCCTTACACATAGTCTCGTTCGATAGAAAATTAGGCGCTGATGCGCTTAGCAATTTTAAATAAAGCAAAGCAACTATGGGGAGTGAATGTGGACCCGCGGCGTCATACGTAAAAATTTGTTTATCTTCATTCTGTGGTCAACAATTTTTATAATCTGCTGAAATTATGTTATTGTTTGGCAATAAAAATTTAAATCATTCATAATCTAATTAATGATGAAATTTTTTCAATATTTCGCGGCGCACCTGTTTAGAGCCACGGCGCTCACTTTGTGAACAACTGATCAAAGTTATACTCTTTTATACTAACCTACAGTACTGTGCATTGCGATTATATGCTTACAATCAAAATACAGTTCACATGAGATGTAAGGCCCATTCTATGCGAACGAGAAAAACGCGCTCTAGCTTCTCTGTGATTTGACAACCACGTAGTTTGTGTTCTAGAATCAAAGAGATACGTGCAAATGCTCGCGCGCGTTTTTCTCGTCCGTTTAGAATGGACCTAAGACTGGACCAAACTTGTTGGACCCAGAGCCCGATTAAGACATTGAAGCAAAGGAATCCCGCCTTTGAATAGGGCCCCATTGCTCTCAAATAGACCCTGGAACACCAAATCGAACATTCACATGCACTAGAATCCTTGCCCCTGAATGGCCTTAAAATGGAACACATTATAAATAATATAACAAAATTTATTAAAAAGTAATCAGTAATATTCCTAATATTCTGTATGTTTCGATTTTTTTTCCCGATATTTGAACAAATTTAACACAAGTTGCAAGTATTTTTTTGCTAAAGTTTGTAATTAAATTTTTTTAGGTAGATTTAGTAGTAAACTAGGGGTGTTAAATATTTACCTAAAATGTGTGATTTGGGGGCCTCTCAAAATTGTAAAGTGTAAGCCTGGGCTTTATGGACCTATTCAGTAATCAGACCCTGGTTGGACCATTAACCTTATGGAAGTTAGTCCTGTTTTTTTTCTGTTCATTTGTAATAAGGTCATCCTTGTTTCCCTACGTAGCTCTGATGAAGCACCACATAATCCCCCACACGGTGTGTCTCCCAGCCGTGATAGACACCCACAAGATGAAGACGGTGGACGGCCACAAGCTGCAGCTGTCGTGCAACGGGTCCGGCGTCTACGTGGACGAGGCCAAGCTGTTGCCCGATCAGTTGATCGCTCAGAACGGCGTCATCAGCGTCATCTCCAAAGTCCTCATTCCGGACAGATGTGAGTTCGTTCTTCTTTGACAGGAACTATAGAAGCTGACTGTGAAATGCAAGGTGGTCACAAATTGTTAAGGATGGTCATTGTTTGGCTTTATCACATCTAGCTGCATTGGCATAAAAAATTACTTCTCTCGCCAATTACTTTTCTTCTATTTTAAACAAGTCGCATAGCTTTATTAAGTGCAGATAAACAGCCAAACAATAACCATCCATCAACTATGTGTCATCCAACCTGTATCTATACCAGTGGTTCCCAAAGTGGGTTCCGTGGAACCCTGGGGTTCCACGAAAAAATTTAGGGGTTCCGCGTGACAAATTTTATTTGATTTAAAAAAATAAGAATGGTGTTTAATGGTCACATTTTCGATGAATATCCAAATTTAGCAAAACAGGCTATTCGAATTCTATTGTCATTTGCAACCACTTATTTGTGTGAAGCTGGGTTTTCAAAATATGTTGCGACAAAAACCAAATATCGTAACAAACTTGATGCTGCACCAGATACGCGAGTTCAGTTATCAAACCTAACGCCCAATTTTAAAAGAATCATGGAATCAAAGAAGCAGGTGCATTCTTCACATTAAAGATTTTCCATTTATTTTAGTTTATGTTTTGTATTTTTATTAATTATTTCTATGGTGATTTTTTTTTTGAGTTTTGCTTAATTCAATAAAATCTGAAATACCAAAATAATACTTGTTTTATTTAATATCAGATATTAAATTTTGAAAAGTCGTTGATTAAAAAATATTCAGGGTTCCGCGATCATTGGCAACAAATTTTGGGGTTCCACGACCAAAATAGTTTGGGAACCACTGATCTATACTAACGAGGAGAGATGTAAGTTGGACTTATTGAACTCTAACTGTAACTTCTGGATTGGGCAAGACATTTTGTTTGACTTAAAGCCAATTGAAAGGGTAACAACAGACCTCACTTTCATCGCTCCAGCAATATTTTTCATGTTAAAAAAAGCTGAAATTTGTTGCTATTGGTTTGGTTTTTTTTCTATTTGCTTATGAAATCCATTTTAAATGTTATCTGCTATTAAAATAGAAAGTAATTTGCAAGTCGATTGGTTGGTTTGTTAATTAACGTCGCACTAGAGCTGCACAGTGGGCTATTAATTTGCAAGTCGAAGTGGCTAAAAAGCAAGAGCAAAAACTATTTGTTTGGCAATATAAAAATTAATTATAAATCAGAATTAACTTTACGGTGTGTCGACCGTAGGTCCTTACGCCTTCATCTAAATAAGTCTAGTAGATAGAATAACGTTAAATGGTTTTAAGTATTAACTATAAAGTTACTAAATTAAATGTTTGGGAGTGGGGGCCCTAAGGGGCTAAGAGCGAGCTCGTTGTAATTTTGACCTGAAAATGAACTACAGGATTAGGTGTGTGTATGAAAAATTAATTCTAAAGGAAAATATAATCTTTATATACATTTAATATTTCTACAATGCCGTGGTATTAAAAAACACCACTAAATCAGTTTTAAAAAAATGCTGGGTTATAGTATGGCTGCTTCCACATTGGCTTCAACGCGCCCATAGAGAAAACAATTGTTGAGCCTTCCAGAATTTACAGTTAGAGTTCAGTGGTTGGTTGTTGTCTTCCTGAATGATAACTAGTGTTTTCTCGAAACAGCTCGTAGCGTGATGTCCCTTCTTTCCCGCCGTCCCGAGCAAGTGTCCACTTTTTCGAGACTTCTTAAAAAGTCCGGGGTCGGGGACTCGTACCTCAACAAGCCCAACATCACTGTGACCGTGTTCGCACCCTCCAATTACGCATTCAACCAGATGCCAGAGGAGGAGTTCTCACAGCTGGACCAAGACCACAGGTGAGGGAATCAATCTACCTACCTATGCACCATCTACAACTCGCATAACTCAGTTTTCTAATACTTTTCCAGAGAGGAGAGGACCTTCCTCTATCTCACGGAACATGAAGTATTACCGATCGGTTTTCAAAGTTCTGCGCATGACAAAGCGCTAGGCATTGTGGGACGAAGCTATAACACTCCGTCCAATGAGAGTGAGCCGTCTGTACGCTTCAACTGACTTGACGGGTTCTATGCTCGAATTATATGCTCCTCCCCCTGTTTCGGAATCTTTCTTAGTCAACTCTCAGTTGTCTGCAACGTTATCAGTATCCCAAGATGCATTGCGCCGATTGCCTCTTTTGTACACTATTGCACATGCACTTTGGCCTATCTTTCCCTTTCCATTACCTTTGTACTTTTCATACTGAGTATGCTCTAATTGAAGTTCACCATTAGTAACCCCCAAGTGTAAGGATTCCAGTGATATTTGTTGTTATTTTAAATTTATGAATTTTACGATTAAAATTAACTTTCTCAATGTTACAAATGATAATTATATTTATATACATTTTCAGGGCCTGATTTCGCATTAGGCACGTTTAGCCCGGACCTAGGCTTCTTAGTTTTAGGGTCCCCAAGTTTTATTTAATTCTACAAAAGTTACCTATACTTTGACAAATTTGTTGTTTTTATTAGAATTTTTTATAACTTTTAGGAATTCCCCCCAAACGTAATTTATCTTAGTTTTTTTGTGAATATTAATATGCGATGTTTCCAATTATTGGATACTATTTTTAGAGTAGGGCCCCCATTAATTACATTGTGCCTATATACTGAACATGTGCCTATAGTTACTGAACATTCATTCTACAGAACATTCATGCCCTACACATTTGATTTTATTCTACGATTTAAAATTTGTTTTGTGTGTTTGTCTGTAAACAAGACACTGCAAAATGGAATATTTGATAAAGAGGAGTGCAATTGATTGATTTTGGTCTTTTAGCAATTGCTCGAAAAATTATTTCACAAATTTCTTTAAAACTGATATGATGGTAATAATAATTATGCGTTTAAATAATAAAAATTACGTGCTTTTCTAATACTTATTGTTAAAATATTTAACCCTTTGCACTCCAAGAACTCTTTGCTATTTGTGTTCTTTCTATGGAACAGTTATTCCTCTTTACGTTCTTTTCCACAGATTTATATTATACTCATAAAGGGAAAAAAAAATCCTAATCTGTTTTGTATTTGCAAGAGAACAAGTTGAAAAAAAAAAGATTGATGTTTTAAACACAATATCCTGCTGTTCTCGTTTATGTTAAAGAACAGGGAAACAAAGGAACTGGTCGTTATGTTGGCGCCTGAGAGGCGACATCGGAGTGCAAAGGGTTAACTGTTTAAACTTGAGTAATCACTAGACCGATATAATAATTTTGAAGAACGAAAACGGTATTTTGATTGCATTTTATTCGATTTTATTAGAAAAATAGGAAACCAACTCAATTTATTACAAATATAAATATAAATATTGACGACCAACAGCAGGCTCAAGGCCCAACAAGGTTGGTCCATCTAGTACCTCTTAACTATCCCCCAATGCATATCTAACTTCTTCTTAAAATTCGTTACTCCTTTACAATTAACAATATTCACTGGCAAGTTGTTCCATTTGTCTATTACCCTATTATAGAAATAGTGTTTTCTCCCTTCCCGATTAAAATGAGATTTGTTTAACTTAAACCCATGACCTCTCGTTCTATCACTCATATTAAAATCTAAACCCTCCACATCTCCTTGTTTGATAAATTTGAGTAATTGAATCAAATCTCCCCTAACCCTTCTCTCTTCCAGAGTATACATATTCAAATTTAATAATTCATGCCTGAAAACCCTTGAACCATTTTAGTAGCCATGTGCTGAATTTTCTCTAACAATTCAATGTCTTTTTTAAGATATGGTGACTAGAACTGTACAGCATACTCAAGATGTGGCCTTACTAAACCTCTGTACAATGGCAAGATAATATCCTTAGATTTTGATGAAGCACTTTTTCTGATGTACCCCAACATTCTGTTAGCTTTTTTGCTAGCCGCTGTACATTGATGACTCATTTTAAAATCCTCATTTACTAATACACCCAGATCACTTACAATCTCGCTATTTTTGATTTCTGCACCCTGTAAAACATATACAGCCTTACTATTTTTGATACCCATGTGCAACACTTGACATTTACTGATATTAAAAGACATTCCCCATTTAACAGCCCATTCTGCTGCACTTGCCCATTCTGCTGTACTATAACTACTCCTTTTTCAGGAAACTTGAAGAGCTAATGAAACATCACGTGGTGGTGGGCAGAGTTAAAACCGAAACCATTTCCGATGACCAAAAAGTGGACTCAATAGATGGACAAAACGCCTTGCGCCTCAAAGTCTATAGGAACGTGAGTATAGGCACATTTTTCAAATCGCAAAACAATGGTAATTAAACCACCATTACACGTTATTATAGACGCCTCTGGTCATCTACGGATATAATACTCGATTAGAAAGAACATTGCTCAGGTTTGCAGAGCATATTTTAAGGAATTTTCACTGGTGGAGACCAATACTTTTCTATGTTCAAAGATAGGATGTTGATAGATAGCTGAACCTTGATGAACCTTGACGCGGAAGCACCGTAACTAAAAAGTTGCACTGGATGTGGGATAATTCCCTTCGAGCATGGTCCTTCATAGTAGAGAAAACATATCTTTGTAATATCAAAGTGAAGCCAGCATGTATGGTCTCAGACACGTGGTTAATTACGTCATTCCATTCATATATTTTCACTGTTACACATTTCCCAATTCATCAGCCAATCGCGAGTATTTTTTAATTCATAATTTTGAAAAGAAGTCACGTGTCTGAGGCCATTCGGTCTGAGATGTTGGTTTCACGATTATGACGTCATATTCGCTCTACTACAGTCCATTCATGCTCGGAGATAATTCCTAAACGGGGGGGGAGGGGGATTTCGCTTTGCGAGACAGCAAAAAGAGTTCTTAAAGCTTTGTGAAAGGGTGGCTTGCCTTACAATAAGAAGCGTGTAACTGTCTGATGGAGGGATCGTTTACAATCCTCCCTGAAAGCACGCGCAGATCAGGGGAAGGGCCATTCAGGGGTCGAAATACTGAAGAGCGCAATCTAAAACGATCTATATAAACCATTAGCGAAACGTCAAATGCCCGCACAGGTGTAATTACCTGTAATGCCGCATACAACATACTTCAGACCACATGCGTTTTAAACATTCTTCCCCCTATACCATGGATCGAAAGTGTCCCAAGCCACCACTAGATCCTTCGAACATGAATGGACTGTAGTAGAGCGAATATGACATCAATATCGTGATGCAAACATCTCAGAACTGATGGCACCAGACACGTGACTTCCTTTCAAAATTTATGAATGAAAAAACGTTCGCGATTGTCTTGTGATTTGGAAATAACAGTAAATGTGTTACTTCATGAAGTACATGATATTTTTATGAATGAACTAGAAAAAATTTATGAATGGATGACGTAGTAAACCACGTGTCTGGGGCCATACATGTTGGCCTCACTTTGATGTTAGCGAGATTATAACCTTATGATTTCACTACTATGAGGGTTCCATGCTCGAAGACTTGATCTCTATAGGGCCTAGCCCACACTTAAAGATTAACAAAAAACTTTGCGCAAAAAATGTCAAAAATTATTTGTCAATTCAAAATAAATAAATTTATTTTATTTAGCAAAAAAAATTCCCTCTAGAAAATATTTAGAATACGAATGAAAAAAAATGGGCTTCGAATCCAAGTGAGTAGTGGGGGGCTGTTTTCGGCACTGGTGAGGAAAATGCCGCACCAACTTTATGTTAAAATATGCCCTGCAGGTTTGTATGGGACAAATGAAGGACAACAGTAAATCAAATTACAGCAGATTTTAAAATCCGCTCATCAAAGCCTGAACACAGTGTTTGCATTACATTTTAGCGTACAGGACATGGCATAATACGGGATATGGGTTTGATCATAATACTTTGGTCACTCAAATGTACTTTTTTTTGCTTAGGAAGTCGGTGTGGAATCAGCAATAATCGAAGATTCGGACATTGAAGGGCAGAATGGCGTCATCCACATTATAAACAGGGTTCTCACGCCCCCTAGTGGAAGCATTATGGAACTTCTGCAAAGCAAAGAGGAATACAGGTAGGTCAATCACTGAACTGTCTCCAACTGTCGGACTTTGCGTCTTCATAGGAGAAGGAAGTTTTGAAAAAGAATCTGAAATGTGTCTGCACTTTAACCCTAATATGCATAATTGTTTAATTTTTTTAAACTTTTAGCTAAATATAAAGTAACAATAGTAGCAAACAATAACGAATCGTTCATTTCCTTTAAATTATTCTTTTATTTAAATTTTTAACTGATTCTATATTGTTTGAGCCCCAGTTGCTCAGTGGATAAGGCGTTCAGCTACTAATCAGAGGATTGGCGGTTCGAATCCGTGCGATGGACTTGATAAAGAAAAGTAAAAAAGTAGTGATATTGCGATCGGAGGGTTGCCAGCTTCGCTACAAAAATACTAGAAAGTCGTCCAGAACGTCCAACAAGTTATACTGGCGTGTATACGGGACTGGTGCACGATAAATCTGATAGGGGTCCAATGTCCTGACGCCTATTGAGGTTGCGTCGGGTGCCAGCACAGGTGTTGTCCTCGTCATCTGACCATGGTTCAAAAATACGAGGCATCGTTCCCGGGTCTTTCCTTCGAGATAGGCCCCGAACCGTCCCCAATAGCCCACTGTGCAGCTCTAGTGCGACGTTAATTAAATACCAAACCAAACCGATTCTATATTGTTATTTTATAAACTATTAAACATATCTGTTGATTGTTTATTTCACTTAAATAAAAAAAAAGTAAGCGAATTATATCTGAAAAAATGGATTCCTTGTTTGATGTAATATATAACAAAAGATACCAAAAAGAACTGTTATGCCTAACAAAAGATACAAGCATATATACTCATTCCACAGCATGATGGCCGACGCCATCCACCATGTCCAGGAGTTCGAGCCCCATTTCTTGATCTCCAGGAGTAACAAATCCTTCACCATGTTCGCCCCCACGAACAAGGCATTCGAGAGTCTGGGAGAGGACAACTTCCACCTGCTCATGAAGAACAAGAGGAAACTGAAGAAGGTATTCCATTTTTTGCTCAAATCTGGCACATTTTATCATGTTCTCCTTCCTCAGGGGACATTCATATTTTACGTCATGGATCTATGAAGGAGAGGGCTATCTTGCACTGTTAAAAATAGGTACCCAAAAATAAGTAAAATGTACTCATTTTTAAGTACATTCGATGCTTATCATAGCTCCGAATACATGTTGCGCTATGCACAACTTGGCTACGCTTGGTTTCGATCCGAGGAACTTCGGCTTGCTACGCCGATATTCTGCCAGTCAAGCCAAAGTGATCACTGTCGCATAAGCGGGAGTATCGGGTAGATGGTGAACCCCACAGTACCCCCCGCTCAGTGAGTCGGACAGAGGAGCGATTGATTGCAATGCAATGATTGCGATGCCCATGAAGCGTTATCACGTGGGCAGTAGTTGATGCCGTGAAGTGTTATCACGTGGCAGTGGTTGATGCTGTGAAACGTTAACACGTGGCAGTGGTTGATTCGATGTGTGGTCACAAGTGCTAGTTCGAAGGTTGCGTTGATCTGCAGACCGGGTCACCATTTGTTGCGCTATGCACAACTTGGCACCGCTCGGTTTCGATCCGAGGAACTTCGGCTTGCTACGCCGATACTCTGCCAGTCAGGCCAAAGCGATCACTCTCGCCTAAGCGGGAGTATCGGGTAGATGAAGTGAACCCCACATACATAAGTTTCATTTTAAAAAAAGACATGTACTAAAAAATGAGTACAATTAGTAAAAATGAATGAAAAGAACAGTTGCTTGCCTACACATTGGTAAGTTTCCACAGCAAATTTAAGCCGAACGCACTTTATCCAAAGAATAAACCGTTATAAATTGTCTACATAACCATTTAGTTTAACAAACGATGCATCATATTATAATCTCACCATGTTCGTTCAATAATACTAAATTTAATTCTTAATGTTCACCAATTAATGATTTATAAATCACTATCAATAAATATCAACAATTCACTCAGTGTACTCAGGGCCTGATTACCGAATAGGCCCAGGCTTACACTTTGTATTTTTGAGGGGCCCCCAAATCACGCATTTTATATAAATATTTAACAATTCTAACATTAGTTTGCCACTAAATTTACCTTAAAAAGGGGCATTACCCACTTTAACAAAACACAGTTACCACTTGTGTTAAATTTGTTCAAATATTGGAAAAATAATCAAAAACATACTAAAGAATATTAGGAATATTTTCATTACTTATTAATGTTTATTAAATATTATTTATTATGTGTTTCGTTGCCATCCAGGGGTTAGGATTTTAGTGCATATAAAAGCTCGATCTGATGTTTCAGGGTTTATATGGGAGCAATGGGGCCCCCATTTATAGGCGGGCTCCCCTTGCTTCAATGTCTTAATCGGGCCCTGAGTGTACTCAAGAGTACACTGAATATTCCTCAACCCCAAGAAAATTATCCAGATATATTCCTGAATCGAACGTCTACTTAAATCTAAATCTTTTCACAAACAGATGGTGCAGAACCACGTCGTGGACAACATGTTCTCAGCCGGGTCCATCCATACCAAACTGCAGTACAACGTAAGGACTGAGTACCAGACGGTCAACGTGCACAAGGAGAAGGACGGTATGATGGTCAACTCTGCGCACGTCATAATGCCCGACGTGGTCACCAACGATGGTATCGTCCACTGCATAGACAAAGTGCTAGTGCCAGAGAGAAGGAAGAGGAAGTCTTGATCGATTTGATTGGTGGTTTCTTAAGTTATAGTGTGACGTTTCATATGCAGGCCATATTATGGTGATAATGGAACTTGTGCGATTAATATGGTAGATTGAGGTGCTCTAAATTAAGATATTTAAGTATCGGATGTTAAAATCTCATAAAAATATCTGCTGAATATTTTTAACAAATCAATGTTTATACAGACTCACGCATAACTCATAAAAAATATAGCTATTAATTGGAGAAAAATGTATTTGTTGAATAAAAACTTACCACTATTCTAGTTGTGATTTTCTTTAACTTTACATAAAACTAATTATGTACTAAAGTAAACATTCATCGCATTTTAATTTTTAAATAGGGCCTAGTATTTAAAGTCATATATAAATATGTATTACACTTTGTTTTTTTAAAGATAAATTGCAAGTGAAGATTTTGTGGTATGTTTACCAGTAATCTCAATATAATTATAATAAAATAAATTGTATAAAAACATAACTTAAAAAAAATGGACTGTAGTTCATTTACCTTTCTTTCTGTTCCAAGAAATTCGCAGAAAGTATTTTCCACTTCATCAGTGTTTACATCCAGAGCCAATCACATATCTTCAGCACATGAGACCCAAGCAGGGGGCGCCCGATTCATGTAAACACTGATTCAAGGCAACTCATTCCCAGACTGGCAGCCAACGTAACCACGCGCGTTTCTCGCTACTCATCCTAATTGTAATGCACATTTAACCATTAAATGTAAATCCTTAACTGTTATACTGGCATCATTAAATTTAAATTTTTTTCTAAATATTATAGTACTCGTCGAATTATTTATTATTTTAAAATCTAACCTTCTGAATCTTAAACTTAAATGGAGTCACCAATAGCTAGGCCGATAACCGGCAGATTGCTTTGTTTTATAACACGCAAAGAAAATTCTGATGCCTTTTACTCAAGAATATTAACATTGTAGACAATTGTAAGTCAGTAGGAAAGAGTAAAACTTAATCAGTGTAGGGTTCCCTAAGTATGTGAAATTTTGAATGGACAATATCTATTTCGTGTTAAAAAAATATTTATATATAAATACTATAACCAATATAACTTTTTGTATAAAGTATTGGTAAGTCAGTAGCGAGTAAAACTACGTATTGGAAAAAAAAGAGTAAGAGTTGGGAGTAAAATTACCTATTGCAGGGATGGGAAGTGCTAAAGACCAGTTTGGAGCAATTTTTGGAGCAGCAAAATTTAAGTTTTGGAGCAGAAACACGACAAATTGTAGCAGCAAAACTGAATATTTGTAGCAGGAACGCAATAAAATGTAGGGTTTTGGAGCAGCAAAATTTAAGTTTTGGAGCAGAAACGCGACAAATTGTAGCAGAAAACTGTAGATTTGTAGCAAGAATGCAATAAAACGTAGCAGTGAATTTTAGCATATTAAACAATAATTGTAGCAATTAAAATTTGTAACATGCGATTTTAAATCAGATGTGGTACACTACCCAAGGTGTAAATACCCTGAAGGTCTCTATTGCTTATTTATGCCATTTTTTATGCAATAAATCAAAACCAGTAGGGGCTATAAATGAGACAGTTTAAAGACAGTTGAAAATATTCAACAAAAATTAGTTTTTAATTAAAAATTATTGAATTTTCAATATTTTTTACAATATATACTTAATTTTCATATGTTGATTTTTTCCCCCACTGAAATGTGGTTTATAAAAACCAAAACAGTGTTGTAATCTTGCATATATTGTGCATGAAATCTATTAAGAAGGTTGTTACTGTCTAAGGGAAATAAAATTACTTAATTTTTTTGCACAAACTTTAGAATTAAAGTGTAATAATTTGATGGAAAACCTATGTTACTAATTATTTTAAACATGTTAAGCGTAGGGGTGAGGAGTTCAAACACAAAAAGATTTATTAAATAGTATATAAACATTTAAATCAAATATTAATGCCAAAACGAATTGCAAATCCCTAATAAAAAAGCTTTTTTCAAATTGTCCATTGTTATCACATAAAATATAACAAACTTCAATTTCGTAAATAAATAATATTTTCAACTAAGGAGCGAAAAACCCTAAAACTGTATTTTGCTGTTTACATCTTTTTAATACTCTTAAGCTTTATGAGACCATTTAAAGCAGTTAAAAATATTTAACCAAAAGAGTTTTTAATTAAGAATTAACCCATTTACACAATATTTTACAATATATACTTAACTTTCAATTTTGAATTTTTTAGTAAAATGTGGTTTATCAATAAACCAAAACACTAACAAACTACAATATCACATACCTTGTACATGAAAAAGACAATTTAGAATGTCACCACTGTCTAAGGGATATAAAATTCCTTAACTTTTCCACACAAACTAGATTTATTAAATACATTCATTCTGATTGCGGCGAGAGCCCACGACGGTCATGTAGTCGAACTGCTCCGCTATTTAATGTAATTTCTCAAAACTAATCATGAGTTTCAACTTTTCAATGTTACCATGGCTGGATGAGCAAATGGGACCAAAGTTCCCGCTCATTAAAAAGTCAAAAACGGATGATGATCCGCTATTCAAGGAATTCGTTTGTCTAACATCACAATTGATGTGTCAGATTGACTTATCTCCACAGGCAACTATTAAACTGGAGAATGATATGCTCAACATTGCTATGTATCTCTCAGAACAAAGTCAGTATGCTTCCATAGGCGTAAACTTGTATTGGGCCCATGGGCCCGAGCCCCCCCCCCCCCCCAATAATTTGAAAACCCGGCTAAGCCCCCCCAATAATTCAAAACTTCTAACTTATATTTTGCAAAAAAAAAATCCCTTTATTTTTTTTAACCTTCAACATGTACCATCAACCTTTCCTAGCAACTACAGAATTCCATTATATCTATTTTCAACAGAAGCATAGGCTAGAACCAGTGTCTACGTGGAAGAATGGGAAGAATATTCGGTGTATTAGAGGGGGAAGGGTAGTATGCCCTATACTGGCCACACCCCTTTTTTCTAGTAACAGTGGCCAACTTTGAGGAGATTTCCGCGAATTGATCACGTGGGTCCTGAGTACAAGAACTTCTGATAGCCTATATCCCAGGGTGAAAGCAAATAATGGTGACAAGTAATTGGCCCTATATTGTGATTGCCCCGTTTAAAGTTTCAGCCTCGTCTCACAGTGGGTGGCCAGGGGTCGACATTTATGCAACTATCTGAAACAGACTTTAGGGATACTCTTCAGAAAGGCCTGTTGGGCTTCTTCAGTAGACGTGAGTGTCGGCTAATAGTGGATTCCCGTCTATTACTTTTCCTATTGTACTTGTTGTACTGCAGTGTAAATGTCAAAATCTTCATTTGGATGCTTGTTGAAATTACTGGTTCGTTTAAATGCTTTGCCGCAATGCAACTATAGCCAGTTTATTAACAGGTAACTTGCATTTCATTAACTATTCTTAAAAACTTAAGCTTTTTGTGTTAATTGAAATGCAATACCCTGAACCCCTTCAAAATAATTCCTGGGGGTGCTCGAGGCCCCCCCCCCCCCCATGAATTATTTTGAAGGGGCTCAGCCCCCCCCCCCTCAGTGGCGGCCCGTAGTCAAAAATGTTAGTGCAGCCGCAAACATGTAACTCCCCCCCCCCCTCTCCCCTTTTTCCACAACCATACATGAACGGACATTCTTTAAAATTTATTACTCAAACTCAAATCAAAGATTCTTTTCAACTTTTATGAAAGATAACATTTAAAAATAATAGAAAACACTTACTTATTTTTTGAAAATTAAATCAATCCTCCTATCAAACTTGCGAATCGGTCAATCTTAATATTAATTTAAGTAAAGAAACAACAAAACACGTGCAAACTTATCGAAAAAAATATTTCCGTTTGGAGAAATTCTTCGAAATTATCGTTTTCCTCCACCCTGCCTCGCCGATTCAGCAACGAACCAATCATTTAATCGAAATCCCTTGTACAGCTAATTTGAAAAAATCCTTTTGCGCTAAGTTTGTGTCGTCACAATCTCCATTTTAGCGTGTAGGGGAAGTCATACTACGTAAGGTTGCCATGGCAACTATGCAGCCGATTTCGAACTTCGCTTTTTGGCTGCAATTTTGATTGAATGGAGTTTTTTCCTCTCCTGAAATTGCGCATTACGGAAACACGTTTAATATTTATCGGAGATTTTTTTTACTTAGCGTTGAAATTTCATCTTCATTTCCAATTCTAACCTTCATTTAAGAAAATTAGTAAAATATATAATTTTAGTTTTAAAATACACTAATATAAAATTAGGTGCAGCCCGGCTGTACTTGCTGTAGTGCACGAGCCGCCACTGCTCCCCCCCCCCCCCCCTAATATTATACTATTTTTTTAAAAAAAATTACTTAAAAAACCAATCGTAGAATAGAAAATTCCTACAAAGAGGCATTCGAAAGGAAGCACCCCTTATTTATTCTAAACGTGTTTTAAAGTGGGGGGAATTTGCTTTAAAAGGTACAGGAGGACAATGAGTTCCTTTCTCAACTGTTTCCAATCGAAGACGACTTGTACATATTATTAGTCATATGTCACCTTTTGTGAGAAACACCAGAAAATTACCTGTTTGTCGTCAACAGCTGTACTTCGTTTGCAAAATGACCAGGACCATACAAAATGCCTACCGCCATCTGCGGTTACTCGACCAGCCATGTCGGGTAGTACGCTCATCTTCAAAGCATGTGAACGGCCACCAAAGCTGTGATTGTATAGTTCATCCCCATTTGTTTGTAATTTACTTGTCCTCGCCGTTATAGTCAATTTTAGCTGATTGATGATCCCCCATTGTGAATGACCCATGTATGTGCTTGTGTAGACAGTTTTTGTATGTACGCTTTTCTGAAACTTGCCTCTAGGGGCCGAAGTCATGGAAGGGCTACAGCAACAAAAAAGAAATCCCTGGTGAGATCTTACAACCGCATTACAGTTTCTTTTTTTAGTGTAAAGACAGCAATCTTAGGAAGCATTTCTTTTTGCAAACGAATGGTAGTAGATTTCTTCTGTCAGCCTATTCCTCTGTTTTGTCAGTTAAGTAATTATTTCTGTATTCTAAAAGTCAATTAAAAGTAATACCATCTTTTCTAACGATAAATGTTTTGTAATTATGCTTATCAATTGGCAGTAACTCTAGTTTTGTTATACACTATTAAGTGAATAACACTAAGCATATGCTTATGTTTAAAAACAAGTTGAAGTTCATTTTAATCTTGAATTACATATAATAAATGAAATGTCATTGTAGAATTCGTGTAAGGAAAATGTGTTTTTACATAAAGTCTAAATTGCTAATTATTTTATTGCATCAATAGAATACTTGTTATGGTTTATTTCATTTCAGTAATATTTAAAATGACAAATTTATAGGTTTTCACAATATAATATCTAATTTTATTATTTTTTTGTACTCAGTACTCTGGCTCACGTACATTTTTTTTTTATATTACGTCTTTTTTAAATGTCAGAAAAGCATAAATATAATAGTTTAGTTTGAAAACTACCTATAAATTTATCAATTTAAGCAGCTAAAATAAACGTAATTTCAAGTATTTATATAAATGTCTTAAACGCTAAAGCTTTAAAGAGTAATGTTTAGAATAATGTAAAAATTACGTTTTTAAATAAAAAAAATATTATTTATGGACATTTCCTAAATAATAATCGTATTTCCCATAATTTGTTCCTTTTGAAATAATAAACCATCATATTCATGCACTATTTTCTAAACAGCTTGTATAGTTGAAATTTCTTCTTTTAGAAAATTACATTTTGTTAAAGAAAGTTAAATAGAGACGAATTCCTCAAATCTGAAAAAATTCACAATTTAGCGTACAATACGGACATTTGAAATTACTATTAACCTGTTCCTGGTTACTTTATGTTCTAAAGCTGTCAAAACAAAAACGGATACAAGTTAAAACATTTAACAAGTAAAAACTTAAAGCATTGATTGTTTTTTAATTGTTTAATAGCTCACAACTCCGTACTATTTTATATTATATAACAATATATATATTGAAGAAAAAAATTCAGGCCCCCCTGAAAAAAAGAAGTTCCTACGCCACTGAATTTGGCCATAAATCTAATTGAATGGACAAATTAGAAAATCATGACAAAAGAAAAATTACATTACCATAAATTTTCGGATTTGAATTATATTTACCCCCCCCCCCCTTCTCCCCCCCCAAAATACGCAATTTTCTCCAGTTAAAAGTTAAATTTTGGGCCCCCCAAAAATTTTGACAACTTTACGCCTATGTATGCTTCACAATTTAACATGAAAGAGATACTTGGATGTGTGAACGCCGAAAGAGTGGAAAAGTACACCCTCATCGCGCGGACTCCCGTTCCTGTCATCTCTACTAATAAAACTGTCACATCTTCTGTTCCAAGTAAGAGGAAAAAGAAGGTAAAACCGACCGGTGGTCGGGAATCAAAGGAATGTTGCGTCGAAGTCGGCATTGATAGAGATGAATGTATCCCTACGCCAGCTCCGGTGGTGACCAGAGACTGATTTACGGGAGGGCATTCGGGGCACTTGCCCAGGGCCCCCATTTTTAAGGGGCCCCTAAAAATGCTTATAAGGCTAAAAAAGTTTGAAGAAGTTAAAAATAAATTTACTAAACTAAGGATTTTTTTTAATAAATACTTTTTTTTTCAAAACTTCTACTATGTTATTCAATTAATTTGCTTTCATATTTCCTGCACGTTCTTGATGTATGTCATGTTTCGAATCGCATTCTAGAATATTTTATTTCAAGGTACGTCGGGGGCCCCCCGAATGTTCTTTTGCCCTGGGCCCCTAAACTTGTAAGTCGGTCCCTGGTGGTGACTAATCCTGAGGTTTCGCTTTCGATTTCCTTGGACTCTGTTGAACATCAAAATTCTACTGAACACCAAGTGTCTACTGTTCCCATTCAACTCATTGCTAATGATGCTGAGAAAATGGAAGAAGACCCTTTGGACCCTATTTGTGAAAACACACCTGCCACTTCAAATTCCCCAAATCCGGGATCTATTTTCTTGACTGTTACCACCGAGTTTGAGATGATTCTGAAAAGTCTGAAAACCAAATTCGGTGAGTCATTTAAATCTTTATTACAAGGCAAAACTGTCAAAATCTCACCTACATGCGAGAGTACTCTTTTTGCCATTATGACATACCTCCAATCTGAAAAGCATGATTTTTATATCTCACCTTCAGCAGACAAAATTCCCTTCAAAGTGGTTCTCAAAGGACTCCCACAATTTATTGACTGTGATCGTTTGCGTGAAGAAATTACCCAATTGGGTTTCAATATTGATAAAATTTACCAGCTCAAAAGGCGTGCTAAATTGCACAGGCCGATGTTTGTGATTGAAATGCCAAAAAGCCCTGGCTGTAATAAAATCCTCAAAATCAAAGAGCTGATGCAACTCAACATTAGGATTGTACCCTTCAAAAGCAGAAGAGGGCCGATCCAATGTTATAACTGTAACCACTTCTTTCATAAAGCTGAAAATTGTTTCATGCAAGTAAGATGCCTGAAATGTGGTTGTTCAGACCATCAAACCAGGGAATGTGAAATTGGAAGAATGGAAAATCCCAAGTGCATTAACTGTGGTGGTTTTGGGCACATTGCCTCTAACCGAAAATGTCCAGTATTCCCGAAAGCTCAAAAACAGGAAAAGGTTTTGCCTTCCAAAAAAAGGAAACAAGTGATTCCAAGAATTGGTAAGAAGAAAACTTCTCCTATTGTTTGCAAAAAACCCAACCAACCCACTGATGCAAGTGTTGTGAATTCTATGGGCGACATCGCCCTTCTCATGGAACTTTTTAAAGAACTCTCGCCGATCTTCTCCGGAAACCAAGGAATAAAGGATCTTATTCGTGCCATCCGTATGAAGACCGCGCCACTTGATAAACTGCAAATACTCTTTGAGTTTTTTGCCAATATCAACAAGGACGACCTCTCGCCTGACCAATCTGAAGCCAAGGCAGAATAGGCTCCGCCCCTTCAGATCCGAACATGGTGTGTGCTTTTTTCTTCGTTTAATTAACGTGAGTAACATTTTAAATCATGCACTGATCACTGCTGTGACTCTTATTCTCATGCTCACTTTGATATCGGAGTAATGTCTTTTAGTAGACGCACTTCGTTAAACTGAATAAACGAGAGATTTATTAAATAGTAATAAATTTATAGAAAACATACCTTGCTATATTTTAAGCATGTTAATCTAAATCATTAAAAATTACATTTAAGTTATTATCTTAAAAATTAGTTTAATGAGAAATTTGAAAACTTTCAAAAAGCTAAATAAAAGCAAGTTTTTTTTTTTTTTTTTTTTTTTAAGTTGGAGGGTTGTTAGAAAGAAAAGTTTCCAATAAAAATAATTAATTTAATAAAATATATGAACATTTAAACAAAAAAGGATTAAATTGGAATTTTAATACCATCCAAACAAGATTTTTTTTTAAAAAATCCATTTTTATTACTGAAAATTACAAGTCCTAAATTTCAATTTCGTGAATTAAATTATATTTTCGAAAAATGTCATGTAATTTTGTTAAGTAGTGCAAAACAAATCATGATAAAACAGGAAGCAGTGAAATATAATGAACTTGTATATCGGATGCAAAAGGATTGAAAGTCTTCCAACGGAGATCGCAGCAGATCGCGTTTAACGAATTTCTACAAGTTCAAGGTTTCCATGAATGAAAATATATAACAAAAGAGTGCCAAATGAAAGTTGCATTCGGCAGATGAGACGTAATTATAGTTATAATCATTCATCTCAACTTCGGAGTGATATCATCACCGTTTGACGAAGATCGCAAATATTTCTACATATTCAAGATGCTAAATTCTTGTGAAATTATCTGGTTTTTTTTTATTGAGCATCGATTCTTCATAAAACAACAAACTAACTGAAATTTTCCAATGATCAAGTGTCTTTTAATCAAATACCCTTGACTAAAAATTCGGACAAATCTCAAAAAGTTATTACCTTAAATTTTACAAATATTTAAAATTTAGAAAATATGCTTAAATTGAAATGTTTACGAAATTTTTAATCAAATTAAAATCTCGAATTCTACATTTCTAAATTTTTAAAACTCCGTTCATTTCGGGTTCCGAAAATTAAAAAAAAAAAAAAAACGGAAAAGTACCACCCCTGGGTAGTGCAAAGCAAATCACGATGAAATAGAAAATAATGAAAAATAAGTACTTATTTATCAGATGCAAAAGCATTTCAACGAAGATAGCAGCCGACCGCGTTTAGTGAATATCTTTGTTTTCAAGTCCGAAAAAAATTCTTTAAACAGTGAGTGCCATTATGCAACGAAAGACATCAACAGAAACCATCAACTTTCGAGTGAATTATCACCGTTTGACGAATATCGCAAATATTCCTACATGTTGCTCTATTCTTTTAAAATTCTCAGTTTTTCAAGATTGAGCATCGATTGTGTACAAAAAAACAAACGATCCGATATTCCAATGATGAAATTTTTGTTATGACAATGAAATGCCCTTGTCTAAAAAGTTGAACATCAGGAATCAAGTCCTTTTTAATGACGCGAATTATTCCATTTCTCTGCTTGACGTATAGCATGCTTATACTCCATTCGTACTCTACATTTCTACAAATACTATTTAAACTTGAGAAAAATGTGCTTAAATTTTTTTCCCATTTCCTCTTCCTAAGGTTGCCTTAACTTCGTTTATGGCCAGACAAACGGGCACCAAGACTTGGCGCACGTGTTTAACAAGGATTTAAAACAAAATTGGCGCAGAATCGCACATAAATGTGGTTTTGTAGCAGGTTGGCGCAGGATACCACTTTTGGCGCTCTCTGGCGCAATTGGCGCAGAATTCCCGTCCCTGCTATTGAGGTCCAACGCAGAGCCACCGTTAGCTGCCGCGGGGGGGGGGGGGCCTATGTGAACCTCCCCCCTGATTACAGAATAGGCCCTTGAAGTCAAGGCTTTCACGTTACATTTGTAATAGGAGCCCCCGAATCACACATTTTATATAAATATTTAACACCCTCAACAAAATTCGCTACTAAATTTACCTTTAAAAAATTGTAATACAAACTTTAGTAAATTTAGTAACCCCCCCCCCCCCCCCCCTACGTGCCAATGCACAAGCATTTTATGTCCCTTCCAAACAATAATTTTATGGTGCAGGTTGGAAGTTCGGCCCAAGTAAGAAAAAGGCTCAAGTTTGAAATCTTCTTTTATACATACGATTGTGCTTTTAACTACATAAGCTGCTTTCATAAATTCTTTCTATAAATGTCGACAATTATAACCAAGACTTACCAGGAATCGAACCAAGATCCACAAGCACCGCAGTCACCTTATCCGTTAAAATACCAGGGTGACTGTATGTTGAGATAATCCATTAGAGAATAAAAGGTTGACTTATTTCTTTGCTTGATATTAACCATTCTTATTGTTTCCATTTCCATATTCATGATTTTCTCAACTCTGTTTCTCAACATGTAATTTGATACAGCAATAAACTTCATAGATACTGCATATATCTTAAAAACAAGATTTTTTTATATAAATTTTTGAATAAACTAAACTTAATCAATCACCAGACAATTTTAAAAAGGCACAACATTTAATGTGAAACCTTAAAAAATATTAGATGATAAACAATATACACAAATAACATTAACATAATTATTACAAACTGATATGATCCAAATTTGATACATATGTACATCAATATATCAAAAGATAATTGCATGGTGTATATGAATATGATATTGAACAGTAGACAAACACTTAATGGAAATGTTGGCAGATATTCCGTTTCTAATGGGCATCAATACAGGCAAGTCTTTTTCATTATTCGGAGAAACTCTTCTTGGTTGACTTCTCCGTCCCCATCTCTGTCGGCTTCCTGCAGCATTTCCTAGAAAGAATGTTTCAATTAGTTTATATAATAATAAATTTAATTAACACAGTGGTCGGCAAACTTATTAGTCAACGTAGCTATATATCAACAGTACAACAATTGAAATTTCTTTCGAGAACCAAATTTTTTAAACTTAAACTATATAGGTAGGTATGTAGCGCAATGCACAACTTGGCAACACTCGGTATCAAACCGAGAAACTTAGGCTTGCTACGCCGATACTCTGCCAGTCAGGCCAAATTGAACACTCTCGCCAAAGCGGGAGTATACTAAGGGGGGGGGGGGGGGGGGGGTACTCCTAAGCTGGCCTTTGCTAAACCTCAATCTGATTGAGGTGCGTTGGCTGAGGTCGACCCCTTCCAATTCTCTGTTTCAAGGACTTTCAAAGAACCTTCTGAAACTTGTAAGTTTCTAAGGACCTTTTGAAAAAAATCAAGGAGTTCCCAATGGCCCTTATAGACATGAAACAAAAATGAGGAGTTTTTAAGGACCATACGAACCCTATTAGAAGTTCTTATGTAGATTTGAACTAGCTTGAAAGAAAAGTAATATCAAAAAAAAGTTTTTTGAAAAAAATTTATGAAAATTATTGACACTTTGTTATAGCTTTTTTTTTGTTTCATTATTATTTTATTTCTTTGCAGACTCTTTAAGTTATTAAAATGTCATTGCTCTAACAAGTCATCTTAAAAGTTCATAAATTGTATAGATTGATTTTAATTACAACTTACTCGAAGTTCTTCCTCACTGATGTTTTCACCAAGTTCTTTCGCCACTCGCTTCAAGTTGGCAAAAGATATCTTCCCAGTGTTATCATCATCAAACAGTTGAAATGCCTTCATTATTTCCTGGTTAGCACCTTTATCACTAATTTTTTCGCCCATCACTCGAAAGAAATCATCATATGCGATTTTTCCTAGGGCAGAATATAAAAGTAAATAACACATAAGACAAAATTTATGGGGATTAATTTTCTTTAGGATGCTACAGCTTTATGCTTTAATTTTCTATTATGCTACAGTTGTGGTTCTCAAACTCATGGTCAACAGAACAATAGGTCTATCTATAATTTTCCAATGACATAAATATTGTTTTTAATGTTTTTTTTTTAAATAGGCATTGTCTAAAATGTATTTTTTATATAAACAAATTATGTTAAAATTTATTTGCTATAAAAAAACATTCATTTGATGTGTGAAGTCTGATATCTTTTCACAGTTCCTAAAATATAAATGGCAACAATGTGATCACCAAGTGACTAGGAAATAATAATATACAAGGATATATGGTAAGAAAAGACAGTACATAATATAAGATTAATATATGTTTAGACAGAACAGAGAAATATATGGTAAGAAACAGAAGTTTAGAAATGACAGCTACTTTCCTGAAAACTTAGGGAATCTAGTCATAAATAATTTGAACCAGCCATTTTAAAAAGAGGTCAACTCTATTTTTTTTCAAAATCTGTTTATTGGCGGTATCACATCCCTATAACTTATACACTTCAGTTTCATGTGAGAATGGCCCAAAATAGTAGAAGAACAGTTTTTCCTATTAAAAAAATTATCTGGAGATACGCCATTATTCATCACAAACCCGACTACCAAGAAAAAATTCCAATAAACAAAAAACAATTATGGATATAAAAAAAATACACGAATACATTCCAGATCTTCATCAGAATTTTTATCATTTAAATGACGACTGGCCCACCACGTCTACCAAAGAAACTGCTGAAGAATGTTAATTTATTTAGGGTTTTTTGTCATTTAAATTCATCTCTTTTTCCTGTTTATATTCGCACATTGTTTATGTAAGTCTCACAAACATTAAATTTGTAAAAATAAACCTTTTTAATTAAAAATATTGTAGATTATCTAGAAAATCCCATGTTCATTTTGAAAATGAGTTATCTTCAGAGATAAGAAAAATCATTAACCATTACGAAACGTCAAATCTGAAATTTTATCATCCTAAGAACTGGCCTTATTTAAATTTAAATGCAATATAAACATACATTTTTAAGATATTTAAATTGGAGATTTCACTACTAACCTTTAATAACAATGCAATATAAGAGGTTATCAGTTATTTTAATAGTGAATTCATAACTTAATAAATGCCTTTATTATACCAGTGTTATCTTTATCAATTTCCGATACCATTTTCTTAATTTCCTCCTTCTTAGGTTCAAAGCCCAGAGCTCGTAAAGCAACCTATAGAAGGAAAAAAATACATTATTGAAGTAAAATATTGAAATTAGGATTGACGACTTACAAGTTTTAATTAATATGTAATAACGTTTATGTTTATATTATTAATGTTTCATAAATTTATAATTAATATGTTTTTAGTATGGACTTTGTATTAATATGTTTTTAAAACTGTTATTTTTCTTCATATTAAATAGACAAAAAAAATCATAAAAAACACACAAAATTGTTTTTATTTTCTTTTGGATAAGAATGGTTGATTTCATAAATTAGAATAAATATATCAATCAATCAATAAAAATATCACAAATCAATAAATGAGATGTTCATATGGAATGTCAATCACATACATTGACAGTAAAATTTTAGCTTTCAGTATCATCTCATTAATTGTTTTTCTTTTACCCATATACTAAACGATTAAACTTATCTAAACAACTTACATCTTTCCCTCATACTGAGTTGAAATAATCAACTTCACTGTAATCTAATAGTACTATGTAAAAATAAAAATTAGTTATTTAATTATTTCACCCTACTTGGATAGGTTTTTAAAAAACACAAACGTCTCAAATTTCTATTAATACTAATATTTAAAAGAATTAAATTTAATATAATATACTGTTTAATTTATAAATAAAATTATTTTTAAAAAAAAATTATGAAATGCACTTTTTTATTTTAACAAGGACTAATATCAGAATTTAAACATACATGACAGTCTAATTGTAAATACAAAATATCTCAATATATTAAATACAAAAAGAAAGTTCAATTTCTTCCAGTTGGAAGAAGGGGCCTGGTTGACCCGTCATCTGACCATGGTTTCAAAATTACGATACATTACTTGGCTGTGTTAAGTATCTTAAATGAGGATTGAAATAGGCAGAAAGTTTCAAACAAATAAACAAATTGGAAATAAATTTTCTAGTATAAGAAACTTCCCCTATAAAATAGTAATAAAAAATTTACTCCAAACTAGAACAACACAAATTATTTAAGAATTTTATTTTGACAATTAGGCTAAGGATGTTTTGATAATTGAATGTCATTACATGCAGAGACTGATTTATGGCAGGGCATTTGGGGCACTTGCCCAGGGCCCCTATTTTGTGGAGCCCCCAAAAACCCAAAAAATACTTATAAAGTTATAAAAAAAAGTTACAAATAAATTTACTAACTGTTTTTTTTTTATATAAACAATTTTTTTGTGTTATTTTTTTTTTTTTTTAATTATTTTATCAAATTACTTTCATGTTTCCTGCACTTCCGTGATGCATGTCATCTTACGAATTGTGTTCTTCAAAGGAATGCCCTTTGGATCACAATTCATGACCATAAAAAAAACTGTTTATAGTATTTAGTAATTGCATGTGGATTTGTCCTTTACGGATACATTTGCACTTAATTTTCTGATTTTGTAATCATTACGGATTTGCTAAATAAATAATAGAACACATCTATCTGGCTCAAATAAAAGAAATCTAAAAGGGGAGATAGTACAGAATGAGAAACATTTGAAAAAACTCTTGAAGTACTGCACAATTAACATTAATTCAAATACTTAGGAAAAAAAAACATTTTAGTAATTTTAAAAGTATAAGTTTTTTGCATTTTATACATAAATTAGCAATATATTTTAAGGCACGTTGAGGGGGCCCCCAAATGTGCTTTTGCCCTGGCCCCTAAACTTGTAAGTCGGTCCCTGATTACATGCAAGCTATTGTTGTGGAATTGAAATACAAAAGGTTGCTTGCACTTTATGGAAATATTTTTAGATACTGTTTAAAAATGGCTTAAATGATTTCCAATAGTAATTCATAAATGATGTCATGCTTTTTCTCCATATGTTTGACCTCCTCTCTGTCACATGTCAAGTTCTTCCATCATAGGTGTAGGAAAGGGGTGGTTCAAGCCCTCCACCAGTCACAATTTTCTACCAAAAATTGTTAATATCTTATTACTATTTTACAAACCAGATCATCGCAGTCTATTTAGTATTTAGTTACATACTCCAAGCTTTACATGTTTTCTCTTAACCATTGGTCTGTTTTTACACATCAAATACACCCAAACCTGTTTTTGTGTGTTGGATATTGACCGCATAAAAGAAAACGCATACAAAAAATTGCACAAAACTGTTCGAGTAGCTATAAAAAATAGTTTTCGCAACACAATTTAAAAGTATTTTTTTTATGTAGTGAATAGGGACCGCAAAAAAAAAGTATCACATAGAAAATAACTCAAAACCTTATGAAATAACTAGGAATTGCTTTTTTAAATGAAATGAAGACACGAGGCTTGGCAGCTACTTGGAATCTCACCAAACCTTTTGGAATCTGATTTAGAAAATACACATGCGAACATTTTTAAATATTTTATTTACATATGTACTTATTTTACACATACAAAACTTTTAAAAACGTTTAACCATTATCCTTAGCAGTCTAACAATACGTGAACTTTCTTGTGGTAAACTGGTTCAAAATCACTTTCGTCACTTGAAGATACTACCTCGCACTCATTTAGAGTTGATTTTTTCAGTTACCATGTAGTCAGTGATCAGTTTTTGCGACGACTGTTGTTTCACTAGACGCTTGTATATGTTTCGGTAGCCAGATAATCAATTGTGTTCCAATTAGATTGAAATTTTCATATACCGCAAAAAAAAAATCACACACAAAAAGACTGCACAAAAACAGGTTTGAGTGTACCAATAAGCTTGCCGTCAGAATATGTAGAACTAGGGGGCTCCGCCAACCGCCGAAGGTAAAATTGCGAATGCCAGATGTATCCTTAGGACTAATGTGGCAACATTGTTGCACATTATTGGATACAGGACAACCTTTTTGTTGTCAAATTGGGAAACGAAGTACAGCGTTTTTAGTATCATTGCGTAAGAGAATAATATATAAAGATTAAAATACATATCCCTTTACTTTCAACTCCCTAGCTGCAATAAAACCGGTTTCCTCGGTATCAAAGAGCTTGAATGCATCTTCAATGTCCTTCTTCTGCTCGTCCGTCAACTCTATCTTGACGCTGCTCTTCTTTTTGGTGCCCCCAACAGAAGATTTCCTAGATGAAGTCTGAAAAAGGAAAAACCATTTTAAATACAAAAAACACAAATTAAATGACAATCGATTTCAATGGAAATTATTTATTTTTAAATTAAAAGTAGAGCTACATTCCACATAATCAAATAGATTTTCCTTGGCGCTAAAAGGAAGATTTATGTGACGCCTATTTGCCACAACAGAGTCACTACATTTTTGCAGCAAATCTTTTGTTCCAAACCAAAAATTATTACGATCAACATAAACATGGTTCATACAGATTTTCAAAAGTAAAAATTAAGTAGTTCTTAAGGACTTTTTAAGGACCTCTCGATAATTTTTAAGGACTTCTTATGTTTATTGGCGCCGTTGGTGGAGAATTGTAATTTATTGGGGCAAAATTGGCGCAGAATCCCATGTAAATATGGTTTCGTAGCAAGTTGGCGTAGGACAAATGTTCCGGCAAACTCTAGCACAGAAATGTTAAAGATGCTACATTCTTGTGAATTTCCCGATTTTTTAGAATGAGTATCAATTCTTCACAAAACGACAAACAAGCTGAGATTTTCTAACAATGAAGTGTCGTGTATGATAATGAAATACCATTGACTAAAAAATCGGACATTATTTTTCTCTCACTTAATCCGTCTATGAACGCCTTGTCAATTTACACTTGCATATAACGGCAAAAGTGTGGACACTATTAAAGTAAAATCCGAAATTCTACATTCCGATATTTTAATGCACCCAGAATTCTGGGTTCCAAAAATTTTAAAAACTTGGAATTTCGGGTTAGACATGAAAAAATATCATCCATGTGAATTAGTAAAAAAAAACATTTGACAAAAATTAAGGACCGTAGTTGAAAATTAAGGACTTTAAAGGCCCTTAATTAAGTACCCACCTAAATTAAGTAGTTCTTAAGGACTTTTAAGGACTGTGCGAACCATGCATAAATTAGACACAATAGACCAACAAGTTTTTGAGGTACAATCAAATTAGCAAAAAAGATTAATTTATATTTTAATTAAAAATCTAACATTTCATTTAACTTAACCTCTAACAGTTCATTGGAATTTGTTTTAGGGGTTTTAATTAAAAAGGTGACAAATAAAAGAATTATAATTCCTAAAATGCAAGGTTAATTCATAGTTTGCAGTGCAAATGTTTGCCAAATGTGGTTTAGCGGCAATTGGTGAGTGATAAACTTTATATTTTGTTAACCATATTTCATGACTTCGCTAGCAATATTATGATGTACGACAACCCTACTTTTTTCTCTCGCAAGGTTTCATGTTGTTCCGCCAAGGCCTTGGCGTCAATTTTCAAAATCGCACCAAGAAGGCACCGTACACTAAGAATTTACCAAATTTAAAATTGTACTATTCAGGTTCTATTCCATGAGTAAGATTTTAGAATGTTGAGCCTTGGTCAGATAACAATGACACTGAAACCACTCTTCAAAGTTCCGAACCATGCAAATTGAGAGGACCGTACCACAACCCTTTCTAGATACCAAATGTTTAGTCGAATGCTGAGGATTGAACATGGAACCTTCTGCATATGAGCTTGACTTTACCTTCCAATCAGGCCATTGTGAGTCCATGTGTCAACAACAGAAATATTTTACAAAAAAATGGGTATAATATGAAAAACTTAACAAAACATTTTCACGACTTTTGTAAGATTTATATTTAACCCTATACTATTAATACAATACAATAATACCCTATTTGCACATATATCTGCAAATAAATCATATATTATCGTATATTTAATGCTTGTATCTTACAAATATGTGTTTTATGGCGCAAGCGCAAGTTATATCTTAAAAATAGGGGAGGAAATCACAGCACATTTAATGTCAATTTTGAATTATATTACAAATTTCATAAATTTAAATGTAAAATTATATTTGAGTTTATACTATTATTTATAAACAGGCGGGAAATAAAATGTATCAGATATTGTAAATTGAACTAAAGCTGCTTTGATTTATGAACATGATAAATTTTCATAATTTCCACTAAAAAAAATAACAAATAAAATAATTCAAAAATAATTCTTGCCATTTTTTTTTAAATACTGTCAAAACATGTGAATGTAAACAAAATTCCAAAACAAATAGGATAAAAATTTCCATTAACAAGTTGAGTAATCTTAGTCCTACATATTACTTTCATAGTTATATTTTAGTAAAAAAAATATAACGTTGAAGATTTTTTTAAAAAAACAAGCAACATTTGGATGTGTATTTTTAAATATAAATATTATATGTATATCAATCATAAAAAATAATTTTTCAGCTCATTTGTTTTCGAAAAAGTTTCACCAACGAAAAACGAAAATATGAAATCTCGAGTTTTAGAAGTGAAGTAACAAATGTTTTTGTTTGATGAAAAGTTGAAAAGATTTTTTTTTTGCCATTTATTGTATTAATTAACTGACATTCAATTAGGAAATAAATATTTTGAATGTAATCTCAACTGCGCAGCTTAAACGTTTCAACAATATATCTGTGATCAATCGCATTTGAGTTAACTAGTTCAATCCTACCAATTTTAAAAATGGATGTAGGAGAACTACTAACTTACAAACCTGCCAAAGAACCGAAGCGTGGTAACGACGAGGATGAACTAGAGGTCAGACCACGCTCCAAACGATTGGCAGGCATCCCCGAGTCCTACCATCGACCAGCAAAAGTCCAGAAAACATCATACGACCACAACAAGGAGAACAACAAAGACGACACTGAAACAAGTATTGATCTTCCTGATGCTGGAAATGAAAGTGGCGTGCTTGATGATACCAGTCTCAAAAAACTTCTTTTGGCATTTGAGAAAAAAGTGCTAAAAAATCAGGAACTAAGAATAAAATTCCCTGACCAACCAGAGAAATTCATGGACTCCGAAATCGAATTAAACGACACGATTTTAGAAATGCATATCATCGCTACTCAACCAGATTTGTATCGTATCCTCGTAGAGTTGAATTCTGTGTCGAGCATTTTGGGTCTGTTAACCCACGACAACACCGACATTTCAATCGCTGCGGTCGATTTATTGCAGGAGATGACCGACATCGACACTTTGAATGAGAGCGAGGAAGGAGCGGCTAGTTTAATTGATGCGATGTTGGAGGCGCAGGTTATCGCATTGCTCGTTCAGAATCTGGAACGCCTTGATGAAAGCGTTAAAGAGGAAACGGAGGGAGTTCATAACACATTAGGGATCGTTGAGAACTTAGCGGAGTTCAAGGTTGACATGTGCGTTGATGCCACCGAACAAGGACTAATGCAGTGGTTGTTGAAGCGAATCAAGGCTAAAATGCCGTTTGATGCGAATAAGCTGTATTGCAGTGAGATTCTATCCATTCTTCTCCAACGACATGATGAGAATCGGCAGTCGTTGGGGGTCATGGAAGGCATTGATGTGTTGCTGCAGCAGCTGGCGTATTTCAAGAGAAACGACCCATCTAACAATGAGGAACATGAGATGATGGAGAATCTGTTTGACAGTCTGTGTTCGTCGTTGATGTTTTCGGGGAATAGAGAGAGGTTCCTGAAGGGGGAGGGACTGCAGTTGATGAATTTGATGCTCAGAGAGAAAAAGATGTCGAGGAATGGAGCACTGAAGGTATGTAATTTACAGGGTGGTCGTTACAAGATTGTATTTTTCTTGGTTTTCATTTAAATAAAAACTAAATGTGGTAAAAACTTAAAAAACATCAATTGTTTAAAAATAGCTCAAAGTGTAATTATATTAGGGATGAAACGGATATCCGGTATCCGGCTGATTTTTAACTATCCAATATCCGGAAGTCCGATTTACCAAGACGGATATCCGGATAAATAAAACATCTAAGATTTTTTTTGTGGCGGTCAATTATCTTTGGTTTAAGTATTTTCCTGAAAATTCTACCAATGTTATTAATAGTGTACAGATTATCCCTTGAATTTTTCTCGTTTTTACCTTTAAAATTCTATTTTTTTTTTTTTAACGAATCATTATGGTGGAGGGTCATAACATCTCACAGCTAATATAAAATTGAAATAAAAATAAATTTCTCAAAAGTTTAAGCAAACTTGAGTTTTCATGTTTAGAATGAAAGAGCATATGGTAAAAATACAATAATTCAGAAATTAAGTGAAAGTGTACAAAACATACGCCCATTGCTAGCAGCATCCTGGAATAACCCTTCGTAAATAAAAAAAGTTTTTTGAATGTTTAATCAATCTTGGTATCCCCTTAAAGGTAAGAAATTGGGGAATATTATAGAATAAAAAAATATTTTGTAATTTTTGACAGATTTCCGTTTTTCCTAGTGTGTATGAGAAGATATTTTCATAAAAAAGAAACTGCCGGATATCCGGTAAAATCCAGTTCGGATATCCGATATCCGGTTTGTAATGTCCGCCGGATATCCGGTATCCGGCAAAACCACTATCCGGTTCATCCCTAAATTATATAATCCTGACCTAAATAAAGTTATGCCTTTAGTAAAAGAATTAATATTGCTATTACTGTAGATCTTCCATATAATAGCAGGGACTCCAAAGGTCCTACTTTTTAGTAGGAAAAGTTTTACTTTCGAGAAGAAAGTCCTACTTCTTCAATAAAATATGTATTTTTTCCGGTACAGATGTAGTATAAGACATTTGGCGGGCGAGGTTTCCTTTTGGCGTGTTTTATAGGGGCGATAAATTTATAGTATGGCAACCCCGCCTGACATTGTTGGTATTTTTCGGTTCTTGTGGCGACTTTCAATCTGGCAACCCTGTGCTATGTTTAACAGCAATTTTTCGTCGCAAAAAAAAACCCGCACCAAATGTTCTCTGTTCCTTTTTTCCATTTATTAATGATTTTATTCCATTTATTAATGATTTTATTCCATTTATTAATGATTTTTTTCTATTTATTATTATTTTTTAACCAACTACAACGTTCTAAGCAGTACCAAGGAGACCACTTATCAATTCAACCTTTATGTATGTTCTCTCATTATCTCTGCTTAAGTTGCAGGTTGTGATGCATTGATAGGTACTCTATACTTAAGTATCCAGATTTTTAAAAGTGATACTTAAATAGAAATGACAACTTTAAGTAAATTGTAATAATATATTGAAGCAACCAAATATTTAAACCCTCCCACAATCAATATATGTAGTTGAAGACATTTTGAAAATTATAACTGCAACCCTTCAAAAAAATTCCCTATGATTTATGTTTTGTGCTTGTGTATAGTTTACAGTTTCGTTTTCAGGTAACAGATGTATAGGACATTTGACACGTTTTTTCTTGGCAATGAAAGAAGTTGGCAAAATGTTTTTTAGATTTTCACCAATGAGTTTTTGAATATTTTCATGATAGAAGCGTTTAGACTTTCCTGGTGTTTTTAATTATAGACCAACACTTTTAAGTCCATTGTACTGTGCGCTAAAGTCACAGACTCGTACATCGATCATAGCTCCGGCCAAAATTGTGGTCTTCGGCCTATAACATCTCAGGATCACAGCTGGTACACCTTCGAGCAGTTGACTATGGTGCATTAATCTGAATAAAACTGACCCTTAAAACAATTTTTAAAAAAGCATTTTTCCTACAACTGTAGTATCCATTAAAATTCAACAGAAACAAACACAAAAATATGCAAAATAAATCTTGTGCCAAATGTCCTATAATTAGTGTTCACATAGTTTTAAAAAAGGGTATGGGGGGATTTGTCAAAAAGGGCACTTTTTGTTGACTGAAAGGGCACTTTCCTTACCTTTAACTGGATTTTTTTCAGGAGGCCCAGAATTTTCTCTTTTCTAAAAGCTTTAAGTTTGTATAATTTAGTGTTTTTTTAGAAATGTTTAAAATTTCACAAAAAATAAAATTTAAAAAACTGTATGATATCCTTGTTTCACGAAGATCGCAAATATTTGGACAAAAGGGATAAAAAGTTCACTATTTTTCTGACGTAAAGATTGATTATAGGAATAGGCAATTTCAAAAAAGGGAAGGGAAAAACCCACAGGCATTGTGAGGGAGCAAAGACCATCCCAATTATGGACGTTCATTTTTTGACAGGAGTCATTTACAATCCTTTTTTGGAAAATACCTTCCTTCAAAGTAAGCAATTTTTGGATTGATGCATTGTCAATTCCGGCTCAACTGCCGCCCCATTTCAAGTGTTAAGAAAAGTAATCCTTTACACATGTACAAACAGCCTACAATTATCTTTTATGTCACCAACTGAATAGTACCTATAGATCTCAGAAACGCCTATTTACTTTAACTACATTGTTCAGCAAATGTCACGTGGGTTGAGGGTACGATTGGGATACCAAAGCAATCCTACAGACCTACGTTTTTGCGTAATTTTTTTTTTAATTTCAGGGCTCAAAGAAGGCACTGAAAAAAAGGCAGGACACATTTTTCACTTCTAAAAAGGGCAGGGCGCATCGGCACTTACAAAAAAAAGGGCAGGGCGCGGCACCCTTTGAAAAACGCATAACAGGAACACTACCTATAATACATGTATACCACTTTCAGTTTTTTTTCTCTTCGGTTAATCTCATCCCTGGATATATCGTCAACATAAAAATTAACAAATCATTATCAACAGTGCTGTTACACAAAAAATACTTTGGGGGGTTTGAACCAAGAAATTTCCCAACTTAACGATTTAAAATTCCCAACTCAACAGTGCTGTAGATTTCCAGTTCCAACTTATCGAAATTTTTCATCTTTTTTTATACATATTTTAGGTAATATTAAACAGCTCTCTTACTGGAATTGATTTGTTACACTCATATAACAATCCAGTGTCCGTTCTGAGGTCTAATGTAAATGTAATTTTACACAAGTTGGGCGATTTCTAAACTTCCGTAGCTTTCATTTGTTAAAAATATTAATTTTCTTCAAGCATAGATTTTCCCAACTTGGAGTTTTTAGAAGTTGAAATTTCCAACTTTCGGGATTTCCAGATTATTGGGGGGTTTGGACTCCTCCCCAAACCCCTCCGGTTTGACGGTGCTGATTATCAATAGGCTTTCAATACAGCCTTATTTTGTGACATAATACTAAAATTTTATTTACATTCTATTCTAGGTCCTTGACCACGCGATGTGCAATGCAGAGGGCGCAGACAACTGCAACAAGTTTGTGGACATTCTGGGACTGAGGTCGATCTTCCCCCTCTTCATGAAGACTCCGAAAAGGAACTGGAAGAAGGGGCTCTCTGTAGAGCAACACGAGGAGCACGTCTGCTCCGTCATTGCATCCATGCTCAAGAACTGCAAGGGCACGCAGCGACAACGGCTGCTCAATAAGTTCACAGAGAACGACCATGAGAAGGTGGATCGGTTGATGGAACTGCATTTTAAGTACCTGGATAAGGTTGGTTGTGGTTTTTCTGGATTTATTGGATGTTGAATGTTTTATTTGAAATATGATTTCATTTGTTGGTTAATTAAGATTTGTGCAGTTGGTGAACTGGCATATTGATGCTCGCATGTGGAAAGTACATTTTTTGTTAATTTAAGATAAATAGATATATAGGATTCCTCAAATTGTAATCAATATACGGGCAACTCTCGCTATCTCGAACTCAAAGGGAAATGTATAAAAATTCGAGATATCGAAAATTCGAGTTATCGAAAATCCTATAAAAAAGCTGTTGTGGTAAAAATAAATACAAGTATACTTACACTACTTTATTTAAAATATCTATCCAAAATAGTTTGGTGAGCATTTATATTTTTTTCAGAATCAATTACATTTTCCAAATGCACAATTGTTTGAAATGTCTGTGTTTTCATTTCCGGCCTCGATTCAATGAATGCACTCATAGTTTTTATGGAAGATGAACCTCTTTCAAAGTTATCTTTGGAGGAGGTTTGCATTCTTCATTATTATTCTTCTGAGAGCGTTTTCTCATCAAAAGCTGCTATAAAGAGTATATTATATTTTCGTTTTGTCGCCATTATTCCCTGCGACAAATCAACACCACACGAAAGCCTAAGTAAAAGTGAGAAGGGATCGAGTGTCATCTGGTTCTTCAGATTTTAAGTGGGTTGCTTTCTGAATGGTCGGTAATATTCCAAAGAAGTGACTCACTTTACCGAAAACTCCAGCTGGCTTGAGGAACGATAAATCATTAATCTTCCTTGATGGACGCTGCGTTAAAGAGAGGGAATCCAGTCTGGCGACATTCAAACAAAAGGGTGAGGCACAGGTAGGAATCCATTGTACGTATCCCTTTCAATAACGCACAATAAGAAAGAGAACTGATAAGGACATGGAACTTTCATATTTGCTAAAGGTTCTTCAATATCCGTACTTTTGAGAGGAAAACAAAATTTTGAGTTGTGAAGAAACTTTGAGTTATCGAAAATAAGGCCGAAAACTTCAAGTTAAAGAGATAAAATTATATTAAATAACTAATAAAGGTGCAGGGAAATCGATTTTTTTTCAAAATTCGAGTTACCGCGCGTCTACTGTACTATGTGTGGTACGTGAAAAACAATTATTTGACAGAAAACCTTGTGGGTTAAGGTTTTTCATAAACAAGGGTGGTCATAAAAAAAAAACTTATTTTAAATGTTCAAGTGCTAACCTCAAATGTCGATCAAATCCCTTTCCTTATTCATTTGACAGAAACCCTTGTGGATTGAAATTTTTCATTGACAAGGGTGGTACTAAAAAAAACAACTTTTTTTTAATGTTCAAGTGCTAACCACAAATGTCTTTAACGCACTTTTCTCCGCCCCTCAGGTCCACTACATTGACCTCCAAATTGAGAAGGAGAAAGAAAAGCTGGAAGCGGAAGACGTAGACAGCGCCATGGAGGAAGAATTCTACCTGAGGCGCCTCGAAGGGGGACTCTTCACCCTGCAGCTGGTGGACTATGTGATGGTGGACACCTGTTGCTCTGGGCCCCCCACCATCAAGCAGAGGGTTCTGCAGATGCTCAACCTGAGAGGGGGCTCCATCAAGACCATCAGGAATGTTATGAGGGAGTACGCTGGGAACATGGGGGACGCGAACGATGCGGCTCTGAGAGAGGCGGAGCAGCAAAGGCTGTTGCAGTTTGTGGATAGGTTTTAGTGGAAACTTTGTGTATTGGTGGATGTCGGATCATTAATTTGTACACAACTTTCTTTAAAATAATAAAAGCTGTACGAATTATGATAAAAATTGTGATTTCTTTTATAGATTTGCTTGCTGTTACCTTCATATTTACACACATTAATTTTTTTTTTACTCCATTGGTTCATTCTCTCTGTTTATTCCTTCACTTTAATTTTCTCAAAGGCAATATATCTGGTCTATTGTTCACACATCTCTGGGTACATCTCCAAATGTTGGCTTTTGCTATGAAAGCATAATTGTCAGAAAAAGTTATTTCGCCAACTTTCGATTATTTAAAAAAAAACGGCAACATAACCTGGAAAACCGGGAATTATCATAGAAATTTTTAATTCTGGAAATTTCACAAAAAATCGGGGAATTTTGCAAATTTGGATCATTAAAACAGCAATTATGGTCTGTTATACCCTCTATTCTGGGTAATTTCATTGTCAATATTTCCTTTTAGTTCTGAATGAGAATTAAAAAAAAAGCATGGCTATGCGCTTTTTCAGTTTTATTTTTGTAAAAACTTGAACCACTGCTGAAGGGAAAAGCAAAGTGCATTGGACCTTGAATTGTAAGCAACATGTGAGGGGCTAATGTATATGGGATGTATTGAAGATTGGAATAGGAAATATGATGCATATGAAACATTTAAAATTATCTACAAAAGAAATAATTTGAAAAAACTTGCATTATCTGCTTCCAGAGAACATGTTTAATTACTATTACGCCTGTCGCAATTGCATAATTTGTGTTGTATCCACAAATTATTATTTTAATTGTCAATAAGTATTGCTTATAAGTTTTCATTTATAATGCAATATATTTATAGTATCATTGTAGCGTGGGTACTTTGTTCCTATACAAAGCATGTATTGCAACATTTCTTAATGTAATTATCAAATCGGGGAAATTTTTGTGACACCATCATGGAAATATCAGGGAACTTTTTCCACGAATTTTGTTGCCACCCTGAATAAATATACATTAATTAATTTAAAATATTGCATTATTGTCAAGAAGTTACGATTTTATAACAATATAGATGCTATTTTTAATGACCATTTAAAAAAGAAAATTGCTTATAAAAACATTATAAAAGTAATTTTAACATTTCAAGCCGCAGTTGCACAATTGGGGGTTGAATAGTATCGATATATAAATTTTAAAAAAAGTCCAAGCAATGGAAGACAGTGTTTCAAGTGGCACAGACACTCTTTTATTATTGTCGATTAATCATGAATTGTCTGTACAAGATTAACCATTTTGTAAGGTTTGTACGATTATTTTATAAAAATTCTAGATATTGTATTATTTTTTAAAAATGCACTTTTGAAATTTTTTTTTTACTTAATAAAAACAAAAACTCTGTAGTTAGCTGTTGAATTGTCTTATTTTATAAAACTTCATTCTCTCTAGATACTTTATTTTGTTAAATTGTCGTGTTCTTGTTTAAAGTGCCGAAAAAAATTGTAATTAAACAATTCCTCAAGAAATTTTGAATTATTTAAAAAGTTTTTTTTTATATTTGGTAGTAATAAAACAAGAAACTTGTGTAACATTACACAAAACAATTTATTCATATTTTTTCTGGAAAATGTTGTTTTTAGTGGCAATTTTATGTTTGTAGAAGATGAATCAATGTTTCTCTTGTGGGAGGGGGGTTAATTTATATCCATAACTTTCTTAAAAATCATAAAAACTGTAAAACCACAAAAACTATTCTAACAGGATTGCCACTCAAGGTTAAAATTCCCCGACTTTTCTAGAAGGTTTTAAAAAATTCCAGTAGGAAAAGTTACGGATTTTTTTAAAGATAAATGTTGAGAACCATAAAAAGTAAGTGTTTTTGCAAATAATATCATATCAAAGTATTAAAAAACCCTAGAAATGATCATTTTTACAAATTGATAATTTTTTAACGAAAAAAAAATTAATCGATGCTGAAGAAAAGAATTTGGTAAGGCATTTTAATCTAAAATTTTTTTTTTAAATTAATCTAATTTTTTTAATGTATATATATTTTAATAAATTAAAATATATATATTTCAAGCTTCTTTTAAAAAATAATTTTATTTAGTTTAGAAAGTTTTTGGTTGAATTAAACTAACATGAACTGAACTAGTTGGTTAAACTAAAAAAGATCTGAATCATTTAACTCTAATAAAAATTGTTCTCCACATAAAATAAAATTTGGGATTGCAAAAAATTTGTACAAGGAACTCCGAAAATTTAAGAACTTTGAAAAAAAATATGCTTTTTTAAGGGGAAAAGTTCTACTTTTTGGGAGGGAAATACAAATTATCGATTATTTGTCAAAGTTTTTAGTGCAGTATCGAGCGAAAAGATATTTTGTCCAATAGTTGCATGTCCGATAATTCCTGAGTAAGCAGATACAATTTGAGTTTTTCAGTTACATGCAACTAAATAATTCATTTGGAAGTCCGATAGTTGCCATTGCGAGGCTAACTTGTATGGTTACATAGAAAACATTTACATCTTTTTTTAATTAAAATTTAATGTAGACTTACATTTTAAGTCACCAATATGAATGTGACAAAATTATAAGAAAAACGTAATGGAGCAAAAAGAGATGTTTTTTGTCTTTTTTTTTAAGATGTTTGGTAGGGACATAAGTAAAAAGTGTTGTAAAAACCTAACCCTCAATTATAGACTAAATATACAAAATCATTTAGAAGTATTCTATTACTAGTTATATTAAATTATATATCCAGTTACTTATTTTATTATAGCATTACACCATTAACATCAAAATTAGTGTTCCCAAATATATTATAAAGTGTGTATTGGTCAAAAGTTTTAAGTACTTACAATATCGTAAATAGTTATGCTTGCACATATTAAAGTTATGATGTACTGGAGAAGATTTAAAAGAATGTCAAGTACTACTACCAAAATAAAAAAAAGTGACGTTCATTTAAGATAAAATTTCAATGTAATCTCCAAAACAAAAAGTAGAATGTGAATGCAGTATTAATATTTAAAATTCACCCAAGGATTAATCAGACGATACCGAAAATAGACAAAAATAAAAAGCACACAGATCTTGGCCAAAGATTTATTTATCACAGAAAAAGTTATATTGCATATGATACACACATGGCAATTCAATAATGTGAGTTGGAACATGATCACCAAGATTATGCTTTTCGGTAAATGGTTTGTATTTGTCAAATGCATGTGGCTTGACACCATTGTTAGTGAGCAGATGGATCTTGATGCCTTCACACCTGTTAACAGTTATAAAATAAAATCTGTGCAATTTTCTATAAATTGTTAATTTTAATGTTACAAAAGTATGTTGTTAAATTGGTGTCAATTATACAAAAAATTTCACGAAAAGTTTAATTTTCTTTTCTTATTTAGTACCAATTTGGCATGTATCTTACAACAAATAGTTGTACTTTAGCAGAAAAAAAAAGGCATTTTAGCAGCAAAATTTTAATTAAATGAATGTTTTGAAGGATATATTAATGGTTCTTTCAGCGCCCTTTAATTTACAAAACAGCACATTTTTGTAAAAAAAAAATTAATTAAAAATCCTATGACAAAAATAATTGTATTTTTTTTTTAATCCCTTTACTGTATGCCAATCTTTGCAAGTTGGAAGGTTATCATAAGTCCCACTCAAATGTGGACATTCTATAAAAAAATTTAGTTAACATTAAAGTTTTATTGCATGTCCAAAACACATTCTTGTTTACTGCAGAAAAATATATATTTCATACAAAATGTGTGAGGAGGGCAGTTTGTATATTAAATCTTGTGAACATTTTTAGAAAATTCTCGGGAAAAAAATTCTTTAGTGTATACTGTAAAGAAAATCTCTGCAGTAGGAGGTGGTGGTGGGGTTCAGCGAATGCCCATGTAGTCCTCCAGGAAGGTGGAAAACATCCGGGGCTCTGAAATGAGTGGTGTAGGGGGGAACTTTCCTCCTTTGAAGTGCGCCTTCAGTGTCTCCAACAGCCGGGAAGCAGAAGGGCAGGAACGCAAGTGGCCTTCTTCTTCCATCTGCTCCGCTAACTCCCCCTGGTGGTCATGCATGAGACTGTCATTGAGGACACACACCAGTGGTGTCCCTGCGGCCAGAGATTCTAAGATGGTGCCGGCTCCAGCATGTCCCAGCACCAGGGAAGCGGAGGAGATGTGTTCGCGGAGGCTGTCCTTGTACCGGAACCACTCCACGCGAAGAGGAGGAAGAGTGGAGGTGGTGGCACTACCATGACCTACCTGCAATGAACAAGAGGATGATTATACAAACTGTCCAAGAAGTTTTTAATATATTACTAAATTATGTAAAACATGTTGCGAGAATGAATGATTTTCTATGTCATGTATTACAAACATGTGCAGCGACATGGAGTTCATCCACCTTTATTTCTCTTCTAAGCAATTCCGGGAAAGAATTTCCACTTGAACGGTGTTTATTTCAAAGAGCCAATCGCATAGCTCCAACGCATGAGGCCCACGCAAGGGACGGCCGAATGCGATAAACACTGACGAAGAGGAATTGATTCCCAGTCATCAAGCTATAGTAATAAACAGCACATCTCTCATGCCCCTCATTTAAATGCAATACCATTCATTTATCCTTTAAATGTAAATTCTTAAACTTGAATCATTAAATCTTATTTGTTTCCTAAATACTATGGCATTCATCAACTTATCTATTACCATTTAATTAAACCTTCTGATCTTAAATGGAGTCTACAATAGCTTTGCCGCAACACCAACAACTACGGCCCCCGCACGTGGTTTCTAAATTTTTTACTTTGCATGATTGCTAATCACAGAATCTAATAGAGAAATTAATAAAGCCAAACACTAAAGATAAAAGATGGTATCGTTTAAAATACAGTTGTAATCCTGCATCAAGGAATTCAATTAAGAGGTAGATGAAACCGTTTACCGGAAAAATATTTCGGTTAGTACTGACTACAACTTTTATTCACATGTCATCTAAATGAATATTCGACTCATTGAAACATATGAAAGGTACCTGATTAATGGGCAGAAGTGATTAAAAGTCTGGGACAATACTTTCAAGATAAATGTGTTTATTTTTCAATAAAAACACTGGAAACTTTTGCACATACACTAATAGATTAGCAAAAGGATGAATAAAATATCCTTATACTTTTACAATGCCCCTAATAGGAACCCCTGTGATATAACACACAAATCGAAAAAATTTGCTAAATTACCTGCAAGTTACATTGATATTGTAAACATTTTTAAACTGCAAACTTGGCAATTGATTTTAATGACACCAAGATAATTTTGATGTTAGAAATGCTCAATTCTATAAATAAAAAGTAACTTTTCTGGACAATTGAAAAAACTGTCCATACTGCTTCACATTTCCCTGACTTCTGGGCATATTTTTCTGTTCTATGAATATTCCAGGTACGTGACAACCTAGTTATATTACACACAATCATATTTCTATTTTTATATGGACCAATATTAATAAGTAAATATCAATATTATTTGTGTAAACAACTGAGGATAAACAGTAATGCAGTTGCAGTTACTTCATCGTCCTCATTTTCAATCCGGAGAAGTCCTTTAGCAGCTGCAAGGCGAGGGGGCAGCTGTCCTCTCCCTACCTGCAGCACTACCTTACGCACACCATTCTCTGCCAGCAGTTGCAGGACATCTTTCGAACATACTGCGGCCACAAGGGCGTCGAACGAGGTCGAGCCCACAGTCACAAATACGGCAGACATCCAACAGATGACACCTGCAAGCAAACAAGAGTTACACAGAAACATAGGCGTAAACTTGTATTGGGCCCATGGGCCCGAGCCCCCCCAATAATTTGAAAACCCGGCTAAGCCCCCCCCCCCCCAATAATTCAAAAATTCTAACTTATATTTTGCACACAAAAAAATCCCTTTTTTTTTTAATATTCAACATGCGCCATCAACCTTTCCTAGTAACTACAGAATTCCCTTTTCTCTATTTTCAACAGAAGAATTTGTAAACAGTCAGGATAGAACCAGTGTCTACGTGGAAGAATGGGAAGAATAGGTGGTGTATTAGGGGGGAAGGGTAGAATGCCCTCTAGTGAATACTGGTCACACCCCTTTTTTCTAGTAACAGTGACCAACTTTGAGGAGATTTCCGCGTATTACTCTGAATGCTCCGTTTAAAGTTTCAGCCTCGTCTCACAGTGGGTGGCCAGGGGTCGACATTTATGCAACTATCTGAAACAGACATTAGGGATACTCTTCAGGAAGGCCTGTTGGGCTTCTTCAGTAGACGTGAGTGTCGGCTAATAGTGGATTCCTGTCTAGGACTTTTCCTAGTATACTTGTTGTACTGCAGTGTAAATGTCAAAATCTTCATTTGGATGCTTGTTGAAATTACTGGTTTGTTTAAATGCTTTGCCGCAATGCAACTTATAGCAAGTTTATTAACAGGTAACTTGCATTTCATTAATTATTCTTAAATAATTAAGCTTTTGTGTTAATTGAAATGCGATACTCTGAGCCCCTTCAAAATAATTCCTGGGGGTGCTCGAGCCCCCCCCCCCTTTTCCACAACCATACATGAACGGACATTCTTTAAAATTTATTACTCAAACTCAAATCAAAGATTCCTTTCAACTTTTATGAAAGATAACATGTAAAAATAATAGAAAACACTTACTTATTTTTTGAAAATTAAATCAATCCTCCTATCAAACTTGCGAATCGGTCAATTTTAATATTAATTTAAGTAAAGAAACAACAACACACGTGCAAACTTATCGAAAAAAATATTTCCGTTTGGAGAGATTCTTCGGAATTATCGTTTTCCTCCACCCCGCCTTGCCGATTCAGCAACGAACCAATCATTTAATCAAAATCCCTTGTACGGCTAATTTGAAAAAATCCTTTTGCGCTACGTTTGTGTCGTCACATCCTCCATTTTAGCGTGTAGGGGAAGTCATACTACGTAAGGTTGCCATGGCAACGATGCAGCCGATTTCAAACTTCGCTTTTTGGCTGCAATTTTGATTGAATGGAGTTTTTCCTCTCCTGAATTTGTGCATTACGGAAACACGTTTGCTATTTATCGGAGATTTCCAATCGAAGTTCCAATCGAATCTGTTTCCAATCGAAGACGACATATCATTAGTCATATGTCACCTTTTGTGAGAAACACCAGAAAATTACCTGTTTGTCGTCAACAGCTGTACTTCGTTTGCAAAATGCCTACCGCCATCTGGTTACTCGACCAGCCATGTTGGGTAGTACGCTCATCTTCAAAGCATGTGAACGGCCACCAAAGCTGTGATTGTATAGTTCATCCCCATTTGTTTGTAATTTACTTGTCCTCGCCGTTATAGTCGATTTTAGCTGATTGATGATCCCCCATTGTGAATGACCCATGTATGTGCTTGTGTAGACAGTTTTTGTATGTACGCTTTTCTGAAACTTGCCTCTAGGGGCCGAAGTCATGGAAGGGCTACAGCAACAAAAAAGAAATCCCTGGTGAGATCTTACAACCGCATTACAGTTTCTTTTTTTAGTGTAAAGACAGCAATCTTAGTAAGCATTTCTTTTTGCAAACGAATGGTAGTAGATTTCTTCTGTCAGCATATTCCTCTGTTTTGTCAGTTAAGTAAATATTTCTGTATTCTAAAAGTGAATTAAAAGTAATACCATCTTTTCTAACGATAAATGTTTTGTAATTATGCTTATCAATTGGCAGTAACTAGTTTTGTTATACACTATTAAGTGAATAACATTAAGCATATTCTTATGTTTAAAAACAAGTTGAAGTTCATTTTAATCTTGAATTACATATAATAAATGAAATGTCATTGTAGAATTAGTGTAAGGAAAATGTGTTTTTACATAAAGTCTAAATTGCTAATTATTTTATTGTATCAATAGAATACTTGTTATGGTTTATTTCATTTCATTAATATTTAAAATGACAAATTTATAGGTTTTCACAATATAATATCTAATGTTATTTTTTTGTACTCAGTACTTTGGCTCACGTAAATTTTTTTTATATTACGTCTTTTTTAAATGTCAGAAAAGCATAAATACAATAGTTTAGTTTGAAAACTACCTATAAATTTACCAATTTAAGCAGCTAAAATAAACGTAATTTCAAGTATTTATATAAATGTCTACAACCCTAAAGCTTTAAAGAGTAATTTTAAAAATATTGTAAAAAATACGTTTTTAAATAAAAAAAAATATTATTTATAGACATTTCATAAATTATAATCGTATTTCCCATAATTTGTTCCTTTTGAAATAATAAACCATCAGATTCATGCACTATTTTCTGAACAGCTTATATAGTTGAAATTTCTTCTTTTAGAAAATTACATTTTGTTAAAGAAAGTTAAATAGAGACGAATTCCTCAAATCTGAAAAAATTCACAATTTAGCGTACAATACGGACATTTGAAATTACTATTAACCTGTTCCTGGTTACTTTATGTTCTAAATCTGTCAAAACAAAAACGGATACAAGTTAAAACATTTAACAAGTAAAAATTTAAAGCATTGATTGTTTTGTAATTGTTTAATAGCTCACAACTCCGTACTATTTTAAATTGTATAACAATATATATATATTGAAAAAAAAATTCAGCCCCCCGTGAAAAAAAGAAGTTCCTACGCCAATGAATTTGGCCATAAATCTAATTGAATGGACAAACTAGAAAATCATGACAAAGGGAAAATTACATTACCATAAATTTTCGTATTTCAATTATATTTACCCCCCCCCCCCCCCCTTCTCCCCCAAAAAATATGCAAAAGTTTAATTTTGGGCCCACCCAAAAATTTTGACAACTTTACGCCTATGCACAGAAATACCTAATAAAAAAGCAAAGACAGGGCTCGAACTGACTTTGAAACAGAGTTCGAGTTAACTTTGAACTATATTTGAGATGCTGTAAAGTTTTTGGAATCAAATAGTCAAATGGTAGAGGAATTGGTCGTATGCAGTTGCCCAGCCAATTGAAATATTTGGCGTCAATTGGTGAGCGATAAAGTTTACATTTTGGTCAAATCAAAGCAGTGGACAATAATAGACTATTGTTTAAATAGCATCACACTAGACCTGCAACAAGAGGAGGTTGTTGATACTGGTTCGGATCCAAAAAGGCTGGTTCGTTAAAAAATGTTGCACAATGGGCTATTGGCGTTCGGATTTAACAAAACTTGTTGTTTAAAAAACATTGCACTATTGCTGCACAATGGACTATTGCCGACGGTTCAAACTGATGGACAATAAAGTTTATATATTGGCAACACTAAATTTTATTATCAGTGATTGGAAATTGTTTAGTCATTTAATGCGTTTTAGTGTTATTTTTGTGTTTTTGACTGAGCTACGGATATGTTTGCTGCAGATGTCTACCCGAATAGCAAATATTTTTGGAAGTCGGAGGCATAACATTGCTGAACGTGCTAAAGCAGTTTGTTTTAATCAGAACTGTTATTGTTTTGGATTGCTGGTAGTCTTATAACTGCTAGGCCACTTCAGTCTGAACCAGTGTCAACTAAAAGATTCACCGGCATGCATACCAACTGGACTGAGGGTACGTACTGTGTACTAGGAATTTACCTATACATTGATTAATTGTATTCACTATAACCAACTGAATGAAGGATTGCTTGCAAGCACCATAATCAACTGCTCAAAGGGAGTACCAGCTTTGATCCTGAACAGTTGAAGACAATAATCCAGAATCAATTTTGCCATGAGCCGTAGTGGACATTAGCGCACGGTGCATGCATGAGCTTAAAACTTTTTATGTTGTTGTATTTTTATTGATGAACTGCATTATTGTAGAATCCACACTCTTGCTACACCTCTAGTGGACATTATTTAACCAAACAGTCTTATCGAATCAGAAAAAGCGCCAATAGCCCATTGTGAACCCTAATGCAATGTTACTTAACTAACCCGTCTTTTTGATTCTGAACCAGTGACAATAGCCCATTGGGCAATTCTAGTTTGCTGTCATTTAACCAACCAGCCATTATGACTTGGCAATCACAAAAAACATCATTTTGGGCCTGGTGCCAATTTTCCTAAATTGTGCCAAGGGGCACTGAAAACTAGGAATTTACTGTGGAGTTTTTAAACTGGGTAAATATTAGAGGGGAGAGTTATCCCTCTCACATCCTTTCCAATACCTGTAAGATAGCTTACATAATTTCAATTACACATTTGAATGTTAGACACAAAATCGAAATGACTATACAAAAAATTTTAAATAAGTTGTGAAAAAAATAGCGTGGAAAATGCTGTAAAATATATTAAATACAACCTTCTAAATCATAACAGATTTATAAAAAAAATATCATTCAGAATTTGAATTAACGAAAACTTACTCTTACGGTGTATCGTGGCTCTTGAGAATTTGAGATTTATAGATACTTACTTTCTCCAATGTTTATAAATACCGTAGTCTAACTAACTTACTGGTTTTGAATTTTCAGTCCCTATGGTTGTAAATAAAACAAGCATGCTTCTTCGCTCTCCACTTCTTCGGTTCTCAGAGTAATTTGATATATGAAATATTAAACTAAATTTAAAATGTAATTGGGATAGTTTTAAATCACAAATATCATTTTAATTAATACACAAAAAATAAATATTTTGTGAAATGCAAGAAATTACAACTCAACTCTTACCAATGAAAACCAAACCACAACGCCATAACAACAAAGCAGAACAAATTTAGATCTTTTGTCAATTACCAAATTAACGCTAAAATTAAAGAAAGGCACAAGCATTCTTTTTATATAATAGTAAGTCTATATTATTTTATATATTTTAGAAACTTTTTTTTATAAAATGAAGGATTTTATCGTGATAAATATGAGTTTAATCGATTCTGAATACCATTGTCATTAAAGGCTCTTATTTATTCCGCTGTTATTGAATCTCTTATTTGAGCTAAATGGTGAGCTTATCAACTGCTATGAAAATAAAAAGGCAGCTAATTTTTAGTTTGATTAATCACATGTCTGTATGGATGCAGAAGATTCTTAATTCTGCTGTAGTATTTAGTTAATCCACATGCTATTTTGTTTACTTAAGGATAAAAATCTGTGGAATTTGTCAAAATTTTTTATATCACTCATATTTTGAAAGCTAGTGTTAAACGTGACACTAGAGCTGCACGATGGTTATGATGTAACAGTTATGTAATTAATCGGCACAAATACAACAAAATCAAAAGTCTTAAGAGCATGCAGGTACTGTGCATTAACATCACAGACTCTTAACCTTGATTTATGGAGCCAGGCAATGTATATAGGCTTATTTATTTCTATGATGTGTTGTATTAATTAACCCTACAGAAAGATTATATAATTTCTTTTCTGTAGTATTAATAGAGTTTAGTGAAAAGGCAAATCACTGAGTCCTGTTTCCCATTGCAAAAAAAATATGGAACAGATGTAGTATAGGACATTTGGCGTGTTTTTGTTTTTGCCGTTAAACAGCGCTATGACGTCATAGGGTTACCAGATTGAAAGTCGCCACAAGAATCGGAAAATATCAACAATGTCAGGTAGGGTTGCTATACTATAAATTTATCGCCCCTATAAAACACGCCAAAAAAAAAACCTTGCACGCCAAATGTCCTATACTACATCTGTACCAAAAATATATATAAACATAAAAAGTAGTCTGTAGTTACATTTTTTTGCTCATAATAGACATTTCAAAACAATATGTTCTGCAAAATTGTTTAAAAAAATAACATAATTAGTTATCCACAATAATTTGTGAAATGTCTATTTTTTCACTTATGAAAGGTCTTTTTTTATGATCTGAAAGGTTCTGAAAAAAGACCCCAATTTCTTCTAAATAGATCTCTGCTAATATAAAATTTCTGATTGAATACCTTCCACAAGTTGAAAAATTAAGATTATCCGCTTAAATAGTTTATATTGATAACTATAAGTTTCTATTATATGTTAATTTTTCATTACAGAAGAACAGATGGATAATTTAGGAACTATATTGCACACAAGAATTATCCAGAATTTTTTCATCTTTCAACAACTATTAAGTTTGAATAGCCTATACTTAAACCCCTAACATAAGGACCTTTCATGAGTTGGTCTCATAGGATAACAGATGGCCGTTATAATAAAAGGCTGTTCAGTGTTGAAAGTCTAATCAACTGACCAATTTGGACTTTTATTGGTGGTCATAGAAAAGGCCTCTATATGTTACGAGGTTGTTTTAAAAAATGTGTTCTGTTATTACAAACTTAAAATCAGTGCCATTAGATTTTTCAAGTAGACTCATATCTCCATGTATCATGTCTACAGGAATAAACCTACAACCATACAAACAACTATTTATCGCAAAACACATTTCCAAGAAAATGAAATCCAAAGTCAGGAAACAGCACATCTGCCCCGTATGCAGCAAAGTATTCCCACGCAACAGCGAACTCACATACCACCTCCTCACACACAGTGAAGATAAGCTCCACAAATGCGACACCTGCAGCAAAGCATTCGTCAGGAAGAGCTCCCTCATGAACCACGTCCTTATCCACACCGGAGAAAAACCGCACGTTTGCGACATCTGCAACAGAGCGTTCTCGCGCCTGAGCGACCTGGCGAGCCACCACACGACGCACACCGGGGAAAGACCCCACGTATGCGACACATGCAATAAAGCGTTCGCCAGAAAAGCCACCCTCCGAACGCATTTGCTATCCCATACCGGAGAGAAGCCGTATGTATGTGACACTTGCCACAAGGCATTCGCCGTGAGGCGCATTCTCCTCATGCATATCCTAACTCACACCGGCGAAAAGCCGTTTGAATGCGACACTTGCAATAAAACGTTTTCTAAAAAGAGCACTCTGGCGAATCATCGTCTCACACATACAGGCGAGAAACCGCACGTTTGCGAAACATGCGAGAAGTCATTTTCTCAAAAGAGCACTCTTTTTAAGCACATTCTTACCCATACTGGCGAAAAGCCGTTTGTGTGTGGCATGTGCGGTAGGGCTTTCTCCCAAAAGAGCACTCTCACGAACCATATTCTCACTCACACTTTGGAAAAGGTCCATGCGTGCGATGTGTGCAACAAAGCATTCTCCCGAAGGAGTGGGCTTGTGAAACATCTTACTATCCACACCAAGGTATCGCCAATGAATGCTTCTCTGCCCAACACGACCAATTGCATCCTCCATTGTGATACTGATTTTGAGTGTGTCAACAATGAGACAAGTTCTTGCTCTTCTACAAACAATGATACAGGTTCTAGCTTATCTAATAACAATAATACAGATCCAAGCAGTCTTAACTTTGGTAAAGATTCCAGCTGCCTCAACAATGATACAAGTTCTAGATTTTCCTAGCATCAGTTTCTCTAACTTTGGTGTAGATCCTTGTATCAAATCAGATCCTATTTCAGTAATGAGACTGCGTCCATTTGCCTCCAAGGTAATACCACTGAGCTAATACAATATAGACACTGGAGTGGGGACTACGCATGCATGACCATTTTACACCTTTTTGAGGGAAAGTAGAAAAAAATACACTTTTTTAAGCGAAGGTAAAAAAAATTAGTCCTTTCATATAAGTTTGCATAGATTTAAAAACACATTTCTGGCCTTCAAAAATACTTTAAATGTTACACATTTAATGTTTTTTCATACTTACAAGAAAAAGCAGACAAAAGGCACTAAAAAAAGTTTTAAACCTTTCTTTGACATCACATGAGACTATACCATATAGCCAAGGCGGAATATTTTCTCAACCTTTCTCCTGAATATTATACATACACACGACATTGTCGCTCAATTGGAGTCCTCGCTCCAGTGTTTATATTATTTTAGCTCAGTGGGTCCGTGATAACCCTAATTACTGGTTCAGATCTTGGTTATGTCAACCTAGTTTCTCTAACAATATTAGGGAGTCTAGTCTTTCTAACATTGTTACTCATCCTATCTGATTCAACAGACCATGTCATGTTTTTGGCTGCACTAACATTTTTGACCACGGGCCGCCACTGCTCTGCTTCTGTTGAGGCTAGCGTCTAAAAAGCCGAGAATGCAGACACGTCCTACATAAATGCTTGTTAGGTTTTAGGAATGCTATGACTTCGCAGGACTGCCCAGAGAAGTTGCCATCATGAAAGAAAGTTTCAGTTCTCATGGTTTCTAGTGACCATATATGGATGTAAAATAAGGTTTTGAAGACATAACTTAGAAGAATGGAATATACAAATGCGTGGGAATGACATGCATTTGAAAACTGAATAGTAATTTATAAGATTGTTAATAGGAAAGAAATTATTTAAGAATGGATCAGTAAATAAGCCGAAAGAACTGTGGATGTATTACATATATCTACCCCCCCCCCCATAACCCCTCCCGAACACATTTTCTATGTACGCTACTGATATGTATATGAGTTAAACAAAATAATTAAGTCGTTACGTATCTAAGATTTTATATAAAAAAAATAGAAAATATTTTACTTTAATAATACAATTCGCATTACATTTGTCTTTTTATTCAATGTAAATTGCATAATACTATAATTATATTCCTATCTCAAAATGTTTTTAAAGTTTTCTGTTTAATATCATAATTATGAAATATTAAAACAATGTTCTTTGTTGTTTTGTTAAAATGAAGAGTTGTATTTATCTTTCAAAGTTTAAAAAAATATTTATATATAAACAAAATGCAGAATTTTTTAATGTTTCCTAGTTAATCATAAATACCATTAAATTATTTTGTGAAACTGTTTGCCTAATTTTGAACAGATAATTTTGCTTTATGTAAAAATAATAGCTGTATATTTATTAAATTTTAGTTATGTTAAATAAAGAGAATTTCTATTATCATGCGAATAAATTTATTAGGATAAATTGTGTAAATCTGACAAGTTGCAGAAGTGTCTAGTTTATGACAAACAAACAATTTCATTCAAATATCCCTATATACTCATTTGTTTTGTTTTCAACGATTTATGAAATAGAACACGATTACTCTTTTATACTTCAGAAATCACTAATATAAGTATTAGGATATCTCAATTGAGTAATCTGGATTAAATTTTATTAGTATCAGTAATATAAATGGGTCATTGATTTCAAGGATATCTTGATATAGAAAGCTGAAAATAAAACCTGATAAATTGGCCTCATAATATTTAAAGACAGTGAAATAATGACATACCTGCCAACATTTAAAAATTTATAATTTTTTTAAGGACAAATTTGTATAGTTTACCTTATGTAATACTATTATAAAAGTTTGTACTGTCAACTGGGACAACTTTACCAAGTTCAGGAACCAATCAGCCATTCAAGCCTCTATTGGTTGGTTCAGGAATTTGGGAGAGCGGTTGTCAAAGTTGTCCTTGTTGATAATATTTTCATTTGTGTCAAATACAAAAAATTACTATTTTTAAAATTTAACTAGAGAAAAGGTGTTCACTAACTGTTTCTAATAATAGTATTAAGTTTCATTTTTAATCCAATCTTGCCTTACCAATGCTAATACATACATTGATTTGAATTTTAAAAAAAAAGACATTTTAACAAACAAAACATTTATTCCAACAAGAATTTTGCTATTTGACCACCAAAATAAAAAAAAAATCCTTATAATTTTATAAGTTAATGCGGGAGTTTCACGTGACGTAGTAACATAAATACTTGTAGTTTCGATTTCTTCTCTTTAGCAGACAAGCCTGTGGTTTGGTCGCTCCGCTCGCTCGCTTATTTCACTCAACTTTGTATTGTATTTTAACGAGATAATTTCAGAGAGTTGTAATATTAAATAGAGAGCGCCTTCAATACCAGACTCTCGTAAGGCCGCGGTGTCAACATTGAAAAGAAAAACTCACATCACGTGGTTATAGCGCTGCCACATTTGGCGTTCAGACATCTGCAGGAGTTTCAAATTTGGCGCACTTCCTTCTCTTTTGGTGATAAGGAGTTCTGTCCGTATTCAACTTTTTAACATATATGTACGTATTTACTTATTTTCAAACAATATGCGCTAAATATTTCCTCTTCATTAACGAAACGAAAATATTTTATTTGTGTTCAATACTCGAAGAAGCGAAACTCTTTATATTTCTCAGGTTTTATTGTTTATATTTTTTTATTGAAGTATACAAAATTACAATTGAAAGAACTTCGCTTATGGTAAATTTTGTACATAAAAACGTAATGCAATTATTTCAAAACTACAAAGTAAGAAAAATCTCCTTAATATATCTGTTAAACTCCCTTAAATTGTGTCACTCGTTCAAAAAAAACTATATTTAAATACAAAATTCAACACAAAACCATATTACAATACTTCGATCTCGTTTAGTTCTTAAGTCGCCAAGTAATATTGGCGCATGAATGAATTGGCATTTCCACATATCACGTGGTTTCAATGATGGACACCCGGAAATCAGCATTTTTATTCCTCTATTAGTATCATTACTCTATGGATAATTTAGCTGTGTATTTCCATCGTTTAATTTTAACAATGCAAAGTTTAAGTAAAAGACCCTTTGTCAGTAAATTCCGGCTTATTACATATTTATTCATATGCAGAAAAACTCAGTGAAATTGTCTTTTTCTATATATCGTTTGATATTTCCTCCTGTTTGAAAAAAACATTTTGGATCAAAATGATCGGAGCACAACTTTGAATATTTCGTAGGAACGAAGTTTTCTCGTTTTATCCTAGCTAGCCATGCTTTCATCAGATTAGAATCAGAATGAGGGAAACTGTGAAAAGAAACTCTTCTTGCAATACAATCCGCTTTCGAAACAGTGTTAGAGCAACCGAATGCACTACACGAAATCACCATGTTAGTATTTTAAAAAGAAAATCTTAAAAAGTATATTGCAGCAGCTGTACTTCCATACTAATTCTATGGAACTTTTTCGGCGTCTAGAATACGTCTCCATGTTCCGTTGGAACAGCGGTCTTCTTCTTCTTGGCGTGAAACTCCCCCATAGTATAACATTACAAAATAGTTCAATTCCAAACATTGTCTGGACAATTCACACAAGTTGGCAGGTATGCAATTGCAGATTGTGCTGACACTCCATTCTCCAAGCTTACACCATGGTCCATATAAGAACATTTGGAGTACAAGTAGATTTAACGTGCACCATTCCTAGATATAGCAAATTTTTTGTTGGTCATATGCAGTTTCAAAATAACATGCAGGTCTGTGTTACTGAGTTCCCTAATATCTTCAATTTTATTTAATGAATGATTTAACTTCTACTACATGAAATGTATTTGGGTAAAGAGTCGCATTTCATGCAAGCAATGATTATGTTTTTATGCATAGATAAATGCACTGTCTCTATCATGCACCCCTAAGGCTTAAATATTGGTTCATATTCATGTATTACACGAGTTTGTATTCATGTGTTCAACCTAATACAGTTCCATGACCCTTCTATTAAGAGTTCATTACCCTGTTGCCAGTGTAACTTGCTGTCTTAAGCTTATTTGTAAATTATATTTGCATATCCTCAGTGGCGGATTTACATAGGGGCTAAAGGGGGCTACAGCCCCCCCCCCCCCCTTGAGCTGTGGCCAAATTTTTTTTTAAAAAATCAATAAAAAAATGCTTTTAAATTTTTTTGGGGGAAAAATAATGGCTATGAGCTAAGATAGGGGCTATAGCCCCTCATATACGTAGTTAGAGTTTTCAGGGAGTTGAGGATAGGACCAAGTTTTATGGTTCTCTTTGGGGGGTGGCTAGGAAGAAGGGGGGAGGGGCTACGCGTCTTGTCGCACTATCATGATGATCTTGGACACTGCAACCACCCAGAATCACATTGCCTGGAGCATTGGCGGATTTACATAGGGGCTAAAAGGGGATTATAGCCCACTCCTTTGCTTATGACTAAAAAAAAATGTTTTTCTTTAAAAAAATTTCTGCAAAATAATGGTTATGAGCTTTGAGACCCACAGTTTAAGTTTCCAGGGAGTCTTGCGGGAAGATCAAGTTTTATGACCCTCTCTTTCGGGGTAAGGGGGAGGGGGCTGCGTGCCTTTTCGCCTTATCCAGATGACCTTGGCACTGCAAATGCCCAGAAACAGTATAAACTGAAACCCTTTGTTGTATCATCCGAGTACGGTTATTCGTTAAAAGTTTTAAGGGAGGCGGGAGATTCGCTGTAGAAATGAGGGGTCAATGGATCTAAGAGTGAAGGAGCGAAATAAAAATTCGTGTCGCATAAAATTCGTGTCGTAATATATTTTCGTAATCTACGAAATTTAATATTCTTCGAGCGATTTGGTGAGACATTATTTGTCTCTTGTTCTGTTAATTAACCCATGAATATTTATATTTACATGATTTCCACAACCATACTAATTCATTGATAGAAGGCTACTACTCATCAGTGGCGAAGACTGATGCATACAATTTTAAATGGAGCAAATTTTTAATAAAGAAAAAATCTTATAGGCTGGACAAAAAAAATCTGGAAAAAATCAATGAATATATATTTCCGAAATTAAAATCTCCATTATATTAAAATTCTAATAAAAATAATTGATTGCACTGTTAGGACGCATTCTTTTATTATGTCATAATATTTTTCACCTTTTTGTACCCCCCCCCCCCCTCCTCCCTATGTTACTTCATTTTAAATTTATGCAGTTAAAAAATAGTAATTAAAACTTTCATTCTGTGTATTTTACAAAACATTTCAACCCATTAGAAAGATATAGTGATTTCTATAAAAAGTTTCTTATCTAAAAGTTTGCGAAAGGAATGTTTCAGTAACTTTTTCTACGTCACTCAATCACCGAGGCCCTTTTCCCTCATGTCACACCACAGGGCAATAGCCCAATTGCGGCCGAAGCGGTGCGGGTTTACCATATTCCCAAAGAAGAAAACAATTGTTTATCGCCCAGAAAAAAGGTTGCCATGAGCCGCAATTGGAACTTTCCGCATCACGGCACCACAGTCACGCAAGATGGACCCCCTTCTCCAAGGGTGTGAGCCGTAATAAATAAACGGCCTTTTAAGATTCAAATATAAGGGCAAATTAGACTTAAGCTTTAATTTTTGTAACATTTAATTTTATATTTTAAAATACAAAATTCAATTTATATTTAACCGTTAATCAAAACTTTTCAATATTTGACAAAAATAGATGACAAAATTGTCTGCCCGGTGCAGGGACGGATTTAGGCATAGGCTACTGCCTAGGAGCCCGCACAACTCACCAATAATAATATAGATTACTAAATGGGTGTCTCAACACTTCAAAATTATGACAACGACTTGTTTGAAAATAAATCACTTACACAAAAAAAATTTATAAGTACCAAACAAGTTTCTAAATAACTAATAAATCAAACTAAATCCTAATGAAAATAATATTCTATAAAATTTTTATGATGCAGAAAAATTCTATTTTTCTTAATGCATTCGTACAATGCAAATATAACATAACATTTTTATATTCTTTTAAAATATATGTTTAATTTGTGATAATTTAAAATGGCATTGTGTTACTATTTTTGGAAATCAGTTGTTTTTATTCGACACCGTTATTCTGTTCATGGTGATTTAAGAATATTACGGAGACGAGTACAATATTTTATTGTAAATTTCATAAATTCCATTGAAATACCTTGAAATTGTTCAACATAGTATTGGAAATTTACAAAAAAAAAAAACAATGCTTCCCAATTTTATTAAAACTGGAAAAATTATTAAGTTTGCAAATTTTCAATACTTGCATTTAAAAAAAATTCTAATCTCCCCTCCCCATTTCGATTTACGGGATACGGGGGGGGGGGGGGGGGGACCACACCCCCAAGTAGTCTAGGGCTCGCACCACATATTTAACTTAGGGATCCACTAACCCTAAATCCGGCTCTGGCTTGGTGGAAATACCCTAAACAACTGCCCCAAGGGTGAACAAGTTGTTTATGAGCAGCGTGGTGGGCCAAAAAATTCCCTTTTTTATTATCAGAAGGCGTCGAGATAAAATGTATTCTTATACAAAAAAAGTACATTGTACCAGAATGAAACACAACAAAGTTGCTTCTTTAAATTGGAGGCATTTGTAGGCAAGGTATCAAAATAAGATTTTTTAGCCGGAATTTATACATACCGTTAAACGGCAATCGTCGAAAATAGGAATTTGTATATATACCATCCCCCACCAAAAAAAAGAATAATTACCCCCCCCCCCCTTTGGATGACCCTAGATCCGCCACTGACCTCCCCACTTCGAAACAAACATCCATCCCTCTAGGGTACATGGAAAGGACCAGGGAGGATGGGGGGGATCCTTATCTGTGGAAAGGACGGGCATTTTTGAAGTTGGAATGTAGACGTTGTGACGTAGACAGCAGACTAGTTAGACCTCTACTTCTTTGGTCCGACTCACGGAGTAAGAGATGGAATAAACAAAAGTCAACGCTTGCCATCTATTATGATTCTATGTATAAGTCACAGGATTCCAGCGTCTATTGTTTAAACATCACACCATTTTTAATTTTAAAAGGTGTTTTCAAAATATTCTGAAATTAAATGAAAGTGATACAGAAGTTTTAAAAAAAATCTTTTACAGCGAAGAAGCGGATTGTTGCTAATATAGAATTTTATGGATAGTAAAGTTTGTAGAAAGATGAAAAAAAAATATTGTACCTGACACTATTAATATTTTTTTTTTTTTTTTTTTTTTGTATTGCTGACTTTGAAATTTGTGATCATAAAAATGTGCAATTGTAAATTTTTTAAGGAATTGTGTAAAGACGTAAATTTTGTTTAAAATAGTCTCTGCAATTTCATTCAAATAAATAGCCATTGTTTTTTTTTTTTAAATAATTTTTTTTATTAACTATGTGATGCTGAGTACTGAATATAAAAATAGGGACTTCTTAAGGAAAAGTAATAGAAACACAAAAAAAATCTATTAGTCACGCTCTATGCTAATTTAAATCGAATTACAAAAAAATCGAGATGTATACTTTCGTTTTCTATGCCCTTTTTCGAAGAGAGTTTTGCTACTTTATGATTATTAAATAGAATGAAATATGAACAAAACATACTTTTGTAAAGTCTTTTTTACTTGTTGATGGGTTTTCCAGAATATTGAGTTTCGAGTTCAACGGATAGTTTATTTGAAATGCATAATTATTTGTAAATTTTGTGTGTGAAACATGTTATTTCAGAAAAGGGCACTAAAAGCAGTGTATGATAATTAATTAAATAATAAGAAGAAATAATTCAATAAACACTAAAACAATATGCAAATATTTCGAGATTTGTAAATTAATATTTATTCAGTTTGTAGCTAACGAGATGACTTTCTCCTAACTATACATGTATCAATGATATAATAAAAATATATACACCAATTAAAAATTTCCATTTTACTCAATGTTGTCTTCAGGTGTTTTTTTTAATAAAAATAGTTATGATCGAACAAAAAGAAGTATATACTTTCTTCTAACGCCCCATAGAGTATATAGTCTACTCTAGCAACCAAACTTCTTCGAAACCCCGGACGGCAGTTTTTTTTCTTCTTCTTCTGGTATTCGTTCCACATTCCTTCTTAGATAAGTAGGGGGGAGGGGGGGGGGGGGGGGCGACTGCCGACCCATCTAGAAATGGGTGGGGTCAAACGACCTTCACCGCACCTAATCAAGGACGCTTTGGTTGGGACCACAGTTTGGGAGATAGAGACAACAGGTGGAGAAGAGACAACGATACAAGCCATGAAAGTTTTGCATTATGGATCCGGAAAAGGCCTGTACAGAGACAATAGGTATGTTTGCATTTTATTTTTATATTCTAACGAAAATGCTTCAGGGGCAGCCTGGCATTCAGGGCATGTATGTATGTATGCATGGTATGCATGTATGTAATATACATTGGCGTAAACTTGTATTAAGCCCACGAGCCCGAGCACCCCCCCCCCCCCCCCCCCCCGAGACTGATTTACAGCAGGGCATTCGGGGCACTTGCCCAGGGCCCCCAAAAAAATTAAATGCTAAATATATGTGCAAAATTTAAAAATAAATTTACTAACAATTTTTAAAAAAATCAATTAAATTTAGTTTATAAAATTGTTTTAAATCAATTGTTAATTATTTTTCAAAACTTCTACTATTATTTCATCCAATTAAATCAATTGAACTTTTTCAGCACGTTCATGATGTATGTCGCCTTTTTCATTGCGCTTGTCAAAGAAATACCCTTTGGATCAATTGCAAAATTCAATTAATGACCAAGACAATAAACAAACTGGGTTTACTAATTGCACATTTGGTACAGGAAAAAAGTAGCCATAGTCATTTATGGATACTTTTTCCTATACCAAATTTTCTGATATTGTAATCGTTAGGGATTTTCTAATTATAAAATGGGTAGAACATACGAATCTGGCTCAACTAAAAAAAAGCTAAAAGGAATAGAAACGAATGAAGAAACTCTGTTGGAAGTACCAACCATTAACGTTAAGTCAAATTTTCAAAAGAAAAAATTTAGCAGTTTAAAAAAAATAAACAAATTTGCAGTATTTAAATTTGCATTAAAGCTGATTGATTATGTCATTTCGCATTGTGTGCCTATACATAAATTTAACAGTTTTATTTTGAGTTAGATCGAGGGGCCCCCTAATGTTCTTTTGCCCTGGGCCCCTAAGCTTGTAAGTCGGTCCCTGCCCCCCCCCCCCCCCAATTTCTCTAAATTTAATGCGTTTTAGTAAGAATTAGAGCCATGAGCCTCCCGATAATTTTGAAACTTTACGCCTCTAGTAAATCAGTAGACACTTTTTCTACTCAGAAACACGCCACGCCAAGCAGGCGCGAGATATGGCGGGTTGCCAAGATGGCAGATTAGACATAAACGAAAAGAATCGATTCTACTTACTCGCAGGCGATTCTTTTTTAGATCGACAGAAATAAAAGAAATCTGGCTTCAAAAATAAATAAAAAAAAACATTACATGCATTAGGATTTATCCATTAAGGCACTAAGATACATGCCATCTCTAGTGCTTGTAAAACGAATCGATCTTTAAACATCAGAATTGGTCGAAACTAGAAACAGATCGGTCAAACGAAAGAACGAATCGATCCTTGAGAAGAAACATCGGGGAAACCAGTTTAGGCAGTGGATCGCCATGCACGGGGAAAAATGGTCTTGTCATTCTGATATTTACTTTTAAAAATTTGTGAACATGTAGAATCGTCCTCTCAGAATAAAAAGTTACTTTTTATATAAAATTATTTCCATGTTTAGTATAAATTTACGTATTTAAGTTGTTGATTTTTTAACCATTTGGTTGGGAATTTGTAACTATTATTTCTATAGTTAAAAAAGTTGAATAAAAATTTCTATATTTTTACTGCTTTTAATAAAATTACTGCGATATTTTTCTGAAACAGCATGCCCAAATATTTAATTTTAGAGTCTACAGAATTTTGAAAATTCTGAAATTAGAAGCACGGCAGCTCTTTTTGCATTTTTAAAACGTTCAAAGAATGTTCAAACTTTCGAAGTGCAATTTTTGCACAAGTTACATTTTTTTAAATATGTACAAATTTAGCAATTAATAAACTGTATTTTTAGATTGCGTTTTTGTTACATTAAAATAGTTTACTGGAAATCTTATTCGTTTTACAGATAATTATATGAATTTAGTGTATAATAAATAAGGTATTTTTTTTTTTTTTTAAAGTTCTCTTTAAACATCCACCGTGTAGGTTGTGGGGGGGGGGGGGGGGAAATGACGGTGCATGTTAAATCTGTCGTAGTACACATGTCTTTCGCGTTAGTATTGGTATGAAAGTTTGGAGAGTGGAATAATGTGAATGAAATAATTTTCTTAGAAATTGGTTTTTCTACATCCAGTTGCCCCTTTAAATGACATTAAAAAAAATGGGGAAAAATTGTTACCAAATGAACTTAAATTTACATTTAGTTGCTAATTGTACATATTCGCTATTAAATTATAATTAACGTTTAATTTCAGCTTGGAATCTTGGAAGGTCAAATTGGGAATGTCAGAGAAAAAACATCAGCAATCTGTTGGACCTTATGCACCGAAAGGAAAGGTTTGTTATTTTTTTAAGTCCTATATCTTTCTGTTCAAACAAACAGCGAAAAATCGTATTGGGCCGCAAAGTCATGAGATGGGGGAAAAAATTGGGGTTAAGTCAAGCTCAACAACACCAGGGTTATTTAAATCAAAATTCTGAACATTCTTATTACATTGTGAAATAAACTGGAATTGATAACCCCAATTTGAATTGAAAACAGTCATGCAATTCCTTATTACAGGATAATTCTTCATAATACGAATTTGACACCTTCCAAAAGCATTTATGCTGGACAGAGACCGACTTACAAATTTAGGGGCCCAGGGCAAAAGAACCAGAGAGTTTTAATATTAAATAGAGAGCTCCTTCAATGCCAGACTCTCGTAAGGCCGCGGTGTCAACATTGAAAAACTACACCAACATCACGTGGTTTTTAGCGCTGCCACATTTGGCGTTCAGACATCTGCAGGAGTTCCAAATTTGGCACACTTTCTTCTTTTTGGTGATAAGGCGTTCTGTCCGTATTCAACTTCTTAACATATATGTAGGAATTTACTTATTTTCAAACAATATGCGCTAAATATTTCCTCTTCACTAACGAAACGAAAATATCATTTTCTTTGTGTTCAATACTCGAAGAAACGAAACTCTTTATATTTCTCAGGTTTTATTGTTAATATTTTCTTATTGAAGTATACAAAATAACAATTGAAAGAACTTTGCTTATGGTAGTTTTTTTACATAAAAACGTAATGCAATTATTTCAAAAGTACAAAGTAAGAAAAATCTTTTTAATATATATGTTAAACTCCCTTAAATTGTGCCACTCGTTTAAAAAACGATATGTAAAATAAAAATTAAACACGAAACCATATTACATTACTTCAATCTCGTGTAGTTCTGAAAGTCGCCAAGGCCTGCCAAGTAATATTGGCGCATGAATGAATTGGCATTTCCACCTATCACGTGGTTTCAATGATGCACACACGGAAATCAGCATTTTTATTCCTCTATTTGTATCATTACTCTATGAAAAGAACATGTGCACCCCCCCCCCCCCCCCGACGTATCTTAAGTTTAAATTGATGTATACGCACATAACACAAACAATCAGCTTTAGTGTGCAATTAGCTTGCAAGTGTAAATACTGCTAAAATCTTATATATTTAAAATTTCTAAAGTTTTTTTTTGTTTCTGAAAAATATTGAAGATGTAAAAAAATTAAATAACTTAAATTAAGATTATTAATAACAGGGAAGTTTGAAAAATAGTCAACAAAATATAATATTCATATAAATACCTGAATAGTTTAAGAAATACACAAAGGTAAGGTAATTTCAAAGCAAAAAAAATTAAATTATAAGCATACACATGGAAAATATATTTTACTTTTACCTACGTTTAAAGTTTTCTTTACGTTTCAAGTTTCATTGAAGATAATTTTTTTTTTTTGACAAGATGATATGCATCATGAACAGTCAGGAAGCATAAAAGTGATTTATTTCAAATAAAATAGTAGAAGTTTTGCAAAAAAATAACAAAAAAAACCTATTGATTTATAAAAAAAAACATTAGTAAATTTATTCTTAACTTCCTGCACAGTTTTTTTTTAGCTTAATAAGAGTTTTGGGGGGCCCCTTAAAATGGGGGCCCTGGGCAAGTGCCCCGAATGCCCTGCCGTAAATCAGTCTCTGATGCTGGACCGGTAGGGCAGCAGCCATACCATTTATATTTTTTTTATGCAAATTATATGTTCAAAGTAAATTGAATGTAGGGTGGAGTGGGGTAAGCGCAGCTGCGGGGAAAGTGTGGCCACGGCTTGTTATTTTTGAAAACTATAATATCTCACTAAAAAACTCACTAGGTATACAATATCAAAATTTTCTGTCAATTGTTCACCAATAAGTATGTCAATTTCTATCTAGATAGCGTTCTTTTATTTTTCGAAAAGTACTTGTATGGAAATTTGGTTTATTCAATGGAAATTTGGTTTCGAAAGTCTGTAACTTTTTTTATTTTTTGTCCTATTGAGAATATCAAAGCTTTGCATTCTTATCAAGTTCAAAGTGTGTCACCAAACAATAATACGAAGTTTTCTTATTTCACTAAGGAAAAAAAGTTATTTTAATAAGAAAAACAGTTTTCTCTATAAAAATATTAATTTATAATACTCATTAAAAATAATTTAGTTTAGAATTATTTGGACATGTTTGCTTTTTTTTAATAAAATATTTATATTTTTTCTAAAATGATTATTTTAGAAAACGTTTTTGAATGTTTCAACTTTTTCGAATGACATCACTTTTAAAAATACTAATAATGTTTTAGATTACTGCGATTGTCAAGACAATTTTCGTCATATTTGACAACAGTTTCGTTATTTAATCACGTAAGTTTTAATGAAACAAGAATTCTCAAATTTTTAACGAAAGTAATTTAAGTTTTCTTTACGGCCCTTTTCCAGAGGACATGAACTCGCAATTGTTTGTTATACTTATACTAGCAAAAGTACCCGTTCTTGGCACGGGGAGAAATAAAATAAGAACAAATGACAGAAAATATATCAGGGAATATTTTAACATAGAGTTGGTGGGGAATTTTCTCTACCACTGTGTAGAAATGCCCCACCAGTCATACAGAATTGCCCCACCGTACTTTTTTTTTGTTTAATCCATTTTCCATAGCAAAAACATAAACTTGAAGTTGTAGCATAGGAATGAATGACGCTGGACAGAGACAGATGTCCCCTCCTGTGAAAAGACCCTATTTCACAGCGAGGGAGAAAAGCTTTCACACCCCTCCCCCGGCTAGCTATTTCCTATCCACAAAAATCCTTTTGTTCAGGACTGAGAATTGCCCCATTAGTGAAGAAACTGTAAAGTTTCCGCTGACTTGCTGATAACGAATTACACACATAATCTTCAATTTTACGACGCAATATCCTTTCCGAAAGTTTCTGTGTTCGACCAGTTAACAATAAACCTCGAAATGCCTACTGTTCGAAATCGTTTTATTGCACCCATCCTTATCTACGCAGGATCTCTTAAGTGGACACCGGCCTTGAGGTGTGGGGTGTGGAAAATGTTTCAATCGGATCCTTTTAGAATGGTTTACTTGCTACCAGTACAATTTTTTTCACCAAACAAGACGTACCAGTATTATTCCTTAGATATATTTTTTACTACGATTTTAATAGACATTTTTACCCAGCATTTAACACCTACAAAAAGTAAGTAAATTACTTTTATTTATTTTTTATATATATATTTTACGGTGTGTATTTTAACTAAATTTTATTTGTATACTTAAAAGAGATTTCTAATTTTTACTTTTGGGGGAAAATATATTTCCCGATGTAAAAAACAATTTGAAGGGATCATTATTTATGAATTTTAATAAATATAAACAGAGGCGTAAACTTTTCAAAATTATTGGGAGGGGGGACTCAAAGCTCTAATTTTTAATAAAATGCATAAACTATATGGAAGTTAAGCCAATTTTTCAAAAGATTATGCTTATGAATATAAATGTATTAGTTTATTTTTTAATTTTTAATTGCTTTCTTTATATGAGCTAAATATATCAAGGATGTATAATGCTAAGATAACTAAAATTAGCATATGTAAGTTATTATTGTACTAATGTCTAGAAGGAAACGACAGCAAGAATAAAGTTAAAATTATTTATTTGTAATTTTTTTTTTTATTTTGTTTTCTTACGTATGATCGAAAAGGAATCAAATGTTTTTAATTAAAACTTATATGAAAATGTTATATTTTTAGATATTCTCAATATATATTGATACTAATAGAAATTAATCAAAAAGTTAAACAAAAAATGGGATATATTACTTATTAACAATGTCTATTCGCTGATGACTAACAGGCTAATCGAATTATTAACAAAATTGCCAACTTTCATACATAAAAAGCCATTCGGTAATATATTCCAAGTTCTGGGACAGCAAGTCTTTGCCTCACCGCCAAATCTTTCATTGGATATTTATTTCGTAGGTTACATGAAACAATATTAAATGAGTAACTTTAAGAAAGGTTGAAAGAAATGAAATAGTGTATGAAAGTTTGGTTAAAAAATTAAATTACTTCAAAACAATGTAACAGCCTTTTTCAATCCCCGCCCTTCAGTGCTAAAATTTCTGCAGATGAAGGTACGGCGACAAAAGTTGCCAAAAGCAGCAATTTACAAGAACAGAGAGTATGTAAAAGCATTTTTCAGAAATGACAACAAGTTTTAAGAAATTATTATGTCTAACTTTAGCTAATGTATATTATATATTACAATACACTGATATGATAAAGTTTTTTAAAACTTAAAACTACTTATTTTTCTACATTTTTGTGCTATAAAACAAAATATTTTCCGAATACAAATAGTATATAGAATATTATTGTTCATCTTATAAAGTAAATTATACTTTTATTAATGTAATTAATGTAATGTCTACTTATTAATGTATTAAATGTATTAATGAACATTTTGTTTGTATTATGGTCGGGTACTTGTTTAAAGTTTACCTAAGTGTACATATTATTTAGATGTATATGTACTTTATTCCTTTGATTAATTAATAATTATTAAATTAAATTAACGAATTAAATTTAATAGTATTTAAATACAATGTTGCCTTATGACAGCAAATAAAACATCCTTTTATGAATCGTTAGAAAATTTCATGAATTAGATTAAAAAAAAAATTAATAAACTTTTTAACTAAGTTTAAATTTGATATTTTAAATACCAAGTTTTCATTAACTTCTGGGGTTCTACTTTCTTCACAATTTAATTTGTCCCACCAGTTGAAATTCCTTAAAATATGCTCTGAAATATATACATTTCCTCTCCTCTCGGGGAGAATCGCATATACCAGTTTAGAATTCCTCCTTAAAAAAAGTTTTTTTTTATAAATTAAAATGTCTTTATTTTTAATAAATTAGAAGTTAAAAAAGTAAAAATAACTCTATACTACTTGGTTGCTAATACACCGATAAAAATCCAATAATTTCTATATTCTCGCTCACAAGGTTTGGAATATTAAAATTTAAACATTCCTGCACAAAATACTTTAAGAAATTAATAGGAATTTCCTTTCGGTACGGGTATACATAGTTGCATGAAATCCCATTATAAAAAACGACATTTGTAAAATCCTTAAGTCCAAGTGGAATCAGCCGACGGGTTACAATTGTGCGAATGGTTGTATTAGTCACTCAGATTCGCTAATAATATTAATTTCAGTTACTTACGGTAAAGTTGCAACCTTGACACGTATAACCAATTGCATGAGCATATTTCTAAGAACTTATTTCGAAAAAAATAGACGATAAAAAAATATCATGAAACGTCTAACCGTTGATATTTCAAAGCATTTAATTTGATTCATTAGAAATAAAATATGAAAGCGAGCTGGGCTCGGTCCCCTGGTACTATAAAGTCGAAAAATTATCTAACAAATTTTTCTACGGTCATAGGGTGTGAGCTTTTGAATTTCATCATTATCCACGGCCTCAAGTGAAGCGTAGAAATCATTTGCTAGCTTCCCGATAAATTCGGAGATGGATGGAATCTGCAGGGAGTTCCTTATGTTCAGATCGCGGACGAACAACCTCACTCTGACTACGTGGATACGAAACAGAGTGTTTTGCAGCGTATGAAATTGCGCCATCCTCGTTCTGCAGGAACTTGCCCAGACTGGGGAAGCGTACGTAATAATTGGCCTAAGGACCGTTTTGAAGAGGAGCAACTGCATTCTAATGCTCAGTGGGGATTTTTTTTCCCATAATGGTTCGGAGGCGAAGTGAGCCTTTTCGAAACTTAGTTTTTACGTGTTCGTAGTGCGGACCCCATGTTAATCTAGAGTCTAGAATAACTCCCAGGTACCTGGTAGAGTTCTCCCAGCTGAGGGTAGACCCAAACATAGTGAGATTTTGGGGTCTTTTGATCTTTCTTGAGAACATAAGAGCCACAGTTTTAGAAACATTTATTGCTATCTTCCATTGATTTAGCCACCTTTCAATAAGGTGGATGTGGCTTTGGACGCTGTACCTTAGGAAGTTGGGGTTTTTCCCCGTGGCCAAAATTGCCGTATCGTCTGCGAACATTGCCAGAGTAGTACTGTGGTATTGGGGAATGTCGTTGACATATATGTTGAAAAGTAATGGATCCAATACGGAACCTTGGTAGGGTCCCAGCAGAGATATTTCTAAACGATGAAAAGTCCTTCTTAACTTGAACAGAGAAGGAGCGGTTTGATAGATAGGAGTGTATAAGATGAATAGATCTTTGGGGGTGTCAAGCTGCATGAGTTTGTAGATGAGTCCCGATATCCATACGCGGTCGAACGCTTTTGCAATATCGAGAAAGATGGCCACAGTGCTGTGCTTGTGGGAGAGACCTTCTGCGATTTGTTCGGTTACTCTGAGGAGTTGGTGGGTGGTGGAAAGTTGCCGCATAAAGCCGAATTGTTGGGGAATCAGGATACTATTTTCTTTCAGGAAATTAAGAAGCTTATTTCGTATTACCGTTTCAGTAATCTTACTCAGGATGGGTAACAGAGATATGGGACGATAAGATGTTGGGTCGCTTGGATTCGTTCCAAGCTTTGGAATGGGTACGATGACCGCTGATTTCCAGACTTCAGGGAAATAGTTTAATCTCAGTATTGAGTTAATAATGAACACTAAATGTAGCAAGTAATTATCGGGAAGGTTCTTGACCATTTTATTGGTGACAGAGTCCCTATCCGGAGCTTTTTTTACTTTAAGCTTTTTTATGTAGCCTGTGATATCCTCCACATTGATGGGTTCACAGGTATTGGTTGGTGGTATGGAGAGTGACTGGGAGAGGTTCACTGGGAAAGGATCTGTGGTTATATATACACACTGGGCGAATCCATTTTGTCTAGAGGGATAACAGAAAAAACATTACAGAATAGGATGGGCGAATCCATTTTGAGGAAGTGAAATGGATAAATTCATTTTGAATCCAATTTCTTCTAAACTTGATTTTTTTTAAAATTTTTATTTTCTAAACTTTAATTTTTTTCAACTTACATTTTTTTTAACTTGAAATTGTTTTAACTTAAATTTTTTTTTTAATTAAAAATATGTTTTTAACTTAAATTTTTTTTTCAACTTACAATTTTATCTATTTAATCTATGAAGACATAAGCTAAGAGACATTTTCGAAATGGTTTCGTCATCTGCTGTATATAAACCAAACCTCACTTTTCTGAAATTTATTTAAAAGTCATGAGATTTTCAGAAATTTCATAATTCCATTGAAAATAATATAATTCCATGAGAATTATATGGATAAATTGACACTTTTTAATGAAATTTATAAAAAAACGGATTGAATAAATAAAAAGTTTCCAAAAAAATAGAAATTGGATTTACCTCTCTTAAAATGGATTCACCTCTCTCAAAAATGGATTCACCCAACTGCTATATAAACCACAACCCATTTCATTTCTCCATCACAGACTCACAACTCCTAAAGGAGATCACAAACTATGACCACACAGTAAACCAAAAATACAAAAGACCCCGTACGATTCACCACGACCAAACATGGTAAGACCCTCTGAGACTTGCTTGTCAAATCGACATGTCAAACCTCAATATTGTATATTTGCATCTTATAATAATAAAATATGTATTACAAAGCACTTGTTGTCTCTATTTCTAACACACACCATCTACTGATATTTTTTTTTCAGATTTACTATAACGAACTCGCGTTTTGCCCTAGGGCCCCCAACCCCCACAAATTAATTATTAACTTCTTAGTTAAACTTAAATCCCGCTAACGTTATTCTATTTACTAGACTTAATTCGATGAAGGTGTAAGGACCTCCGGTCGACACACCGTAAGGTTAATTCCGATTTCTCCATCATTCTTGTTTTCAAATCTATCACTCAACATGCGACTCAATACATACGAATCAATCACCAACTTTGAGCAGCTGAAGGTGCATTTTCCGGAAGGATTGTATTATATTGCAAACAAAAACATGATTTTGTTGGTTATGCATTCCAGAAATACTGTGATACTGCGTGAAGCTGTTTCAGTTTATGGACCTGATGAAGTGAAACAAATATTCGAATGTGATCCCGAACTCTTTTATTTTTGGAAAGAAGAAATTGAACAAGCAACTATACTTGAAACTGTTTACGGCAATTTCAGCTTTTTGGATTTTATGAATATAAGGCCTTTTCATAATATTTACATGAGCAATAACAAAATGTCCATGGCAAGCTATGAAGACTTAAGCTAAATGACTATTCATTCTTGAAATGGTTTCGTCCATCACCTCACTTTTTCTTCATCACGCTTTCAACGACAAAATGGAAATTCAAAATCGTTCTTCAACCCAACTCAAGAGATATGTCAGCAACAGTTTTTAATTGTTGCACCCTGATTTCGATTCGTCATTGTATAATTCCATGGTTATCCCCATTGTATTTTAACTTTAATTATTAAAATGAATGTTTAATTTAAACGTTTGTTGTTTATTTTATTTTCATACTGACAAAAATAATTGTCATTTTTTATCGATAAATTTTTTAATGCCAGACAAGAACCTTTTCCAAGTTGGTTTCTTCACAATGAATGGCTTCTAAAAATAAATTGTTATTTTTCAACTGAAAAGTCACCCATTCAACAAAAGATAAATTCCACAATTCATTTGTATATAATAATAATAATAGAACATTATCGTTAAAGAGATGCACAACTGGTAATGCAGGATAAGTTTCGTTATATTTTATAATTTTAATCACTTTAATATTTCTTGCAAAAGGTAAATAACAAGGTTTTAGGTTAATACCCAGACAATGAATCGGCACCTTTTGTACTTTTCTTGTTTTTTTATAACTTTATTATCTTTTAAATCTTTAACCCTTTTTAACATTTTGATTGATTTTTTTTTATTTCTTCAGGAATTTTTGAAGATGACGCATCTACAAAATCTTTAGCAATTTTATCTATAAATTTTTTAGATATTACACCATAAGATTTTACAAGTTGTCCTTCACTAGGAAATTCTCCGATAAAGTATTCCTCATTGTCAGTGCCTACTTTTCTATGCAATCCCATTTCCTCAAATAGTACTCGTTCTTCATCTGTAATTTCAAAACCTTCCATTTCAAAAGATATATTAAACTGATGTTTGTCATTATCAAAAAAAGTTGAAAATTTTAAAAATGAAATATCAAAATCAATTGTAAATTTTTGAATGTGTAAATCACGATTAATCTTTATATATATTTATCTTACGCGGTGATTGAAAAACGCTGTTTTTCTGTATGCTGAGTGGCAACAGTTAGATTGTTTACAAAATTCTGTTTGGCTCGCATTTTTATTTTGCCATTATGTAAGCCATTTTGACGATTAATCCCTTCAATTCATTTGTAAATAATTATTTTGATGATGTCAGCTTAAATTAGGAAGAATATAAGACTTATTAAATTAAAAAATAGAAGTTTTGAAAAACTCTTTTTCCAAACTTAAGGCGGAAAATTAACGTGGCGATATCTGTTGACAATTTTGAAAACTAGATTTATATAAGCTTCTTTTGTATGACGTATTAACTCTGTAAATTACACACTTTTGGTATGCAAGATTATGGTAAGCTTAACGTCAATTATGGTCAAAACAAACTACCAATATTGTTAGAAATTTAACTAATACTCAGGAAAGGCGTGGAAAATAATAAATAATGGTAGACTTGCCAGTGGTACCATTGTTTTCATTTGTTGTTAAAATCAAATAAGTTTAAATGATTTTATATTGATTTACATGGCGAAAAAATTTATTGATGCCAAGATAAATGTTAATTTAAATTTACCATTTTTACTTTTAAAGTTTTTAGTAATATATGTTAGGTAATAATTAAATTGTTACGTAAAATTAAAACGTCATGTTAGTAATAATTAAAAAAGTATTGTTACTAGGACACATTGTTATTGTGTCCTATATTTTAGCAAGCGAAGCGAGAAGTGGTTTGCAAAGCAAACTTATGAGGATTGCGTAGCAATCCTCCGGGGGTTGGCGGAGCCTCCTAGTTATAAATATTACGTTTACCATCTTTATTAAAAGAAGTTTTAATAATAAATTAAAAATTATTTTAGATAATATTTGTTTTGAGTAATAGGTTTAAAAACATATGGTTTTGGTTCTGCATCTACATATCCTCGTCTAATACATTCTTCATTGTCTGGAAATTCTAATTCCCAAAAATATTCAGGTGAAGGTGCCCCTGGATCTGTTTCATGACGTGAAACTAATTTTAACCTTTTTTGTAAATCTTCAAGTTTTAAATTTAAAGAATTATAATACTTGCTGCACATTGAACAACAAAAACCAGGTAAACGAAGTCTCTCGGCTTTTTTTCTGGGAGATTTTTCTTTGTATTTAAACATCTTCAAAATTCTTATAATTCTTTAACTTTTATTAAAAAAAAAAAAATTTTTTTTTTTTTTTTACGAACTAGGTATTACTACTTACTTGTCAAGAGTGACTTTAAATAAAAATATAAATGAAAATATAACATATAATTAACAAAAAATGTTTTTGACCAACTATTTTGCTTATCTATAACGATATGATTATTTAAGCGATTTACACTTGATCAATAATTTTTCCAACTAGTCTGCTTACATTTAAGCTAGTTTCATTTGATCAATGGTTTGTACAAGTTTAATGTTATTTTTTAAATGTTAAAGGTTTTTTGTTGTGAATCACTTTCCGACGACACGATGGTTGTACAAGTAAGTGATTAACTTTTTGTTTATGAATTAATTTTATAATTATTTTATATGTAATTTGTAAAAAGTGTAGATGTACTGGATTCTGTTTTTTTAAATGTTAACAAAAAAGAGAATCGACATACAAAAAGAGAGAGAGGTGTTTGAAATTTAAAGGTAAGATTGCATGTTTATATTTAAAAAAATGCATTAAAACATTGCAGTAAGATTTGTAATTATTGATTTTTTTTGTTTTTTTGTCTTTATAAAAAATAGGTCATTCTTCATTTGTCTGAAAAAAAAATGGCTTCTAATGTTGAATCACTTATCAATCTTTCTATGAAAAAAATATTTAATTCGACTGTTCATCTAGTTCCTGAGAAAATTTACGACATTGAATAAATTTCCCCCAAATTTCCGATGAGATTCGAATCTTCCTGTCAAAATTACCTTTACAACTTAGGTACAAATACTTTCATTTATATGCTGATATGATATTTCAGCAACAACAAATGACAGCAAACAATGTGGAACCACTGTTTGACCTTGCATTTAATACATTGTTAGAACATACTTTTCGTAAAACTCTTCTTTCTGCGGAACTTGTTATTTTCCTTCAAACATTGCCAATATCGATTCGATATCAATATTATGACTTATATTTTGAGCGGGAAATTACCGAACTTATGGATTTAGATAATTTTTGAGAAAATAAACATATTTATAAATACATTTTTTTGTCTTTTATTTTTTAAATATTATCATGCATTTTTATCTTTGTATTGTCCGTTATTCAACGTCTTTAAGATACGGTTTTAAGTATTTTTTTTATTAGACTCAGTAATTATTATTAGATTACACTTTTCATTTATTAAATTTTATCAATTTAACAAGTTAAAATATTAATCATAATACTTTGGCTAATCGTATTTCATATATCAAATGTTCAATTTTCAAAAAAAAAAAAAAAAAAAAAAAAAAATTTTTATGTAATGTTAAACAGTGATTCCACATTGTTGTTTAATTTTGATTTTGTATTTAATTTTATGTTTGATTTTGTATTTAATTTTGTGTTTGATTTTGTATTTAACTTTGTGTTTGATTTTGTATTTAATTTTGTGTTTGATTTTGTATTTAATTTTGATTTTGTATTTAATTTTGATTTTGTATTTAATTTTGATTTTGTGTTTGATTTTGTATTTAATTTTGTGTTTAATTTTGTGTTTGATTTTGTATTTAATTTTGTGTTTGATTTTGTATTTAATTTTGTATTTAATTTTGTATTTAATTTTGTATTTAATTTTGTGTTTGATTTTGTATTTAATTTTGTGTTTGATTTTGTATTTAATTTTGTGTTTGATTTTGTATTTAATTTTGTGTTTGATTTTGTATGTATTTGATTTTGTATTTAATTTTGTGTTTGATTTTGTGTTTGATTTTGTGTTTGATTTTGTATTTGATTTTGTATTTAATTTTGTATTTAATTTCGTGTTTGATTTTGTATGTATTTGATTTTGTGTTTGATTTTGTGTTTGATTTTGTATTTGATTTTGTATTTAATTTTGTATTTAATTTTGTGTTTGATTTTGTATGTATTTGATTTTGTATTTAATTTTGTATGTATTTGATTTTGTATTTGATTTTGTATTTGATTTTGTATTTAATTTTGTATTTAATTTTGTATTTATCTGTTTCAAGTTCATCTGATTCTAGTGAACTATTTATACGGTGGTACAATTGGCATAAATAAAACATTGTTATATTCATCTTCATTTTCGGATTCATTATTTTGATCACACCTTGAATATAATTTTTCACGAAACTCTGTTGTAAGAAATTCTAAGAAATCATTTGAGCAATTAGGGCAAAGTGGTCTAGCCATATCGAAAGGTCCAACTTCTTGTTCACATTGATGACAAAAATATGTGGAATTGTAAGAATGAAATAAAAATGAACCATTTATGTTTGTAATTTCTTAATTTGATAAATAATTGGACAAAGTTTCTTTTTATTCAATTATATTATTTAATAAGAAAGTTTTTTATAGTAACAAAAAATCGTTTAGTTTTTTTATTCACTTCTCAGTAAATCAAAATAGGTAAGAAGGTCGTCTGATTCGTTTGTTGAAACTGTATTTCCGGCTAATAATTTCTCGACAATATGGACATGTAGATTTCTTTTTTAACCAAAGAATAATGCAATTTGGGTGAAAATAATGATTACATGGTAATAGTTTTACTTTATCGTGCAATTTAAAGTCTTCAATGCACACTGAATTTCTTTTTTAAAAATATTTTTTGTTAATATAACTGTTGGTAATAAATCAATTTGATATTTAGAAAGGTTGCAATTAAATGATTCATTAGCAAAAATCTCTTCATCTGTATAAAAAAATTCTGATAATTCCGTGATAATATGACGTGATAAATTTAAAAATAGTTTAGGTTTGTCTAGTTCTAGATCAACTAAACTTTTTACATCATCAGACATTTGATCAAAAACACTTTCCATAGGCAATTCAGAAAACAATAAACTAACATCATTTTCAGATTTAAATGCATCATTATAAAGCAGTTCTATTGAAAACACTTTTGAGAAATCGTTTAAACATTCAGGATTATCTTTATAAAGCAGTTCTGTTGAAAACATTTCTGAGAAATCGTTTAAACATTCAGGATTATCTTTATAAAGTAATTCTGTTGAAAACACTTCTGAGAAATCGTTTAAACATTCAGGATTATCTTTATAAAGTAGTTCTGTTGAAAACACTTCTGAGAAATCGTTTAAACATTCAGGATTATCTTTATAAAGCAGTTCTGTTGAAAATACTTCTGAGAAATCGTTTAAAAATTCAGGATTATCTTTATAAAGCAGTTCTGTTGAAAACACTTCTGAGAAATCATTCGAGGTTCTAACCAAAGGTTTTCGTTTAAATAGGTTATAAAAGATAGATTTGAAAGTTTCTAATAATGCCATGATTACAACTTCTTAATTTTACATGTGTTCAATTTATAGAAAAAAAAAATTATATATAAATAAAAATATAATTAACAAAAAAATGTTTTTGACCAACCATTTTGCAGTAATTAATATGATTCTTTAAGCGATTTACCCTTGGCCAATAGTTTTTTTAACTACATTTATAATAAATGATTTAAGCTAGTTTCATTTAATCAATGGTTTGTATACGTTTAATGTTTTTTTGTTGTGAATCACTTTCCGACGACACGATGGTTGTACAAGTAAGTGATTAATTTTTTGTTTATGAATTGATTTTATAATTGTTTTATACGTAATTTGTAACAAGTGTAGATGTACTGGATTCTGTTTTTTTAATGTTAACAAGAGAGAATCGACATACAAAAAGAGAGAGGTGTTTGAAATTTAAAGGTAAGATTACATGTTTATATTAAAAAAATACAGTAAAACATTGCAGTAAAATTTTTAATTATTGAATTTTTTTGGTTTTTTGTCTTTATAAAAAACAGGTTATTCTTCATTCGAAAATAAGCTGTTACACGATGGAAGAGGATGATTTAGTGGAACGTACAAGAAATATGATGAATTATGAAGACGATGTGGAACCACTGGTTAACCTCGCGGTAAAAAAGTTGTTGGACCTGACTTTTCGTCAAGGTCCAGTTCCGGGAGAAATTTGTGAGTTTGACGAAATTTGGAGACAATTTCCTCAAGAACTTCGTCTGATAATCTTAAGTTTGCCTAGGGCAATTAAAATTAGATATTGGTTGTTATATGCTCGTCGATTAGCACAACCACAACCAAAGCCTTCTAATGTGAAACCCCTTTTTAACTTAGCATTCAATACAATATTTGAATTAACTTACGAGCAACAGTTAATATCTGTGAAACTTATCGATTTTCTTGGAAAATTGCCTAGAGCTATACGTGCTCTATACTTTGAAATGTATGACCAAGTAATGATCGGTAATGCAGATGATTTAAATGATGTGGATTAAGGGGTCTAATACCTAAAATCCGATAATGTTTGCAAAAAATAAACAGATTTTTAAATACAATTTTTTGAATTATTTTTAAAAGTTATCATGCATTTTATATTTGCATTGTCCGTTATTCAATGTCTTTAAGATACATTTTTAAGTATCTTATTATCAAATTCAGTAATTTTTATTATTTTGACTTTTTTTCAAAAAATTAAAATTTTAACTTTTTCAAAAAAATTAAAATTTGGACTTTATTTCAAAAAAATTAAAATTTGGACTTTTTCAAAAAAATTAAAATTTTGACTTTTTCAAAAAAATTAAAATTTTGACTTTTTCAAAAAAATTAAAATTTTGACTTTTTCAAAAAAATTAAAATTTTAACTTTTTCAAAATAATTAAAATTTTAACTTTTTCAAAAAAATTAAAATTTTGACTTTTTTCAAAAAATTAAAATTTTGACTTTTTTTCAAAAAATTAAAATTTTGACTTTTTTTCAAAAAATTAAAATTTTGACTTTTTTTCAAAAAATTAAAATTTTGACTTTTTTTCAAAAAATTAAAATTTTGACTTTTTCAAAAAAATTAAAATTTTGACTTTTTTTCAAAAAAATTAAAATTTTTACTTTTTTTCAAAAAAATTAAAATTGTGACTTTTTTTCAAAAAATTAAAATTTTGACTTTTTTTCAAAAAATTAAAATTTTAACTTTTTTTCAAAAAATTAAAATTTTGACTTTTTTTCAAAAAAATTAAAATTTTGACTTTTTTTCAAAAAAATTAAAATTTTGACTTTTTTTTTTAAAAATTAAAATTTTGACTTTTAACATTTTATTGCTAAAGTATTATTTATATTTTCGATAAATTCAACTCTGCAATTTGGACAGGTATTTCTTTTATCAAACCATGTAGTGATACAATTTTTATGAAAACAATGATAACATGGTAATTGTATGCATTTATTCAATGTATCATGACAAATTGAACAATTTTCGTAAATGTTTGTTAATTCAGGTAAAGATTCACACATTTCTTTCAATATGCCTTTTTGTGGAATTTCCGTGTTTACTGTTGGGTCCCACAATGCAAATATTGCACGATCAGTTATATTATTTAAAACTAGTGATAGATTTAATAAGTAAACATAATCTTCATCTACTTCATGAATAGGACGTAACCACCAAGGATTAGGCAATAGTATAAAATTATTTGAAACATTGTAAGTTATCCAAAATATATCATTTATTTCAGATAAAATGCTTCGATCAATAAACATACTTGTATAATTTTCCCTAAAGAAATCCAACGCCTCATCTAATGGTCGTAAAGTCTCATTTTCTTTAAAAAATAATGAATTGAATAAAAGTTCGTTAAAAAATTCAGAATCTTCCCAATATGTCATTCTTAATTTAAAAAAATTTTAATGTATGCATTAAACAAATACATTGAAAAAAAAAATTATATATTTTTTTATGTATATATATACTTGATTCCATTTCAGTGGGAATAATAAAATCAAGATGAACTATCAAACACTAGCAAGCCGAATTGAAAGTTTTAAATATTTTAAATATTCAAAACATATCCCAGTGGCTAAGCGATACATCAGTCGTGTAGCGTTAGCAAATTGTGGATTTTACAGTCTAGGTCAAGAAGATTTTGTTCAATGTTTTACTTGCAAGATTCAACTTGGTAATTGGAAACGCGAATATGATCCATGGGAAGAACATTTGCTGTATTCACCAGATTGTGCTTTCATGAAAGCAATTAACATACCTACTTCCAATGTATTTATGCATAGAGAATTGAATCGTTTAAATTCATTTCCTGAAAATTGGTGTGATTCTTTTATTACACCAAATATGATGGCTGAAGGTGGACTCTATTATTTTAAGGGAATGGTGAAATGTGCATTTTGTGATATAACAATAAATAATTGGCAAATGTCTGATCGACCTTTAGGTAAACATATGACAGAAAGCCGCAAATGTCCATTATATTTTCAAACAGAGGATGTTGGAAATATTTCATTGCTTTTTTGGAAATCGAAATGTACAGTTTTGAATCCAAATGGTATTAAAAGAAACATTTGTAAATTTAGGTATTATGGTTGTTTAGAGAAGAGAATACAATCCTTTCGATATAGTCACTATTCAAATTATGCACGTGAATTTGCAAATAGTGGATTTTTCTTTAATGGTAACGTTGTTTGTTTTCATTGTGGTATTAAAATTGATAATTGGAATGATGAAGATGTTCCTTATGAAGTACACCTTAAATTTAATCCAAATTGTGATTGGATTCGATTAATACAACGAATGGATGGTCAAGCAGTAGAACCTGTGCGTGAAGAATTAATAGAACCTGTGCATGAAGAATTAATAGAACCTGTGCGTGAAGAATTAATAGAACCTGTGCGTGAAGAATTAATAAAACCTGTGCGTGAAGAATTAATAAAACCTGTGCATGAAGAATTAATAGAACCTGTGCGTGAAGAATTAATAGAACCTGTGCGTGAAGAATTAATAGAACCTGTGCGGGAAGAATTAATAGAACCTGTAGTATTGTCTGATCAATTGACAGAAGAAATAGCAAATTTTAAAATAACACCTGCATCAGAAGATGTAATGAAAATTACAAAATTGAATAATGATAAAATTTTATATAAAATTTATTTATCTGATGAAATGAATATAGCTTTTCAACCATGTGGGCATTTGGCTTGCTGTAACAATTGTTCAAAACGTTTATTTAAATGTCCAATATGTCGCTTGCAGATTGTAAATAAATTGAATATTTATATAGCTTAAAATTTGGGTTCTTTTATTTTTTACAAATTTCCCATAAGTTGTAACAAAATGCAAAATAATTATGATTATTGCAGCAAAACGTTTCAATGTTTTTTCCGCAAATCAAACACTTTACAATGATACGCATTCTCCTTTGTTTTTTAGCCTCTCTTTCGTCTACAACGTTGACAAATATATGATTCAAATGTAACATAACAATTGGCGGGATCATTACATTCAATAAATTCTCTTGTGGAACACTCACTACAATTTCTAATTAAACACATTTTTTATCTTTATTATACAATTTCTCATTTTTTGCTTTAAACGATATTTAAAAAGATTTGATTCATTTTGATACGTTATACATTTGCATCTACAATAATTGTAAGATTTACATTTTGTGCAAGCTATTCCGTCTACATCATCGCAACCCCAAGTGTTTATACACTTTAATTTACAGCAATACATGATCAATTTATAATTTATAATTATAAAAAAATTATACAATAAATTTTTTTCAGATATCTAACGTTCAGAAAATGTTATATATTCTTAAAAAAAAAAAAAAAAAATTATTTTTATTTATTTTTTATTTTTTATAAATAGCAATTGACATTTGAAACCATTGTACAAATGTCGTTGGTAGCTTGCAAGTTGTTTCAACATGTTCAGACTCATTATCCAGAAACATGGAAAGAGATGCATTTTGTCATACGACCTCATGCAATGAAATCAATAATTAAACAGTTTAGTAAACATTTGGAAATTGTAAATGATTTGGAAATATTTAATACCTATTCTGAAAACATTCCGCGTTTTTTATTAGAATTTTGTAAAACAGCAAGTAGAAATTTTTTAATGCCTGGCGATTCGTACGGACTCGTATTAACATGTAGATGTACCAAAGTGTATACTCAAGATACATTAGATAAAAGACATTTAAAAGATGAAGTGCCCACTTTACTGGGTTGTTCGCATGATGTTGAACAAAAATTACGTTTTGAATTAAACATTTACAGTTCTTTAAACCAAATTTATAAAATTTCAAATAAACGAAAATTTACAACAATTTTTATTAAAAATTATACCATACAACAACTTTTAGAAATTGCAAAAGATGATGCCTGTTTTTTAACCAAGGGAAATAATAAAGCTGCCACTTTTGAAAATTACAATGTATATATCAATTTAAATAAATTTATTATTGTCGAAAGTTTTGTTCCCAACATTTTAAAAATTATAATTCAAAAGTCAGAAGATAAAGATTATGTATTTCGACATGTGGATCAAAGAAATATTTTAGCTTTTACAGATTTAAAATATGTTTATAAAAAATGTGGAATTGTATGTTATTTTTTCAATCTCATTCAAGTGGTTAAACTTCAATTTTTTAAAACATTGCATCCTTCAGGTCAAAACTATAAAGATATTTCAAATATTTTAAAATATCAATGCTATACAGGTGAACCTTTACCTCTAAATCGAACAGGTTTAAGAAGAAATCCAAATCGTTCTGGATTGGAAAAACTTTGTTTTGAAGCAGTCAAACAAAACTATGTTTCCTAATCCATGAAAGAAACATTATATCCAGTCGATGATTCAGTCAGTAAAATTTACTTTGGTCAACAATTTAATGAAGGAACAGGATACAAGTTTAATATTCTAAATAAAGAATGAATCTAGAAACGTTTTCTATATTAAAGAAAGCATTCAATTACAACGAATTTGATAAAAATAAATTAAAACTACTAAAGTCTAAAGTAGAATCTTGCATTGCTGAACAAATTGACTATATTACGGAAAATGTAGAAAAGGAACTGGGATTTGATTATAAAAAGTTTTTAACTATTAAAGATTCACCCGAATATAAAGACGAGTTAGTTATTACATTTTTACTATTTATCGGTAAACAACTCAATTTCGTTAAATTGTTTCACATCTTTTCTCAACCTTTTACCAATATTATTTATAATTGGATTACTTTGTATAAGGCAGTTATTTATTCAGTATTATCCTTAATGTATGGCAAGAAATTGAATGTTTATGATATGTTTGAATTGGAAAAGACTATACTTTTATTGAATAATGGACATCCCGAAGCTATTCGTCAATTTATGAAATATTTAAATGTGTTAACAAACGATATAGTGTTTGAAGCAGAAAAAAATTATATACATAATAGAAAGTTTGATGCTTCAATCTATGGTCCTTTCTTTTGGAGACTCTTACATTTTATGGCCGAAGCTGTAAACTTGAGAAAAAGTTTTGATTATGAAAAACAAATGTGGATTGATTTCACTGTATACCAATTGCATAGAACTCTAAGATGTCAAATTTGTTCACATCATTATAATGAAATGGTTTTAAAATATGATAAAGAATTGAAGGATTTAATTGATTATCCTGAAACGTGGTATAAATTACACAATGATGTAAATTTAAATTTAAAAAACCCCACTTTTAATACAACAGATTTTGAAAAAGATAGAAAATTGATGCAAAAAATGTTGAATTAATAATACGAAATATGATTGGATTTGTATACACATGCTAACTTCATTTGAAGAAACATGTTTGGTGTAACAACGGCATAATTGTTTTTGGTTAAATTTAAATCTAAAGCATCTTTGCAAGGTATTTTCCACCAAACAATACAAAATGTATTATTAATGTTATCAGAAATAAATGGTTGTATAAACTTTTTGGTTTCTTCTATATGATAAACTAGCAAAAGTACCCGTTCTTCGCACGGAGGTAAATAAAATAACGACAAATAACTGAAAATATATACATTTCCTCTCCTCCTTGGGATAATCGCATATACCATTTTAGAATTCCCCCTTAAAAAAAGTTAAAGCTGTTTTTTTATAATTTTAAATATTTTTATTTTTAATAAATTAGAAGTTAAAAAAGTAAAAATATATGTATACTACCTGGTTGCTAATACACCGATAAAAATCCTATAATTTCTAGTTTATCTCTCAAAAGGTATAGAGTTTTAAAAATTAAACATTCCTGCACAAAAATACTTTTAGAAATTAATAGGAATTTCCTTTCGGTATGGGTAGTTTCGGTACATAGTTGCCCATAATAAAAAACGACATTGGTAAAATCCTTAACTCCAAGTGAAATCAGCCGATGGATATAAATAATATACTATCGTGTAGACGAAAGTCAGACGTTTTTTACGTGCCGATTTTTAACCCCCTTTCCCCCTCTTCTCTTTTACTATGTCAAATGCCCAAGATTTGTTATGAATGCTATTATTACAGAAAAATAACCACCTATTTTAATTTTAAGAATATTTTTTTAATTTCCGTATGAATGTATTAAAAATTTCGTATTTACTTATTTTGTTAAACCATTTTTCATAAAATTTTTATTTTGTGATTCTATTGTTATTGCAAATACCCGTCGAAAAATACCCGTCATATAAATATTTAGTAAGTTTCCACAGGAAATTAAAGCCAATTTGGCGATAGTTTAGCCAACGGTGCAGTATATTATAAACTCACCATGTACTTTCAATCATTCAGAACAACAATTCAGAACATTTAATTCTTAATGATCGCCATTTAATGTTTTAAAAGGAAATATTCTTTGGCACATTAAATAAAATATTTATTTTCTCAATTATCATTTGGTATCTGTGGAATTTTATTCTTTAATAACATTAAAAAGTCATATAGAGTTGAAAATTCGCAGTGAAACTAAGCTTCGTACAATTAAAAAAAATACTTGCATAAAATATTTTTCAAATAAATAAAATGGACGTTCATACACAAATTACTCGCATTTTGGATTAATTGTTTTAAAAGTTCGATCTAAGATAACTAAATAAGTAGATAGAAAAGGGGGCTTCTGCCCCACATTTAGGGAAATGAGCAAATCACCAATTTTCAAAGAAAAACATCGATTTATGAACCAAAAATGCAAAAAAAACATACAAAAAAGACCAAAAACTATCAAAAATCGCAATTTTAAAAATCATGTTTTCGAGGGAAATGAGGTCAAAATAGAGGGAAATGCGTGAAAAAAAGCCCCGTTTTTCAACTAACACAGTCAAAAAACGAGGCTTCTTTTTATAAGACAGAAAAGGAAAAGAATTGAAGATTTAAATAGTAAATTCAAGATTCATAGGGATAAGGAATATCATCCAAAAGATTTAAACCCATATTTCTAATTTCATAGTCTGTTATTTGATGCATCATTCTATACATTTGAGATACGTATTTGGTAATTAATTCATCAATATCATGTTCTTGATATTTTTCATTTAGCACCATTAACTCTTCACAAATCTCAGCTATATATTTAATTTCAGGACTCGAATCGAGGGCTCTTAAATCTCCTACGCTTTCCATTTATTTAAAGATTAAATTTATAAACACATTTACATTTTGGTACAAATCTTTGCTAGCAGTTTTAAAACCTGTCTCTTATAGATCATATTAACTATATTATCAGATAATCTCGTGTTGAGCATAACATTACAGTCTTCTATTTTATCAATATATTTTGTCACGATTCTATCAGATAGCGGTTGATGTTTAAACATTTCATCCCAATCGACGTGCTCATCCAATTGTTCAATTATATCTTCAGTAAGTGTTTGATATTTAGACACCAATTTCATATTCAAAAAAGAAACATTATCGACTATAAAATTTCCCGACAGAGTTTGAGATATATTATCCCAATTAACCTTATGAGACATTTGATTTATAAAGGTTTCAGACAACTTTTGATATCGAGAAACAATCTCCCAATTAACTCTAGTATCATTACTCCTAATAAAATTTTCTGAAAGTTTTTGATATGCTGAAATTAAATCCCAGTCTACCCTATCTTTATATTCTAAAATGAAAGGTTCTGATAATTTTTGATATCTTGAAACTAAAGACCAGTCCAGAGCATTTTCAAAGTTTCTTAAAAGACTTTCACTGAGCACACTGTGCTTTGAGACCTCAGCCCAATTGACATCCATTATTTATATGCATGAAACTTTCCAGGTCTCATGTTATCTTGTAGTGTCCGAGGGCTAGCGTATTTATTCCATCTTGTAATATATGTCTCTTATCATCATCAGGTGACAGAGCAATCTTGTTTACCTGGACTGAATATATTTCATGCTTATTACTTCTAATCAAATTCATTGTTCTATATTTCTTTACCTTATTAAACAAGCAGTCTTTATAATCATCAAATGAAATTCTATTTTTGACTACAATTTTCTTTACACCTTTTGATTTTTTAATCACTTCATCTTCTACTTTTAAAGCATACATTTTAGCTCTTAATCCCACAAATTCTGTCATTATCTTACCATTATTTTCGTCTTTCATTTTACCAAGTACCTTCTTATTTACTCTAGGTATTCCATATTCATTATTTTCTTTATAATCTGATGTATCGAAATGTTCAATCATATCTTTCATATCTCTATAAAAATCGTCAGTTTTAATTTCATAAATATAGGAATCAGTGTCTTGATATAATAATTTTAACCTCTTACCATATTTTCGTTTCATAACATTGTAATGAAAATCATACATCAAATGCTTCGATAAATCTAAAATACTTTGCCCCACATATATTGGTTTATTGAAATATACTTTGGTTTTATTCATGTGAATAGCTGTCAAGTTTTCATCGAATATAGTTCTATCTTTGAAATTTGGTTTGGCAATTAATTTCTCAGCTTTCTTTGCATTGCAGCATAATTTTATATCGACTAGTTTTCTTATATTCTCCATAGTCTTACCAAATACACTGTTGTTCATCAATTTAAAGAAATCTTTTTCGAAATCATTGGTAGCCTCGGTTCTCTTTTCTGTATTCAAATCTATATATTTTTTTAACCATTGAGACTGTTTGAATTCTAAAACTCTATGTATCTTTTTCAGTTTTAATCCCATTTCCAAACATTGTTTTAGGTTTCGATAATGAATCACATATTTCTTTTTATCATATAATGTGGTTAATAATTTTGATTGTTTTGATCCATCTGGAATTCTATTTTCTGGTGCTAATGGTAAATCTGAGTGCTTTTTATGTAATTTCTTTGGATATTTCAAATCTACTTCCAGTATATATCCAGTGTCTGAATCATCTGGTATTTGAGTCACATCTATATTGGTATCTGACCATTTAAAATCACCATAGGGCAAGTGCTGACTCATTGCCCAGCCGTACAAATTATTTGCATCTAGATACATTAAATAACTTGATTCTTTATTTTTATCATAGTCTTGCATATACTTATTATTTGCTTTAGCATATCTGTTACAGCATTGAGATATACCACCTCTAGTTCCCTTTTCAAGCATTAGTATCATATCGTAATCAGTTAATAAATCTAAATTTATTTCAGTTATCTTGAGCATAGCGTCCCAAGCCAACCCTGGAGCAGTATAGTACCAACAGGGATCTAATTTATATGTTTTGAGGCATACGTCTCTAAAATTTTCAATTATATCCGTTAAAATTATTACATCTGTTTTAACATATAAATCTGAATAATCACCCATATCTCTAATCTTAAAAGCCTTCCAAACATTTTGGGCGTGTTTATAGTCTGAATCAGAAATATTACTTTCATTCAATTTGCTATAAAATTCTTCTTTATCTGGCAATTTTGTTTCATTACATTTTCCCCATGTATCCATATAATCATAGGGATATACACCTTTTCTAATCACAAGATCCAACAAGTGATTAGGAATGTGTTTTGCAGTCTCTCTATATTGTTCTTTCTTTAAATTTTTAGATAACGAGTCAATACTACTAGACATAAATTTAAATGAATCTATAAATCTCAATTTCAAATTTCCAACTTTCTTACTAAATGAAATGTATTTTTCTTCTGTATTTGGAATAACATCAATATCTTCTTCATCGTATCCCAATCCCTTAATAAAAAGATGAGCATCATAACCAGCTAAATTATGAATAAATACTGGAACAAACTTTGGATTTTGATAACATAAATTACAAGTTTCATGAGCTGGACCACGATATAAACCTGTCAAATGATCATGATCTCTAACCTTTTTACCTTCCATATTTACTGGATCATCACCATATTTTTTATAATTATCCCAAGTGATAATGGGCTTACTACAAATATGACAGTCATCTGTATTTTGAAAGTGCTCTTCATTTTCTGCAGTCATATTCAATGGCTTTATATCTTTATAAATCTTTTCAATTTTCATTGTTTCTTTTTTCATCTTTTTACAAAATTTAGCCACTGCATCTGGACCTCTATACACAACAGGTGGTTTATATTCTTCATGTTCATATTTGATATAATAGCTAAAACTCATAGACTCATGTTTTTGGTATTTGAGAGTATAAGATTTTGATTCGTCTGGTTGACAGGTATCTATTTTTCTAGTCAAACATTCAAAATCAGCGTAGATAACGAATGGTACTCTTAAAGAATTATGATCATTTTTAAAATAAATACTTTCATATTTTTTAGGCATTTCAATCTTTACAGCTTTTTTATCTTTACAATCAATTTCATGATTCTTTAGTTTTTCTGCTGAATAATAATAAGTTAAACATCTTTCACAAGGATAAATTCTAGTTTTCTTATTGATTATTTGAGCTTTAATTAATCGAGACAAGTCTTTAATTAAGCAGTAATGTCCATTATTTTTATCCTTAATATACAATAAATTTACATGCTTATCTTTTTTATTTTCAGTCAATCTTAACGGATATATTGATTCTTCATATCCATAAACATTTACCGATATATTACTATTCTTTTCAAATTTTTTAATATCATGTAATGATACAGGTGATTCGATTCCTTTCAAAGCATCTCTGATTGGTTTCATTTGGTCTTTACTGTTATAATTATTAACTCTTCCAGGATTATGATTGCTTCTATCTACTGGATGTAAATATGCTGAAATGCAATAAGCAAAGCATTCTTGATCTTCATTTTTAATATTCAACACAGCTTTTTTGACTTTAATGTTATCTGGTAATTTAATGTAAGATGATCCTCGAAGTGGATTATATTTATTAATTCTAAGCTCTAAATGATCTATTTTACTAAGGACCCATCCTGATCCTCTTGCTTGAAATTCATCCATTTCCATTATTAATTTATCAACAGATTCATCATAAAATGTATTTAAATCAGAAGATTTTAACAACACTTTATTTTGAGTTTTGAATGAAAATTCTTGATATTGCTCCTCTCTTTTATATGTACAATACAATTTAAAATTTACCTTTAAATTCCTTTTCTTTATAAATTCAATAATCTTTGTAATGATTACATTTCTTAAATCTTCTAAAAATTCTACAGGTAATACAATATTTTTTACATTTTTTAATAAATAAGTTTTTAATCTAGATTCATATGCAGTCTCAATTTCTTGAATACCTTCTTCATTAAATAATGCATTTTTATGTTTTTGTGACTCTAAGTGAGTCTTTCTGTATGATTTTTTAAAATATACACTACAAACATCACATTTTATTTGTGGTTTTCTTTTCGGTTTAGGCTTTGAAAACAAATCGTTATCAAAACTACGAAATATTCTTCGAAACTTGCGCCTCTGAATCCTATCAATGATGTGATTGATAAGGTCCGCTTTCTTTAGTTTCGAATACTTATCAATATTTTTTATCTTCGCAGTACTGATGTAACTGTTGGACAGTCTTTGCATTTATTCGTCTTTCCATTTATAAGGAAAAAAATTGGTGAGTGACCGAGTCACTATTTATAGGAAGATAATTTTATAAACAGATTTCCATAAGACGTTTATGAAGATTAGATCTTAAATGTCTCTGATAATGCGCTTTAGTATATTCTTTTCCACACTCACAAATCCTTTTTTCATAAAGTTTTTTACTTTCACAATATTTACAATTGCTTCGGCGATGAGTTTTACCTCTATAATTATTTATATAAAAAAATTCTTGAGATAATGAAAGTTTGCAAGAGGTGCATGTTTTCTGTTTCTCCATTTATATATATGCAATTTATGAAATACAATTCCTTACAATAGTATTTTCTTCGGAATAATTGGTTTTTTCATATCAATATCTAAATTTTCTACATATTGTTTAATATTATCATTTAAAAAATCTATTTCTTCTTCATAATCATCACATATAAAATCCAATACATCTTTTAAATCATCGAAATGAATATTTAACATTTCTTTCCTCTTTTTATCTTGATTGTCTCTAAATTTACCCAGTAAATCTAAAATTCTGTTTTCAACAGTTTTGTAGTTAGATACTCTGTAAGTTTTACAATAATGCCATTCATCTCCTTTTGCAGATCTAGAATTATAATTAGATAATCTTCCTTTTAATTGATGTTTGCCCTCTACTCCACCAATTTTAAATCTATTTTGGCTAGCATATGACTTGGATGTGGCAATATAAATTATTTGATCCATGTCTCGTAATTTATAATGAATATTTAATTCTCTTAGACGTAATGTTCTTCTTTTTTCTTTTTCTAAATTTTCTTTATACATTTTAATTTCATTATTCCTTTTCTTTAATTCTTTTTGAAGTTTATATTCACCTGTTTTTCTAATTGAAGGCAGTACTTCTTTAGTCACCCATCTTTTAAATTCTTTAGCTTGTGGTAGTTTTGAACTTAAAATTAAAGAATAAAGACCAGATTCATTAATGAAAATTGTTTTTATATCTATTTTAGGGTGGGCGCATTTCACGCCCTCTAAGAAATTACTAAAACTTATTCTATCTTCTTCGTCTATATGTCTTTTTACAGCATCTTTAGTGTGTTTATATTCTAAAATATTACAAATATCTTTTCCTTTAAACCAAGGATTATTATCTTTATCAACTATAATATAAACTTCTTTATCTTTAAAATTTAATTTGTTATTTTTAATATCTATAATGTTATCCATTATAAATTTATTGGAAAGTATTTTATTAAATGTTTCTGAAATATTTTCATACCCGTCCAGAAGACACAATAAGAGAATATAAACCAGATTCATTAATGAAAATAGTATGTGGATGTAAAATTTTAAAGGGGGACTGCTGGTCCCCCTTCTCAAACTCTTCAAAAATTGAAGGGAGCCCTGTTTTGGGGCCCCCTTTAATATCATCGAAAATAATTCTAACTTCTTCATCGACATGAATAGAAATAACCTTTCTCGGTCTTTCATATTCTAAAATATTACATATATCTTTCCCTTTTAAAGGGCCTCGTTTCATGGCGGTTTAAGAATATAAACCAGATTCATTGATAAATATTGTTTTTACATCAATATTATCGACGTCGTGTTTCACAGCCTCTGGAAATTCTTTATATTTCATTTTATCTTCTATTTTTAAGGAGTCGTGTTTCACGCCCCCTGAAAAAATGGATGTTCCCATGGTTCTAATCATAGTTTTCAGGTAGCGTTGTTTTGATGCTATTTTAAGGGAGCAGTGTTTGACTGCCCCCTAATCCTATTCCTCCAAATCTCTTCAGGATAATCAAAATGAAGTAATGTAGGACCTTTTTCAACAAAATGCCTATTGATATAAATCCTTTCATTTTCTAAAGATTCAAAGTATTTTAGAAATTTATTCCATTTATCTTTATAATCTTTTTTACATTTAATCTTATTTTTGATTGAATAGTATTTACATATCCGTTTTACAAAATAATTATAATTTATATACTTTTCAAAACAATAAAAATCAATCAAATGATGAAACATATATTGTACTTTTAATCCCAAAAATGGAAAATGCTTTTGAAAATATTTCAATCGATTAATCATTTTTTCTCTATAATTATATTTAATTACAGGTTTATAATTTTCTGGATCAGAATCAGTTGATGATTCAACATCTGAATACTCAACGTTTACAGCTTCAATAATTCCATCCATTTATTAAAGATTCAAGTTTATAAAGAGAATAAACCAGCCAGGGGTAATTCCCCCTAGCTGGAAAGCCATAAAATTTTGGGGGGAGAGAATTATCACCCCCCAAGAATAAGGAAGATTTTTAATATTTCAATATCTCTAATTAAATCTTGTAATTTATAATCATTATTTAATCTAAGATGATTAAATTTAGTATCTATATCAGTAATTGTTTCTTTCATTCTATTGAATAGATTAATAGCATTCGGATTATAGCTAATTTCTTTTGATATTTCTAAATGAGGGTATCTAGTTTTTAAATGATTTATAGTTCTTTTATATTTTTCTTTTTGACATCTAATTACATAAAATGGATAATCGAGATTTAATAAATTTTTGTGTATAACGGCGAACATATGTAACTTTCTCGAATTTATAGTCTTTGGAGTAATATCTTCTTCTAAATCTTTATATTTTGCATTAATGATATTTAAATCATTATTTTGATTTTTGATCTTTTTCAGTTTAATATTTATTTTGTTAATTTTATTTTTATATTTTTCATTAAATCTATTAATATAAAAAGATTCTATAATATTATAAACTTTTTCATAAAATGCATCAGAAATCCATAATGCAATACTAATTATTAATTCTTTTTGCACATATGTACCAGATATAATTTCATTATATTTTTTATCCTTATTTCCTCTTTTTATATCAATAAAGTGATTCCCCGAATTCGGGGGATCACTTTTCTTATTAAAATGATCAATTAATCTCTTTGATTGTTTATTTTCTAACCATTTATCAAATCTTCTACCACCATCTTTACACAGTTTAGTAGCATTAAAATATCCAGTATCTTTATCAATAATTAATTTAAAATCACCAAACAATCCATACCAATAATTATCTTTGATCTGTTCATAACACACGTCTCTTAGCGATGCTATTTATTAGAAATCATTTTATTAAATACTTTTATATATACAATTAAAATTCGTTAGAAATCCATGAAGCTATATTTAAAAATAACTTTTATGAACATAACAACCTAAAATTATTTTATTGTCTTTCCCTGTTTTTGTTACCAAAACTTCAATTTTTTCACTGGCTGGAATTCCAGCCAATGGAATATTAACTTCTTTTTTAATAAATTCTATTAATTCTTTAGATTTTTTTTTTTTTTAAACCAATTTTTAAATTTCATTCACTTTAAGAGTAAATTCAGGTGAAATCCAACAACCAATGTTAGTAATTAAATCTCTACATACATACGTTCCATTAACGTTATTATTTTGTTTTCCATCTCTTACTTCATATTTTATGGCGGGCCTAATTCCGCCCGCCAAAGAATTTGATTTCTTTCTTAAATATTCTATCACACTTGATTGTTTACTTTCCATCCATTTTTTTATTTTATATGAAAGATCTTGATTATTCTGACTACACGGGCGCTGGAAATTAAAAAAAAACTTTTTAGATATCTATATTCAATTAATCACAGACAATCATCACATTAATCTCAACGACTGAATACGGATGCTGAGAATTTTTAAATTACCACTACCGCAGTGGAAAAAAAGAGACTGTTATCAGTTCGCTTTCTGAATACACAACCGGGTCATGCGCTTATCTTAATAAGGTCAAACAGTGAGCGGTGTTATCTAATCATAGTAACAAAAAACTTTTCATACGCTTTTTAAAATGTAGATGGAAGCACATTATGGACTTATTTTTTATGATTTGAGAAAATAACTTTACAAATTAATTTCTTTAAAATTAGAATATATTAAAACTTTGAAACTGCTGTTCCATAATTTATACATGCATATAATTATTATACGAATAGTATAGTGTCATTTTAACGCTATTTTAATATCCTCTTAAAATAACTGTTTTTATGATCACGTGACACTGTAGATGTTAAAATTAAATCATTTTTAAACGGATAAAACTAATTAATTTGAACGTTTTAAAGATAGTTTTCACTATACAACCATACTACTATTCACTTTAAACACTATTCATTCACTTTCATTATTTTAAATTGTAATATCATCATTAAATTAATTTTTTTAGCGTTATGTTCTTGTCCCCGGTGGTCCAACGGATAGAATGATGAGCTCATAACCGCTAGGTCCCAAGTTCGATACCCGTAAGTCCTTAGCACACAGTGCTTGGACGAGAGGCAGGGTCCAATGACCTAGTCACCACCGGGGCGTCACCATCCCCCTCCCCCCCTAGCACCGGCCTCGTTCACCCCAGCAAGCAGGAGACGAAACAGTGCTCCGTTGCTTAGAGTTGCTGAATGGGGAACGTGGTGGGGGAGAGCGAAACTGCCCACAACTTGTACAAAAGTCTTACCAGCATAGCTCTCAGCCGGAAGGGGTATTTTGCAAAATATTTCTTTATATTTTGCATTTAAAAACTTTAATATTTTTCTCAAACGGAGGATAAAAAAATAATGGAAGATTTAAAAAATAATTATAATTTTCGTATCTAAAGGGGTGAAACGCCCCCTCGTAAATATGATAGTTACCGACCTCCATATCTGGAGGGGGGGGGGGGTATTATTTAATCAGAAATGGCTTATCTACCCAAGAATTGAATTCATTTGGATAACCAAACCATTTTACTAGATATTTGTTTCCTTTCTTTTTAATTATCTTTTCAACAGTATATATATCATCTTCTTTATTGTAATGCACCATTTCATTTTCATAAAATGTTCCTTTTACTGGTTCATTATTCAAATCTTTGATTTCATAAGTAATTGGATCTGTTTTTAAAACATTGGAAATTAAAAATATTTCTTCTGCAAAGGTGGGTAAATAACCCTTTCTAAACGGCTTTTTATATATTGAAATTCTAATTCTATCATTTATATAAAATTTAGGCTTAGATATTGTTTTTGATTTAAAAAGATTTTTATATACAATAGATTCATTTTCTTCATCACTTGCTTCAGTAGGTGTCATCTGTATAGATCTATGATATGAATTATTATAATTTTTTACAAGTTTTGGTAATACTTCAATCCACCTCCTTGTGTTATTTGCTGTAAAATACTTCCACATTTTAGTTTTTAAAGTCCTGTTAAATCGTTCAACTATTGAACACTTTATCTCAATATTTTCTGTTGCAAACCAATGTATATTATTTTCTTTAAATAATTTTTGAGTTTTAAAAGAAATGAATTCTGTCCCCAAATCAGATTGAATTTTTTCAGAAATTCTTTCTTTAAATATAGCTTTGAATGCTTCAGTTACCAAATCACCAGTCTTTCTTTTAATGGGCACAGCCCATGCATATTTACTGAATATATCAATGACTGAAAGTATATAATTTGTATTATCATTATATTTACTAAATTTTCTCATATCAATCAAATCTATTTGCCACTGATCATCTATATGTGACACAAATACTCTTCTTCTCTTAAATTTTCTAACAATAGGCTTATGTTTTGTATATTCATCTTGTTTATGTAAAAAATCTCTAATTTCATCTTTTGGAATTTTAGTTTTTCGGTACAACTCATTTACACCACAATAACCAGTTTCTGGATCATAATAGACTTTTTTTAAGGAGGTGTCTAACCCCCTTTCACTTTTAAAAAACGATTCTTTTTTGATCCGCGCTCTATACATATTCCTTTCATAACTGGTTTATTATTTTTAGTCAATGCTTCTTTTACATCTTTGGATTCTGTATTTTTCTTACATTTTAAACAATAAATTTCTATTCCCATTCCAAATGTCTTTTTAGCTTTAATGATTGGTTTTACTACAGCTCTATCAATTCTTTCTCTAATTGTAGGATTTTTAATATCATCCAATTCATTAATCATATTTTTATCACACACTTCATTTCTAGTTTGGGTATCTTTATTTTTTAAATAACATGTATCATGTTTATAAGCAATTTCATCTACTTTATTTATTGGTTTACTCCATTCTTTATATGTTAAATCTGGATTTAATCTTGTTTTTCCATGAATTAATTGAGTACCAGGACCAGTGAAATTATGTCCTGGTAGATGCATTTCGAATGGTAAATTATTTATTGCATTATTAATTACACCTGAACCAATTTGATTACACTTTTTACATTTACCTGTAAATTGTCCTTTCTTTGTTATCTTATCAATAATGAACGTCTTACTCTTGCAAGCCATTTATTTACATTAAAATTCAAGTACCCCAGATGTGGGGTAGTTGAAAATTGTATATAAAACAAGTAATTCAGTTACTTTTTATCCCCCCCTGAAACGGGGGGTCTTGTTTTAGCGACCCCCCTGGGCGGGGGGGCATGAATATCCATTTAAACCCATCTTTTTCATATGTTTTTCTAATGGAAAATACTTTAAATCTTTTATAAATTCTTGTTCTCTTATAAGTAAATCTGATTCTGATATCACTCCTGCTTTTAATGAATTTAACATACTTTTATAAAATTTATAAGCTTGTTTATATTCCTCTTTTCTTTCCGATATTTTTAAAGATTTATCGATAATTTCAATTACTCCAGCACCTATACTCAAAGCAGCAAGTGGCATAAAAACAAAACCTGAAAGTCCAGAGGCACTAAATAAAAACTTGCTTATTGATAAAGACAAACTGATATCATTATAAAACTTGAAACTCTTTCTGTATACATACAACCACTTTTCTAATTTTTCTTCCATTTATATAGGGTTAAAATTCCTTCTATATCTTTGATCGCCTTTCAAATCCAATACTAGAAAATCGTATTTCTTTTGAACTGCTTTGTGATAAATTTTCTTGAATTCGTTTGCATCAATTGAACCGTCTATATCTCTAATAATATTCATAATATCTCTATTTTGAAGCTTAAAAAATATAAAATATTCACAGTTCTTTCTTATATCAATTGGTGTACTATAATAGGATTGAGATATATAAATAATTGAAGCTTCTTTTTTTCGTGCTCTGAAAAAGAATTCTAGTATTTTTGATTGATCTTTATCAGTTATACAATCATCGAATACTACTAGATTTTTCAAAGATTTATCTAATGAATCAACATCAATCATATCGTCTTGATTGGAAACGAATAACGTTTCTTTTTTAAATTTCTTGTACAATTGTTTAATTTTATCTCTTTCTTTCTTTTTACAAACATCTAATAAATCTTCTAGTTCTACATCATTAAATTGAGTATAGTCTCTTTGTAGTTTTTCATATTTCGGTTCAAAAATATCTTTAGCACATATATACAATGCATCGAAATTTAATAAATCATATATCAAATTGAGTAACAAATTAGTCTTCCCACTACCACTGCCTGCTGCAATTAACATTCGAAATGGGTGAATGGGTAATAAAGGATTTTGATTTGGATCTATGGTCTCTTCTGGCTGTGTATAATCTTTAATTTTTATCATTTATTTACTTTGAATTTTACTTCAAATATTTTTTTTTACATAGTAAAATTTTATTTTTGAAGTAAAACTATTTATACAGTATATCACATTTTTACTTCAAATATTTTTTTTTACTTAGTAAAATTTTATTTTACTTAGTAAAATTTTATTTTACTTAGTAAAATTTTATTTTACTTAGTAAAATTTTATTTTTGAAGTAAAACTATTTATACAGTATATCACATTTTTTACTTCAAATTTTTTTTTTTACTTAGTAAAATTTTATTTTTGAAGTAAAACTAGGAATTCAAGGGGGGGTATTTTACGCCCCCTCCTTACCGGTAGCCAGATCTGGGGGCGGTAAAATCAACTGATTCAAAAACAACTTTGCAAAGTTCAATTGAAGTATCGGAAGATTTTTCAATAATCAATAGTAATTGTACTAAATAAGACCATATTTTTAATAAAACACCTCATTTTTAGCATGTTTGAAAATTGCGATTTAAAAGTTATAATTGCTATAAAAATGAGTGAATAAGAGTTGAATTGATCGATTGCAAAAACAACTTTGCAAAGTATAATTAAAGTATCGGAAGAATTTTCAAAAATCAATAGTAATTGTACTAAATAAGACCATATTTTTAGTAAAACACCTCATTTTTAGCATGTTTGAAAATTGTGATTTCAAAGTTATAATTACTATAAAAATGAATAAAAATGGTTTAAAAATCAAAAATAAAAAGCAGAAAACAATGTAAAATATTGATATTTTTATATAAATCTACTAGTTTTAGTAGTGTTTTTAAGAGGTGGGTGAAACGCCCACTACTTGAAAGATTAAAAATAAAAGGAAGATTTAAAGATAATTTATTTTTTCAATGCACATGTGTGGATGTAATTCATTTTTGTCACCGTCTGGTGAGATAAAAAGTTTTATTTCTTTATTTTTACGAACAGTAAAAAATATCATAGCTGACTCTATATTTGTTTCTAATGGTCGTAAAAGAGCTGTTTCTCCTGCTATTACCAATCTAATTAATGGAATTAACCGTTCTTCAGATTTTAAATATATAATTATTTTCATATCCATATCGACAGTAGTTATCATTTCGGGAGTTATTAATTTACTACTAAATCTATTAAATTTTACTTCTTTGAATCCTCCTGTAGTATATGTAGCAAATTCTTCTGCAATAGTTGCATACAAAACTCTGTTGTCGATGTAACTTTTGTTAACCGCATCAGTATTTATTATTGGATTTAAAACGCCGGTTAATCTTTTATTCCCAAAATTATAAATTCCATTCTCAATCAGTGAAGGGACAAATAAACCATCACCATCTCTTTTTAAAATATTATTTTCTTTTTTATCATTTATTTTTGTTCTCGTATCCACATAAGATTTGGTGGCTGCTTTGCTCTCTAAATATTGTTTAGTTACGACATCATGTGGATCTTTCGGATCGCGAACATTTTCGATATATAATCCTTTAGCATTATAACTTGATTTTCTTTTATTTATTGTTAAAGATGTATCAATCAGATATTTTTTATTGACTGCATCCATTTCTTTAACTGGATCTTTCACATTTGCAATTATTTTTTCTCTTGCATCAAAATCGCCATTTACGTTGTAAATTAGACTCATATCATTTAAACTTATAATTTTAGATTTTAAATCAGTTTCCATCAGATCAACGTAGGATTTAGTGGATGAATCATTTGGATCAGAGGGGTCATTTAAATTTTTTAATTTCTTTTTTTCCATATCGTAATCGCCATCATCTGTTAATTTAAAACCACTTCCGGGTGGACCGGGGGGCCCTTCCTTATTTTCATCTATATCTGTTCCAAAAGGATACCAAATCATTTATTTATTCTAAAGTTGGAAGTGTTTCAAATTCTTTTTTATACATATTCATATTACCTGTTCTCTTTTCAACTAAAATAAAATTGAATTTATAAGGTTTTCCTGGATCATTTCTTAAATACCATGTAAATTCTACGTTTAAATTTTTAACATTTGTATAAGAAGGGTGATTAGATACATCAAAATGAATAATGGGATACATCTGTCCATATTCAGTGTAATTAACTAGACTACCACTTTCACTATTAATATTATTTAATCCAGCAGCTAAGAAATCTGAATAATATCTCGAATAATTTAATTCACCTTCTTTGAAACTACAAGAATAATCTTGGATAGGATACATTTCATTATTAATTCTAATCCAGCATCGAGTTAAATCTAAATGATCAAATATCATATTATTCTTTAATTGAGAGTTTTCTCGTTCAACAAACTGTGGTGCTACAAATACACTGACCAATTCATCTGAAGAGGATTTTATAAAAGTAAAACCACTGCTTCCTGTGTAGGTATTTGATTCTCTAAGTCTTGGAGCACACCAGTTTATTTTAATATTAGCTGCAGGATTTAATAAAAGTTTTAGATAATTGGCTTGTGCTTCTGGGTTCAATTTTACATGAGGTAACCATAAGCTTATATCAGAAATTTTGACTTGATAATCTGGATTTGCTACATCTGTATATAACATATTATTATTAAACTCATTTCTCATAAATTCAAATTTTACATCAATACTAGACATTAATTTCCTATAATCATTAAAAAATCCAAATAAATGTTTGATAGGTATCCATATTTTAACTAGATTACTATTTTTTGTTAATTTAAATCTTTCATCAAATCCTTTATTATATTTTTCATTTAATTTAATCTTTTTAATTAAAGTGTCCATCTTTTCAGCATCAGCATGATTGCCTTCAAATTTTAAGAAATTTCTATCGGCATAATCAGAAGTATCTTTGAAATATAGCATATTGGTGGCTTCTGAAGTAGAGTAATCATTCGTAAAATTAATTAATCCATTAATATGATGAACAAGAGAAGGTTTTTGAATTTCTTCTATTGTTTTCGATCCTATGTAGAGTGTTGCTCTTGAAAATAAATTACCGGTATTGACTAGTGTAACGTTATCTTCACCAATTGAAACGTTATTCGGTTTTGTTATTTTTACATCTGCACATACATAACCGCTCGAAAACAGAATCTTATCTTCCGTATCTTTAATGGTAAATGTATATAGAGCAGAGGTACTTTGATTTACAATTACACCATCTTCTTTATGTTCTTTATATACAAAACTTTCAATTTCATTTTCATAGTATTTAGGTACTGTGGTTATATCCCAAATCTTTTCCATTTATTTAGATTAAAATTTCTTTAATCCTGAACCTAAAATTTGTTGCATTTTATCTCTAATGAATGTTTTTGCTTTCTTTTCAATCAATGGAAGCGCTGCACTTGATAGCACATTTAAGCCTCTTTTACCAATAGTTTTCATAGCATCTGTAAAAATACTTCCACCATAATATTTTTTACCTCTCGAATACAGTCTGTGCTTATTGTAATACATTTATTTAATCTAAAATTAAGCGATATACTACTCTCTGTTTATTCAAATTTATGATATTATTGTCTTGATCTGTTATATACATTCTTATTCTGTCAATGTGATCACTTCTATTTACATTTGCATATATTGGATTAATTTCATCTACTTTTATTAAACTTCCAGGAGGATTATGGGGTGTAAAAGAATATAAAATATCACTAATATTATCATTATAAAGAGCTCCTTCAATAATGTTTCAATGAATATGAATATCATCAATTCCTCTTGAAATGTTTGCTATATATTTACCCGATTGTTCTTCTTGAGAGTACAATTTTCTTTCGAAACCTAAAATTTTGTTTAATTTGGAACCTTTAAAATCAACAGCATATCCAGGTTTTAATTTCAGTACGATTCGTGTGGTTGCAAAATTTATTCCAAACTGAATAGGTGGATCTTTATTTAAATGTTTTGCTAGAAAATTATTCAGGTCTCTTACAGTATAATTACCATGATCGAATTTAATTTGATGACTTTTGTTTTGAAACGTGTATTTTAATATATTATTTGTATCGTCAATGTTGTACCAAGCCACAAACATGGACATGGATTTCAAAGCTATTTTTGAATTTTTTACTGGGATAGGATTTCTGAATTCAACAGTAAAATCTTCTGATTTTTCAGCATCTTTTGAATCTAAAAGTAGCAACTTCATTTATTAAGAACTAAATTTTCATTATAGTCACTGGGTAATTGTGTAAAAGAATACAATACTTCAGCTGGAGATTTGTTTTTGTTTCTTTCTAATATATATTTCATACAATAATAACCGCATTGTACTGAACTTGGTTTTTGTAAAAAATTTGAATTGTATCGTATTTCTTTACCGGAAGATTTTAAATAATTTACAATTTCTTTTGGTATTTTTAAAGATTTGATTTGTATGTTATTTAATTTATATTCACCGAAAGGATCGAAATATTCAACAAAACTGTATTTAGGATCATTATAATAACACACCCAATGGGTTCCTTTACCGGTCGAAATATCTAAATTTATAATTCCATTTTCAAATTTTTTCATCTTTTTGGGTATTAAATCAATTGTATATACATCTCTGAATCCTTTTTCATTTTTCATATTATTTATAATCATTTCGTTTGAAATTCCCAGTTTTGAACTACGCCCTTTCCATTTTTCGTTTTTTTTAAACAACCGGATCCAGATACCTTATCTAAAACTTTTTTAGCACTCCATCCTGCAACACCACTTAGAGTACCTGTCCCTAAAGCAGCCAAGATTGGTAGCAAAAAGGGTAAAAAGCCTCCAAGTTTATTGAGTTGAGTTTTACTAATTTTGATTCTTTTTCCATCTTGTACGTGTTTTATTTGTGTTTTTGTTAAATAGATGTCGTGATTAGGTTGCTTAGTTTTATCAATCTGTAGGGACAATTCTTCTTGACTTTTTAAAGCTGCTTTGAGCTTATTTTTCTGTGACTCGCTCAAGTACACTCGTGTCTTTACGTAATTACTCATTTATTTGTACAAAAATTTATCATAATACTCTTTCACTTCTGCACTAGTAAGGTCTCCATCTTTTAACAAAACATCTAATATTCTCACAATTTTGTTATACAAATTTTTATTTTTTGATCCACTTATCAGTTTATTTGTCAACACTTCCAATTCCGATATTAATCCGCTACCTGTTATTTTAAAGAGGTCTGTCACGTTAAGCGCTTTCAATTTTTCTTTATAGTGTCTAATCTTTGCTAAATCTTCATTTAATTCAGATTTTTTGTAACCTGTATCAATAACTCCTCTTGAAATTTGACTTTTTAAATTTCCTAATCTTTTACTAATATTTTCAGTTTTTTCTAGAATTTCTGCAATTTCATCTGGTTTATTGAATATCTGAGACGGTAATGGAAGTTTATATTTTTTTAGAAATTTTGTGTCCAAATCAACGTCAGGATCAATGGTATACGATTTCTTTTTAGCATCCGATTCACTATCTGATTTCTTTTTAGGATCTACATCCATAAGTGCTGTGGGGGTAGATGCCTCGAAAGATGGATAATTGGTTGTAGAAAAATCTTGGATTGCATTGGTAATTGCTTGGTAATTTGTTTTCATTTGTTCTTCATTGGATTTCAATTTATCGGTGATTGGTTTGTGGAATTCAGCCAGTGTTGTTTGATATCCAACTTTTTCCCATTCTTGTTGGGAATTTTTCTCTTTAACTTGTTTGTTTAATTTAGCAAGTCTCACTAGATCTTTAATTCTATCCATTTATTTGTGATGAAATTGTGTTTATAAAATTGATACTATATAAATGGATACCTTGAAACAGTTCAACTGTGTGGGAACGCTCTCTTACCTTCCAACTATAAAGATTAAAGATATGAAGCAAGATTATGAATATCCAGTGCTTACTATCAAAACAATCAATACAAAATATGGTAATAAATTTGTAGTTGAATTGATTGATGAAGAATGGAATGAATTTCAAATATTTTTACCAGACCGATTTACCAAGAAATTTAATGATAAGGATTTGAAATCATTAAAAAGTTTAAAAGAATTGAAGCTTGTATATAAAGGAACAATGCAATGTAAAGAAACAAATGAAGCATATATACTTGAATTTACTATTTAAATCTTCAATTCTTTTCCTTTTCTGTCTTATAAAAAGAAGCCTCGTTTTTTGACTGTGTTAGTTGAAAAACGGGGCTTTTTTTCACGCATTTCCCTCTATTTTGACCTCATTTCCCTCGAAAACATGATTTTTAAAATTGCGATTTTTGATAGTTTTTGGTCTTTTTTGTATGTTTTTTTTGCATTTTTGGTTCATAAATCGATGTTTTTCTTTGAAAATTGGTGATTTGCTCATTTCCCTAAATGTGGGGCAGAAGCCCCCTTTTCTATCTACTTAAATATAGTTACAATGAACCTGTATACAAAAAACAAAACAATAGAGATAAAACAATTATAAAATTTTAATACAATTCTAAACCATTTCCCTAAGATAAAATTCTGGTTGATTAAATTTTTGAATGGTTCCGTATTGTAGCAAAATGCCCAATGTGCGGTCGTTTTTCAATAATTATTAAATCAAACAAAACGCATGACGTCATTTTTATAGAGTCAATAACGAAATATGTTATTTTAAATTGCAAACGATATTTTTATCCTAGTTAAGTCAATGGAATACATTAAAATAGTTATAATATACGAATGGAACATCGTTGAAACTTAAAAATTATCACAAAATATGCCAAATTTTTCAAGTAAATTTCTCTGTAAATTTCATAAAGCTACGTTTTGTAGTTATGGAGTATTTCGTGTAAATATCGGCATTCCAATTGATTCATATATTTTTTATATTACATTTTTGCTTTTCTCCGTTGATTTTAACTGATTTTACTGTTGCCACTTCGTAAAACTTTGATGACGTACGCTAAAAAATGTCATAACATTCGAATGGAATATCGTAGAGACTTGAAAATAGTCGCGTTAAAATTCTTATTTTTTGAACTAATTATTCTGTGAATTTCAAATCTCTGCGTTTTGTATTTACGGAGCCTATAAAGTACTGACAAACAAACCAACATCCGGACAGATTTTGGAGATTTCTGCTTTATATATAAGATGCCACCATATGAGCCTTCATAACTGGATTGACAAATTATTACAAAATTTGATTGTGGAGACCGAATTTCATTTGAAAAATCTCCTGTCTGAAATTTTAACACTAAATCATACAGGCTGGTATATTTTATTTCTATAAAAGACATTTTCCCATCTTCAACTTTTGTTAGTAAGATGTTTTTATAAAAAAAAATTTTTTTTTTTTTTTTTTTTTTTTTTTTTACTGTTTTGGTTGAGATTTGAAAAATTGATAAATGGAATAAGATTGCTCAGCATTACAATAATATTTTTAAATAAAATTACATTTTAATTAATTTCACGACTAAAAATTAATTGAAATCTTAAATTGAATTCAAAAGTAAGTTTAAAAAAGATTTGATATTTTAATTTGAACATAATCATCCCATTTTCAAATCTGAACAACCATTAAAAAATGAATTGAAATCTTAAATTGAATTCAAAAGTAAATTTAAAAAAGATTTGATATTTTAATTTGAACATAATCATCCCATTTTCAAATCTGAACAACCGTTAAAAAAATGAATTGAAATCTTAAATTGAATTCAAAAGTAAATTTAAAAAAGATTTGATATTTTAATCTGAACATAATCATCCCATTTTCAAATCTGAACAACCGTTAAAAAAATGAATTGAAATCTTAAATTGAATTCAAAAGTAATTTCAAAAAAATAGATTTGATATTTTAATTTGAACATAATCATCCCATTTTCAAATCTGAACAATCATTAAAAAAAATGAATTGAAATCTTAAATTGAATTCAAAAGTAAATTTAAAAAAGATTTGATATTTTAATTTGAACATAATCATCCCATTTTCAAATCTGAACAACCGTTAAAAAAATGAATTGAAATCTTAAAATGAATTCAAAAGTAAATTAAAAAAAGATTCGATATTTTAATTTGAACATAATCATCCCATTTTCAAATCTGAACAACCGTTAAAAAAAACGGCAGCTCTTTTTGCATTTTTAAAACGTTCAAAGAATGTTCAAACTTTTGAAGTGCAATTTTTGCACAAGTTACATTTTTTTAAATATGTACAAATTTAGCAATTAATAAACTGTATTTTTAGATTGCGTTTTTGTTACATTAAAACAGTTTACTGGAAATCTTATTCGTTTCACGGATAATTATATGAATTTAGTGTATAATAAATAAGGTATTATTATTTTTAAAAAAAGTTCTCTTTAAACATCCACCGTGTAGGTTGTGGGGGGGGGGGGGGGGTGTAAGCGACGGTGCATGTTAAATCTGTCGTAGTACACATGTCTCCGCGTTAGTATTGGTATGAAAGTTTGGAGAGTGGAATAATGTGAATGAAATAATTTTCTTAGAAATTGGTTTTTCTTCATCCAGTTGCTCCTTTAAATGACATTAAAAAAAATGGGGAAAAATTGTTACCAAATGAACTTAAATTCACATTCAGTTGCTAATTGTACATATTCGCTATGAAATTATAATTAACGTTTAATTTCAGCTTGGAATCTTGGAAGGTCAAATTGGGAATGTCAGAGAAAAAATATCAGCAATCTGTTGGACCTTATGCACCGAAAGGAAAGGTTTGTTAATTTTTAAGTCCTATATCTTTCTGTTCAAACAAACAGCGAAAATTGGTATTGGGCCGCAAAGTCACGAGAGGGGGGAAAAAAATCGGGGTTAAGTCAAGCTCAACAATACCAGGGTTCAAAATTCTGAACATTCTTATTACATTGTGAAATAAACTGGAATTGATAACCCCAATTTGAATTGAAAACAGTCATGCAATTCCTTATTACAGGATAATTCTTCATAATACGAATTTGACACCTTCCAAAAGCATTTATGCTGGACAGAGACCGACTTACAAGTTTAGGGGCCCAGGGCAAAAGAACCAGAGAGTTTTAATATTAAATAGAGAGCGCCTTCAATGCCAGACTCTCGTAAGGCCGCGGTGTCAACATTGAATCACGTGGTTTTAGCGCTGCCATATTTGGCGTTCAGACATCTGCAGGAGTTCCAAATTTGGCACACTTTCTTCTTTTTCGTGATAAGGCGTTCTGTCCTTATTCAACTTCTTAACATATATGTAGGTATTTACTTATTTTCAAACAATATGCGCTAAATATTTCCTCTTCACTAACGAAACGAAAATATCATTTTCTTTGTGTTCAATACTCGAAGAAACGAAACTCTTTATATTTCTCAGGTTTTATTGTTAATATTTTCTTATTGAAGTATACAAAATAACAATTGAAAGAACTTCGCTTATGGTAGTTTTTTAACATAAAAACGTAATGCAATTATTTCAAAAGTACAAAGTAAGAAAAATCTTTTTAATATATATGTTAAACTCCCTTAAATTGTGCCACTCGTTTAAAAAACGATATGTAAATACAAAATTAAACACAAAACCATATTACAATACTTCAATCTCGTTTAGTTCTGAAAGTCGCCAAGGCCTGCCAAGTAATATTGGCGCATGAATGAATTTGCATTTCCACCTACACGTGGTTTCAATGATGGACACACGGAAATCAGCATTTTTATTCCTCTATTTGTATCATTACTCTATGAAAAGAACATGTGCCCCCCCCCCCCCCCCGACGTATCTTAAATTTAAATTGATGTATACCGCACATAACACAAACAATCAGCTTTAGTGTGCAATTAGCTTACAAGTGTAATTACTGCTAAAATCTTATATATTTAAAATTTCTAAAGTTTTTTTTGTTTCTGAAAAATATTGAAGATGTAAAAAAATTAAATAACTTAAATTAAGATTATTAATAACAGGGAAGTTTGAAAAATAGTCAACAAAATATAATATTCATATAAATACCTGAATAGTTTAAGAAATACACAAAGGTAAGGTAATTTCAAAGCAAAAAAATTTAAATTATAAGCATACACATGGAAAATATATTTTACTTTTACCTAAGTTTAAAGTTTTCTTTACGTTTCAAGTTTCATTGAAGATAATTTTTTTTTGACAAGATGATATGCATCATAAAAGTGATTTATTTCAAATAAAATAGTAGAAGGCATTAAGCATAAAAGTGATTTATTTCAAATAAAATAGTAGAAGTTTTGCAAAAAAATAACAACAAAAAACTATTGATTTATAAAAAAAAACATAGTAAATTTATTCTTAACTTCCTGCACAGTTTTTTTTTAGCTTAATAAGAGTTTTGGGAGCCCCTTAAAATGGGGGCCCTGGGCAAGTGCCCCGAATGCCCTGCCGTAAATCAGTCTCTGATGCAGGACAGGTAGGGCAGCAGCCATACCATTTATATTTTTTTTATGCAAATTATATGTTCAAAGTAAATTGAATGTAGGGTAGAGCGGGGTAAGCGCAGCTGCGGGGAAAGTGTGGCCACGGCTTGTTATTTTTGAAAACTATAATATCTCACTAAAAAACTCACTAGGTATACAATATCAAAATTTTCTGTCAATTGTTCACCAATTAGTATGTCAATTTCTATCTAGAGAGCGTTCTTTTATTTTTCGAAAAGTACTTGTATGGAAATTTGGTTTATTCAATGGAAATTTGGTTTCGAAAGTCTGTAACTTTTTTTATTTTTTGTCCTATTGAGAATATCAAAGCTTTGCATTCTTATCAAGTTCAAAGTGTGTCACCAAACAATAATACGAAGTTTTCTTATTTCACTAAGGAAAAAAAGTTATTTTAATAAGAAAAACAGTTTTCTCTATAAAAATATTAATTTATAATACTCATTAAAAATAATTTAGTTTAGAATTATTTGGACATGTTTGCTTTTTTTTAATAAAATATTTATATTTTTTCTAAAATGATTATTTTAGAAAACGTTTTTGAATGTTTCAACTTTTTCGAATGACATCACTTTTAAAAATACTAATAATGTTTTAGATTACTGCGATTGTCAAGACAATTTTCGTCATATTTGACAACAGTTTCGTTATTTAATCACGTAAGTTTTAATGAAACAAGAATTCTCAAATTTTTAACGAAAGTAATTTAAGTTTTCTTTACGGCCCTTTTCCAGAGGACATGAACTCGCAATTGTTTGTTATACTTATACTAGCAAAAGTACCCGTTCTTGGCACGGGGAGAAATAAAATAAGAACAAATGACAGAAAATATATCAGGGAATATTTTAACATAGAGTTGGTGGGGAATTTTCTCTACCACTGTGTAGAAATGCCCCACCAGTCATACAGAATTGCCCCACCGTACTTTTTTTTTGTTTAATCCATTTTCCATAGCAAAAACACAAACTTGAAGTTGTAGCATAGGAATGAATGACGCTGGACAGAGACAGATGTCCCCTCCTGTGAAAAGACCCTATTTCACAGCGAGGGAGAAAAGCTTTCACACCCCTCCCCCGGCTAGCTATTTCCTATCCACAAAAATCCTTTTGTTCAGGACTGAGAATTGCCCCATTAGTGAAGAAATTGTAAAGTTTCCGCTGACTTGCTGATAACGAATTACACACATAATCTTCAATTTTACGACGCAATATCCTTTCCGAAAGTTTCTGTGTTCGACCAGTTGACAATAAACCTCGAATTGCCTACTGTTCGAAATCGTTTTATTGCACCCATCCTTATCTACGCAGGATCTCTTAAGTGGATACCAGCTGTTTTTTTTTTATAGTCGGGAAAGCTCCTGGCATATATTTGAAGGGATTAGGGTAGAAATATATGGCCTTGAGGTGTGAGGTGTGGAAAATGTTTCAATCGGATCCTTTTAGAATGGTTTACTTGCTACCAGTACAATTTTTTTCACCAAACAAGACGTACCAGTATTATTCCTTAGATATATTTTTTACTACGATTTTAATAGACATTTTTACCCAGCATTTAACACCTACAAAAAGTAAGTAAATTACTTTTATTTATTTTTTATATATATATTTTACGGTGTGTATTTTAACTAAATTTTATTTGTATACTTAAAAGAGATTTCTAATTTTTACTTTTGGGGGAAAATATATTTCCCGATGTAAAAAACAATTTGAAGGGATCATTATTTATGAATTTTAATAAATATAAACAGAGGCGTAAACTTTTCAAAATTATTGGGAGGGGGGACTCAAAGCTCTAATTTTTAATAAAATGCATAAACTATATGGAAGTTAAGCCAATTTTTCAAAAGATTATGCTTATGAATATAAATGTATTAGTTTATTTTTTAAATTTTAATTGCTTTCTTTATATGAGCTAAATATATCAAGGATGTATAATGCTAAGATAACTAAAATTAGCATATGTAAGTTATTATTGTACTAATGTCTAGAAGGAAACGACAGCAAGAATAAAGTTAAAATTATTTATTTGTAAATTTTTTTTTTATTTTCGTTTCTTACGTATGATTGAAAAGGAATCAAATGTTTTTAATTAAAATTTATATGAAAATGTTATATTTTTAGATATTCTCAATATATATTGATACTAATAGAAATTAATAAAAAAGTTAAACAAAAAATGGGATATATTACTTATTAATAATGTCTATTCGCTGATGACTAACAGGCTAATCGAATTATTAACAAAATTGCCAACTTTCATACATAAAAAGCCATTCGGTAATATATTCCAAGTTCTGGGACAGTAAGTCTTTGCCTCACCGCCAAATCTTTCATTGGATATTTATTTCGTAGGTTACATGAAACAATATTAAATGAGTAACTTTAAGAAAGGTTGAAAGAAATGAAATAGTGTATGAAAGTTTGGTTAAAAAATTAAATTACTTCATAACAATGTAACAGCCTTTTTCAATCCCCGCCCTTCAGTGCTAAAATTTCTGCAGATGAAGGTACGGCGACAAAAGTTGCCAAAAGCAGCAATTTACAAGAACAGAGAGTATGTAAAAGCATTTTTCAGAAATGACAACAAGTTTTAAGAAATTATTATGTCTAACTTTAGCTAATGTATATTATATATTACAATACACTGATATGATAAAGTTTTTTAAAACTTAAAACTACTTATTTTTCTACATTTTTGTGCTATAAAACAAAATATTTTCCGAATACAAATAGTATATAGAATATTATTGTTCATCTTATAAAGTAAATTATACTTTTATTAATGTAATTAATGTAATGTCTACTTATTAATGTATTAAATGTATTAATGAACATTTTGTTTGTAATATGGTCGGGTACTTGTTTAAAGTTTACCTAAGTGTACATATTATTTAGATGTATATGTACTTTATTCCTTTGATTAATTAATAATTATTAAATTAAATTAACGAATTAAATTTAATAGTATTTAAATACAATGTTGCCTTATGACAGCAAATAAAACATCCTTTTATGAATCGTTAGAAAATTTCATGAATTAGATTTTTAAAAAAATTAATAAACTTTTTAACTAAGTTTAAATTTGATATTTTAAATACCAAGTTTTCATTAACTTCTGGGGTTCTACTTTCTTCACAATTTAATTTGTCCCACCAGTTGAAATTCCTTAAAATATGCTCTGAAATATATACATTTCCTCTCCTCTCGGGGAGAATCGCATATACCAGTTTAGAATTCCTCCTTAAAAAAAGTTTTTTTTTATAAATTAAAATGTCTTTATTTTTAATAAATTAGAAGTTAAAAAAGTAAAAATAACTCTATACTACTTGGTTGCTAATACACCGATAAAAATCCAATAATTTCTATATTCTCGCTCACAAGGTTTGGAATATTAAAATTTAAACATTCCTGCACAAAATACTTTAAGAAATTAATAGGAATTTCCTTTCGGTACGGGTATACATAGTTGCATGAAATCCCATTATAAAAAACGACATTTGTAAAATCCTTAAGTCCAAGTGGAATCAGCCGACGGGTTACAATTGTGCGAATGGTTGTATTAGTCACTCAGATTCGCTAATAATATTAATTTCAGTTACTTACGGTAAAGTTGCAACCTTGACACGTATAACCAATTGCATGAGCATATTTCTAAGAACTTATTTCGAAAAAAATAGACGATAAAAAAATATCATGAAACGTCTAACCGTTGATATTTCAAAGCATTTAATTTGATTCATTAGAAATAAAATATGAAAGCGAGCTGGGCTCGGTCCCCTGGTACTATAAAGTCGAAAAATTATGTAACAAATTTTTCTACAACGAATTGCAAATAGTTTCTAGGTATTCCATTTAATCTTGCCAAAAACGATTATACAAGTATACACCCAAAATGATCTTGCTTTAATGAATAACTAACGCTCCGCCAACCCCCGGAGGATTGCTACGCAATACTCATAGGTTTGCTTCGCAAACCACTTCTCGCTTTGCTCGCTAAAAGGTAGGACACAATAACAATGTGTCCTAGTAACAATACATTTTTAATTATATTACTAAAAACTTTAGAAGTTGAAATTGTGAATTTAAATTAATATTCATCTTGGCATCACTACATTTTTACGCCATGTAAGTCAATATAAAATCAATTAAACTAATTTATTTTTAATTACAAATGAAAACAATGGTACCACTGGCAAGCCTACCATTATTTATTTATTTTCCACGTTATTTCCACACCTTTCCCGCGTTTCAGTTAGATTTCTAACATTATTGATAGTTTGTTTTGGCCATAAATGACGTTAAGCTTACCATAAATCTTGCCTACCAGAGGTGTGTAATTTACTGAGTTTTTACGTCATAAAAATGAAGCTCATAGAAACCTAGTTTTCAAAATTGCCAACAGATGGCGCCACCATTATTTTTCCTTCATTGAAAGTTGGGAAAAGCGTTTTTCAAAACTTCTATTTTTTAATTTATAAGGCTTATATTCTTCCTAATTTAAGCTGACATCATCAAAATAATTATTTACCATTGAATTGAAGGGGTTAATCGTCAAAATGGCTTACATAATGGCAAAATAAAAATGCGGGCGCAACAGCATTTCGTAAACAAACAAACTGTTGCCACTGAGCATACAGAAAAACAGCGTTTTTCAATCACCGCGTAAGAGAAATATATATAAAGATTTAAGTTACTTACGGTAAAGTTGCAACCTGGACACGTATAACCAATTGCATAAGCATATTTCTAAGAACATATTTCGAAAAAAATAGACGATAAAAAAATATCATGAAACGTCTAACCGTTGATATTTCAAAGCATTTAATTTGATTCATTAGAAATAAAATATGAAAGCGAGCTGGGCTCGGTCCCCTGGTACTATAAAGTCGAAAAATTATCTAACAATTTTTTCTACAACGAATTGCAAATAGTTTCTAGGTATTCCATTTAATCTTGCCAAAAACGATTATACAAGTATACACCCAAAATGATCTTGCTTTAATGAATAATAGTATTAACCACATAAATATATCAAAAACTCACATTTAACCTTCAAATATTATAAAAAAATAATTATTATATAAATTCGTATATTTTTTTTAAAGGAGTTGTTTTCGAAACTTTTCGTGTGTTATATATTTTTAGTCTGTCCAATTTACGATGCATTCAGACGAAAATACTCACCATTTAAAAAAAAATTCCGGGAGATCAACAAACTCCAGATTAAACCTACCCATGTAATTTATTTTTGTCTCAAATTCGATTTTTTTCGAATGTATTATTTTGTTTAATTATGTTGCGGGCTACTACTTGTCTAAATTGATCTTTTTGAGATTAATTTTTTAAAATGCACGTTCATAAATAAGATTTTTAATCGAAAGAATTATTACAGATTCAAACTCTCATGCCAAAGAAGATTACTTATAATTTTCCGGATAGAAAACTGGAAATAAATTTTCAAGAAGATAAACAGAAGAAAATGGATAAAACTAAATCCTTAGGAATTTATACTACTAGTGAGGATGACGACATAATAGATGAAGAAACAACTGAAGACGACATGACAGAACCAGAAGTAGTCCAGATGGAACCAGTAGCCAAGATAGAACCGGATAAGAAAACAGAAGTAGCAAAGAAAACAGAAGTAGCAAAAAAAACAAAAGTAAATAAAAAATCCGCAAAAAAAAGTAACCCTGACAATGTCAAGTCAAGTAAAATTGTACTAAAACCACCTAAAAATATTATTGATAAAAAAATAATCACAGTTGCAACTATCCATCAATCAGAAAATCAAAACACCGAATTCGAATTAGAATGGTTTAAGAATGCAAACCTAGAAAACGAAATGCGCAATTTAAAATTAAATAAAACTGATAAAACAGAAAAAACCCGTTTAAGTGAAGATAGTAGGGAAAAAAGTTCCGATGTCATACCAAAAAAGCGAAAACGCACAATAACTTTGTCATCTTCAGAAGAAGATGAAGGTTTTGTTTTAAATTCATCTATAAAAAAAATGCCAAATTATTTTAAATAAATGTGACATACCTAAATTAAATGATCACATTATCACAAATTTTTCTTCAGAAGAAGATGAATCTTCTTCTGAAGAAAATTTGAATCAAGTTTTGGATAAAATGATTGTTTGCATATATTGCGAGCAATCATTTCACAATTTTAACCAATATATCCAACATAGCAAAGACGTGCATGATATGTATACATATTCACGCACTCTTTGCTATGGATTAGAATTTGATTCATGGAATATACACACATGGAATATTTCCATCCCTCCAAAAAAATATTCTTTTGCAATTTACGTGATTGCAAAAAATATTATTATTCAATTAAACTGTTTAGAATACACAACAATAAACACAATAAATTCATCTGTAAATTTTGCAAACAGGGATACGTAAAAAAATGTGAAATTCGTTATCATTTAATGAAATGTCACATTAAATATTAATTTTCTTAAAAAAATTCATTTAACAAGTTTTGGTCCATAATAGCTTCGCTACAATCTGAAGTATTTTCACACTCCATTTTTGAATTTTGTCTATTTGGCTTTTCAGCCTCTTCATTTGGGCTTGCACAGGACTCTGTATTTGCAATATCTTGTTGGAGTAGAATTATCTTGGCTCTGCAATATCTTGTTGGAGTAGTATTTACATGTTTTAAAGCACAGATAATTTTCTATGTTCAAATAAGTGACTTGGTGGACATGTATTGGTGCAGACAAGTTTCATTTCACATTGGTCTACAAAAGTGAAATATTCAAGTGGGTTTTTACAATGCGTTTTTATTTGATTCTGTCATTATGAAAGCAAAGTTGGGTAATAAATTCAAACAGTAAGGTCAACCACAACTTTCATTGTCTAGGGGACGATATTGTTGCGACAGGCTAAAAGTTCCGTCATATAGTTGCTTTAATCCGTAAACAACAGTTCACGTACGAAAACATACTGTAACGATTTATAAAAATATTTCACAAAAAAAACATAACCAAATAAATAATATATTTTGACTATACAATAAATTTATGATACAAAACCTTGGAATATGCAAAAAAAAATCCTAATTTTTTTAAAGAATTTATTTAAAAAAAAGGCACAAATATTTAAAAGAACAAATTAATTAAACAGTTTTTTAAAATAATATATTGAAGGAATTCAATTAGCTTTTTCACTTAGCAACCCTAATTGATTATGTGCAGAGCAATTGCTCGAAGGGGATATCAGTGTTTTCGTCCAACTTTTCATTATTTTAAAGAATTGTTTTTCTACGTTATGAAAAGGATTTTTTGTATAGTTGCAAAATTAAAATCATTAAAAAAATTCAAAAAAAAACATTCTGTGTAAAAAATAGATTTCAGAAATTAACAAATTCAAGAATTTTTTTGAAAAAGTTGATTGACAGAAGTTAATTTTTATTACATTGCTCCAGTAACGGTATTGTTTTGAATGACAGTTACATCCAAAAAACTCTCAAAACTAATGCTATTTTAAATATGTATTCAGTAATGCAACAAACACATTTCCTTCATTATTTTATTTATTAATTTGGACAAAACAACTTCAACTTTTTTTTTTGGTATTTTTTTTACCGAAAACTTTTTTTACACACTTTTGAATTTTTAAGACAAGACAATTTCAACTTTTTTGTTTTCACCCGCATAATAAAAAATTAAATCGATCACCTCTTTTCTACAATGGATTTTACTGAAAACAAGTGTGAACACCAATGCCTGCACCGATCTTCAAAAAAAAAAAAAAAAAAACAATACTGAAATTCCAACATTGTGAAATTTTATGCCTGCACCGATCTTCAAAAAAAAAAAAAAAAAAACAATACTGAAATTCCAACATTGTGAAATTTTATGCCTGCACCGATCTTCTAAAAAAAAAAAAAAAAAAAAAAAAAAATCCTGAAGTGCCAACATTGTGAAATTTTACACAATTTGATATTGTAAATAATCCTAAAGTGCCAACATTGTGATATTTTACACAATTTGATTAAATATTGTAAATAAAAAAAAGTTTAACAATTCGGTCTCTGTTTTTGTAAATTAATCTACACAATTTAAGGGGACCCCAAAATTATTTTCTATAATTTGATACAAAATTAAACATTTTTGTGATGACTACATGTAAACTATTCAGGAAAGAAGATTTAGAAGAAAAAAAATTTGAAATTTCAAAAATTTAATTTTTGTTAAATTTTTCGAAGATTTAAGGCATTTTTTAAAATGCTTCTTCTCCTTCAGATTTCATTTTTTGCATCGAATTTTTTTTGTAAGCTGTATTGATTTATGCTTAATAACTTTAGGGATCGGATTTGGCATAAGTGTTTTAGTTTAGGAGAAAAAAAAATCATGAAAAATCGGCTATTTTTTTCCAAAAAACTCTAAATTTTTTTATTTTTTTAAATAAATTGTTTTTAATATTTTTCTTATTCCATCCCTAATTCTATTCAATATACTCTTGTGTACAGGTTAAAAAAATTTCACAATAATTCATACATATTTGCTTCAGTATTAGTATTTAAAGTAGGTGTATGTTCACGAAAACAGCAATCTGAGATAAATGCATTTAAATATTTCAGTATTGAAAATAATTTATTATAAATGTTCCAATTAACTCAAATATTTTTTCACATAAATAACGTATATATATCCTACAAATTATGCAAAATTAATGACAAATAATAATTATTTTGTTACTTTAAATAAAAATTTCACTTTCAGTATTCAATGCATGTAAAATTTCTAAAAACACAATAAAATCACTCAAGCAAATTTTTATTCTTGTAATACATTTTTGGCAAACCACTGACTACTGAACATTGTGAAACCAAAATAATATAAGCAAAGGACATTATTTTACTTACAAGAAAACAAACAATTTCAAATGATAATAAATACATCAAAATAATATAAGCAAAGGACATTATTTTATTTACAACAAAACAAACAATTTCAAATGATAATAAATACATCAAAATAATATAAGCAAAGGACATTATTTTATTTACAACAAAACAAACAATTTCAAATGATAATAAATACATCAAAATAATATAGGCAAAGGACATTATTTTATTTACAATAAAACAAACAATTTCAAATGATAATAAATACATCAAAATATTATAAGCATTCTGCACAAAGGACATTCTGGAATATTTTCATACCAAGGTATAATACATTTTCGGTGAAAAATATGTTCACATATTAAAATTGTAGCCACCGTTTGTAAAGTTTCTCGGCAGATTGCACAAACCTCTGAAGTAGGTTCGATCCTTTCTCGCCTAAAAAACTCCATGTAATTAATCCAGCGACGTTCTTGATTCAACATTTCTTGTTGAATCTCATCAAATAATTCAAACGGTAGCGTGTCTGAGAATGTGACTGATATCAAATTTTTAAGCATCATCATATTCACATGATAAATTTCATTAATGATCAAAAATACAGAGGCTGATTTAGAAGTGTAAGAGTAATGTTTCATATTCACTCGCAACATGCTGTTGCAGAAGTGAGGTTCACTGGGAGAGAGATATTTCAATTTCGGTGCGGAGTACCCGGGGCCGAAGGCCCCATTACCTCCAATCGTAGTGCATTAAAATCCTTCAGAACACATGAGGTTAGCTTGTATAACATGAATTATTGAAATCTTTGAAAATGGGACAACACAAACATAGATGTACAAGAAAAATCCACTGGAAGTGGCTTACATAATATATATACTTATTCAGAAATAATACAGGGACTTGACCACTATTTTTTTGGTTTTTGTTGAGACTTTAGGCAGTGCTCTTTTTTTTTTCATCAGTAGTTATACATATTTAAAGTATAACATGAATAGGCAATACAATATTGAATATATACAAAATGTACACGTCTGACAACTTGCAGCACCCTTGGGTGGCAGTGTTACGAGGAATGCAGGAGGGAGGGAGTAGCTCTGGGTCGGTGGCGGTAGGGTACGGTCATAGGGTGTGAGCTTTTGAATTTCATCATTATCCACGGCCTCAAGTGAAGCGTAGAAATCATTTGCTAGCTTCCCGATAAATTCGGAGATGGATGGAATCTGCAGGGAGTTCCTTATGTCCAGATCGCGGACGAACAACCTCACTCTGACTACGTGGATACGAAACAGAGTGTTTTGCAGCGTATGAAATTGCGCCATCCTCGTTCTGCAGGAACTTGCCCAGACTGGGGAAGCGTACGTAATAATTGGCCTAAGGACCGTTTTGAAGAGGAGCAACTGCATTCTAATGCTCAGTGGGGATTTTTTTTCCCATAATGGTTCGGAGGCGAAGTGAGCCTTTTCGAAACTTAGTTTTTACGTGTTCGTAGTGCGGACCCCATGTTAATCTAGAGTCTAGAATAACTCCCAGGTACCTGGTAGAGTTCTCCCAGCTGAGGGTAGACCCAAACATAGTGAGATTTTGGGGTCTTTTGATCTTTCTTGAGAACATAAGAGCCACAGTTTTAGAAACATTTATTGCTATCTTCCATTGATTTAGCCACCTTTCAATAAGATGGATGTGGCTTTGGACGCTGTACCTTAGGAAGTTGGGGTTTTTCCCCGTGGCCAAAATTGCCGTATCGTCTGCGAACATTGCCAGAGTAGTACTGTGGTATTGGGGAATGTCGTTGACATATATGTTGAAAAGTAATGAATCCAATACGGAACCTTGGTAGGGTCCCAGCAGAGATATTTCTAAACGATGAAAAGTCCTTCTTAACTTGAACAGAGAAGGAGCGGTTTGATAGATAGGAGTGTATAAGATGAATAGATCTTTGGGGATGTCAAGCTGCATGAGTTTGTAGATGAGTCCAGATATCCATACGCGGTCGAACGCTTTTGCAATATCGAGAAAGATGGCCACAGTGCTGTGCTTGTGGGAGAGACCTTCTGCGATTTGTTCGGTTACTCTGAGGAGTTGGTGGGTGGTGGAAAGTTGCCGCATAAAGCCGAATTGTTGGGGAATCAGGATACTATTTTCTTTCAGGAAATTAAGAAGCTTATTTCGTATTACCGTTTCAGTAATCTTACTCAGGATGGGTAACAGAGATATGGGACGATAAGATGTTGGGTCGCTTGGATTCTTTCCAAGCTTTGGAATGGGTACGATGACCGCTGATTTCCAGACTTCAGGGAAATAGTTTAATCTCAGTATTGAGTTAATAATGAACACTAAATGTAGCAAGTAATTATCGGGAAGGTTCTTGACCATTTTATTGGTGACAGAGTCCCTATCCGGAGCTTTTTTTACTTTAAGCTTTTTTATGTAGCCTGTGATATCCTCCACATTGATGGGTTCACAGGTATTGGTTGGTGGTATGGAGAGTGACTGGGAGAGGTTCACTGGGAAAGGATCTGTGGTTATATATACACACTGGGCGAATCCATTTTGTCTAGAGGGATAACAGAAAAAACATTACAGAATAGGATGGGCGAATCCATTTTGAGGAAGTGAAATGGATAAATTCATTTTGAATCCAATTTCTTCTAAACTTGATTTTTTTTTAAATTTTTATTTTCTAAACTTTAATTTTTTTCACCTTACATTTTTTTTAACTAGAAATTGCTTTAACTTAATTTTTTTTTTAATTAAAAATATGTTTTTAACTTAAATTTTTTTTTCAACTTACAATTTTATCTATTTAATCTATGAAGACATAAGCTAAGAGACATTTTCGAAATGGTTTCGTCATCTGCTGTATATAAACCAAACCTCACTTTTCTGAAATTTATTTAAAAGTCATGAGATTTTCAGAAATTTCATATTTCCATTGAAAATAATATAATTCCATGAGAATTATATGGATAAATTGACACTTTTTAATGAAATTTATAAAAAAACGGATTGAATAAATAAAAAGTTTCCAAAAAAATAGAAATTGGATTTACCTCTCTCAAAATGGATTCACCTCTCTCAAAAATGGATTCACCCAACTGCTATATAAACCACAACCCATTTCATTTCTCCATCACAGACTCACAACTCCTAAAGGAGATCACAAACTATGACCACACAGTAAACCAAAAATACAAAAGACCCCATACGATTCACCACGACCAAACATGGTAAGACCCTCTGAGACTTGCTTGTCAAATCGACATGTCAAACCTCAATATTGTATATTTGCATCTTATAATAATAAAATATGTATTACAAAGCACTTGTTGTCTCTATTTATTTCTAACACACACCATCTACTGATATTTTTTTTTCAGATTTACTATAAGGAACTCGCGTTTAGCCCTAGGGCCCCCCCCCCCCCCAAATTAATTAGTAACTTCTTAGTTAAACTTAAACCCCGCTAACGTTATTCTATTTACTAGACTTAATTCGATGAAGGTGTAAGGACTTCCGGTCGACGCACCGTAAGGTTAATTCCGATTTCTCCATCATTCTTGTTTTCAAATCTAGGGCCCCCAACCCCCACAAATTAATTATTAACTTCTTAGTTAAACTTAAACCCCGCTAACGTTATTCTATTTACTAGACTTAATTCGATGAAGGTGTAAGGACTTCCGGTCGACGCACCGTAAGGTTAATTCCGATTTCTCCATCATTCTTGTTTTCAAATCTAGGGCCCCCAACCCCCACAAATTAATTATTAACTTCTTAGTTAAACTTAAATCCCGCTAACGTTATTCTATTTACTAGACTTAATTCGATGAAGGTGTAAGGACCTCCGGTCGACACACCGTAAGGTTAATTCCGATTTCTCCATCATTCTTGTTTTCAAGTCTATCACTCAACATGCGACTCAATACATACGAATCAATCACCAACTTTGAGCAGCTGAAGGTGCATTTTCCGGAAGGATTGTATTATATTGCAAACAAAAACATGATTTTGTTGGTTGTGCATTCCAGAAATACTGTGATACTACATGAAGCTGTTTCAGTTTATGGACCTGATGAAGTGAAACAAATATTCGAATGTGATCCCGAACTCTTTTATTTTTGGAAAGAAGAAATTGAACAAGCAACTATACTTGAAACTGTTTACGGCAATATCAGCTTTTTGGATTTTATGAATATAAGGCCTTTTCATAATATTTACATGAGCAATAACAAAATGTCCATGGCAAGCTAAGAAGACTTAAGCTAAATGACTCTATTCATTCTTGAAATGGTTTCGTCCATCATCTCACTTTTTCTTCATCATGCTTTCAACGACAAAATGGAAATTCAAAATCGTTCTTCAACCCAACTCAAGAGATATGTCAGCAGCAGTTTTTAATTGTTGCACCCTGATTGCGATTCGTCATTGTATAATTCCATGGTTATCCCCATTGTATTTTAACTTTAATTATTTAAATGAATGTGTACTTTAAAAGTTTGTTGTATATTTTATTTTCATACTGACAAAAATAATTGTCATTTATTATTGATAAATATTTTAATGCCAGACAAGAACCTTTTCCAAGTTAGTTTCTTCACAATGAATGGCTTCTAAAAATAAATTGTTATTTTTCAACTGAAAAGTCACCCGTTCATCAAAAGATAAATTCCACAATTCATTTGTATATAATAATAATAATAGAACATTATCGTCAAAGAGATGCACAACTGGTAATGCAGGATAAGTTTCGTTATATTTTATAATTTTAATCACTTTAATATTTCTTGCAAAAGGTAAATAACAAGGTTTTAGGTTAATACCCAGACAATGAATCGGCACCTTTTGTACTTTTCTTGCTTTTTTTATAACTTTATTATCTTTTAAATCTTTAACCCTTTTTAACATTTTGATTGATTTTTTTTTTATTTCTTCAGGAATTTTTGAAGATGAAGCATCTACAAAATCTTTAACAATTTTATCTATAAATTTTTTAGATATTACACCATAAGATTTTACAAGTTGTCCTTCACTAGGAAATTCTCCGATAAAGTTTACTTATTACCAGTGCCTACTTTTCTATGCAATCCCATTTCCTCAAATAGTACTCGTTCTTCATCTGTAATTTCAAAACCTTCCATTTCAAAAGATATAATAAACTGATGTTTGTCATTATCAAAAAAAGTTGAAAATTTTAAAAATGAAATATCAAAATCAATTGTAAATTTTAGAATGTGTAAATCACGATTAATCTTTATATATATTTCTCTTACGCGGTGATTGAAAAACGCTGTTTTTCTGTATGCTGAGTGGCAACAGTTAGATTGTTCACAAAATTCCGTTTGGCTCGCATTTTTATTTTGCCATTATGTTAGCCATTTTCACGATTAATCCCTTCAATTCATTTGTAAATAATTATTTTGATGATGTCAGCTTAAATTAGGAAGAATATAAGACTTATTAAATTAAAAAATAGAAGTTTTGAAAAACGCTTTTCCAAACTTAAAGCGGAAAATTAACGTGGCGCCATCTGCTGACAATTTTTAAAACTAGATATCTATAAGCTTCGTTTTTATGACGTATTAACTCAGTAAATTACACACTTTTGGTAGGCAATATTATGGAAAGCTTAACGTCAATTATGGCCAAAATAAACTACCAATAATGTTAGAAATTTAACTAAAACTCGGGAAAGGTGTGGAAAATAATAAATAATGGTAGACTTGCCAGTGGTACCATTGTTTTCATTTGTAGTTAAAATCAAATAAGTTTAAATGATTTTATATTGATTTACATGGTGAAAAAATTTATTGATGCCAAGATCAATGTTAATTTAAATTTACAATTTTTACTTTTAAAGTTTTTAGTAATATATGTTAGGTAATAATTAAAAAAGTATTGTTACTAGCACATTGTTATTGTGTCCTACATTTTAGCGAGAGAAGCGAGAAGTGGTTTGCGAAGCAAACCTCTGAGGATTGCGTAGCAATCCTCCGGGGGCTGGCGGAGCAGGGGGCGGAGCCTCCTAGTTATAAATATTACGTTTACCATCTTTATTAAAAGAAGTTTTAATAATAAATTAAAAATTATTTTAGATAATATTTGTTTTGAGTAATAGGTTTAAAAATATATGGTTTTGGTTCTGCATCTACATATCTTCGTCTAATACATTCTTCATTGTCTGGAAATTCTAATTCCCAAAAATATTCAGGTGAAGGTGGCCCTGGATCTGTTTCATGACGTGAAACTAATTTTAACCTTTTTTGTAAATCTTTAAGTTTTAAATTTAAAGAATTATAATACTTGCTGCACATTGAACAACAAAAACCAGGTAAACGATGTCTCTCGGCTTTTTTTCTGGGAGCTTTTTCTTTGTATTTAAACATCTTCAAAATTCTTATAAGACTTTAACTTTTATACGTAATTTTTTTTTTTTTACAAATGAGGTATTACTACTACTTACTAGTCGAGAGTGACTTTAAATGTAACAAATAAAAGTATAAATGAAAATAAAATATAATGTAATAATAAAATATAATTAACAAAAAATGTTTTTTATTTTTTTGACCAACTATTTTGCTTATCTATAGTAATTAACGATATGATTATTTAAGCGATTTCCACTTGATCAATGGTTTTTTCCAACTAGTCTGCTTACATTTATACTAAATGATTTAAACGAGTTTCATTTGATCAATGGTTTGTATAAGTTTAGTGTTGTTTTTAAATGTTAAAGGTTTTTTGTTGTGAATCACTTTCCGTCGACACGATGGTTGTACAAGTAAGTGATTAATTTTTTTGTTTATGAATTGACTATTTATTTTATATTTATTTTATATGTAATTTGTAACAAGTGTAGATGTACTGGATTCTGTGTTTTAAAATGTTAACAAGAGAGAAAGGGAGAGAATTGACATACAAAAAGAGAGAGAGGTGTTTGAAATTTAAAAGTAAAATTGCATGTTTATATTAAAAAAAAATTAACATTGCAGTAAAATTTGTAATTATTGATTTTTTTTGGTTTTTTGTTTTTATAAAAAACAGGTCATTCTTCATTCGAGTGAGAATAAGCAGTTTTGTCCCTGTTACAAGATGGAAGACGATGATTTGTTGGAACGTAAGAGATAAGATGGATTGTGGGAACAATGTGGAACCACTTGTTAACCTTGCGTTAAAAAAGTTGCTGGACCTGACTTTTCGTCCAGGTCCAGTTCCTGGGGAACTTTGTGATCCTGAGGAAATTTGGAGGGAATTTCCTCAGGAAATTCGTGCGATCATTTCAAGATTGCCTAGGTCAATTAGATGTAGATATTCGTATTTATATGCTCGTCGGCTAACACAACTACAACAAATGGCTTCTTGCAACAATGTAAAACCACTTTTTGACCTTGCATTGAATACATTATTTGAACTAACTTTTCGTGAAACTCTACAATCTGTGAACCTTATTCTTCTCCTTAGAAGATTGCCAATATCGATTCGTTCTCGATATTTTGATTTATATGATGAGCGGGCAATGACCTATAATGAAGATGAATTGAACGATGTTGATTGAGATAAGGTTCGCGAAAATAAACAGATTTCTGAATACAATTTTTTGTCTTATTTTTTAAATGTTATCATGCATTTTGTTTCAAATCTATCACTCAACATGCGACTCAATACATACGAATCGATCACCAACTTTGAGCAGCTGAAGGGTCATTTTCCTGAAGGATGGTATTATATTGCAAACAGAAACATGATTTTGTTGGTTGTGCATTCCAGAAATACTGTGATACTGCGTGAAGCTGTTTCAGTTTATGGACCTGATGAAGTGAAACAAATATTCGAATGTGATCCCGAACTCTTTTATTTTTGGAAAGAAGAAATTGAACAAGCAACTATACTTGAAACTGTTTACGGCAATATCAACTTTTTGGATTTTATGAATATAAGCTAGTTATATTTCATATAATATATAAATATGAAATATATTTGAAGTCCGTCGAATATCAACACTAAATTTATTAATTTTTTTGTTATATATATATATAATATATTTTAATAAAAGCGTTCATGTTTTTGTTTAAATACTAATTAGCATATTAATATATTTATATTTTAATAAAAATGCATTTCCTGCTTGTATTATTTGTAATGTTTTTTTTTTTCATATTTGTATTGTTTTAAAATATAAGTCTTGTTTTAAAAATAATATTTGTAATTTCAAGTCACATGCTTAATATATATATATATATATATATATATATATATATATATAATATAAGAAGAAAATCATAAATAACTTCTATTAAATAAAAGAAGTTATTTATGATAAACATACCAGATTTTTTTTAGTAATTTAAAAACTATTAAATAAAAGAAGTATTATATACATGTGATAGACTCCTCGAGACTCAGACGTCGTGAGGTTAAGACGTGCTCTCTCGATCTCGTGAATCTATGATGTTCTATTTTCCGGTTATCAGTAAGCCACTTCATGACGATCACCAACTGATCTTTGACTACATTGATCTTTGCAATAAGCATGCTTGGCCAAAGAATGCATCGGACCCTCAGCTTGCTGAGGACATGCTTGGAGTATGTTGCAAGCTTTCCAGGATGTACGTCTACTCTGACTGCTTCGACATGAATAATATCCTGAAAGACGCGGATGCTGTAAGCCTAGCAAAGTATGCTAGCTTCCTTGGCACTCCTGTCCTCAGCTATGACTTTCCGCCACAGCCTGTCACCTCCAAGGCTGAGGCCCAGGATGAACTTCCCAATAAGAAGAGGAAGCAGCGGGAAGCTATATCGACCCCTACCGAGGTACCTGCCTCCGATCCTACCCAGCCACCAGTACCTGAAATCGATCAGATGGAAATCGAAGAGATGTTGGCTGCCCATGATGAACTCACTATTGATCTGACTGGGTCAGATACCAATGGATTTAGTGTCGCCCTGGTTGGCTATAATGGAGTTCAGAGTTTCCCTACGCCAACCGCGGAAGTCGCTGGTCCATTGGTTATTCCACCCGATTCTGCTCCCACCCTACCCATTCTTCTCAGAGCTACTGAGAATTTTGACAAAACGCTGCTTGAGCTAAGCAGTAATTTCCCGAATGCATTTAATAGTAAGAGTGCCGGGAAATACATCAAAATCTCACCCTCTGACGAGACCATCAAATTTTCCATGATGGCCTATCTCAAGGAAAAGAACCAAGAGTTCTACCTCGAGAGCTGCCCGCCCTTCAAGGTAGTCATAAAGGGTCTACCTGCCGAGACGGATGTCAGCCGCCTGAAGGACGAACTTAGCTCCCTTGGATTTCCCCCTCTGCGAGCTGTCCCACTCTCCCGTCGAGGCACCAACAAACCACGACCAATGTTTCTGGTGGAGCTGCCTCACCAAAAGGGATCGAACAAAATCCTCTCCCTGACCACCCTTCTCCTGCTCGATGTAAAAGTCGAACCCTTTCGAAATCGTGATAGGGTCGTCCAATGCTATCAGTGCAACTGGTTTGGACACACCAGTGCACTATGCTTCATGAAGGCGCGCTGTCTGAAGTGTGAAGGATGTCATGCAACCAGAGACTGCGCCCTTCCCAGAGCCGCCATTCCATTCTGCATTAACTGCCGCCTGACTGGCCACGTCGCCTGTAGCAGAAAATGCCCAGCCTTCCCGAAGCCCCCGGCCAAGCGGTCCCAGGTTAAGAAAAGACCAAGCCGATCTTCCACCAAAAGACTGCCTGCCAAACATCATCGAACGAGCCAATCCAACTCCCAGCCCACTCCTAGCAGAAGCCTAACAACTTCCCTGATTCCACGCCCGAACCTTCTAAAGACTCTTGCAACTTCCCGGCAGTTCCAGGACGCTGCCCCTATGCTTGAGCTGTTTAAAGAACTAGCTCCTATTTTCTCAGGAGTTGGCGGAATCGAAAGACTGATTTTCCGTCTTCGCGAGCAAAAAGATCCACTTGCCAAGCTGCAAGTTTTCTTTGACTTTTTCGCCAGCAAAGTCACCGATGCTGTAGGCTTTTTCCCCTGGCCAACCAGAAGCTGGCTCAGCCTAGGCTCCGCCCCTTCTGCACCGCTCCCGCGCGTTCTTCGTCATTTTAAAATAATAGTCCTTGCACTACAAAAAATGCCATTCAATAAAAAAAAATTGGTGACAAATTGACTCATCAGTTTTAAACACAAGCTTACAAGGTTAAAGGTTTTTATTCCTGAAGCCAAGATCTAAAAAAACTATACTTGGCACTTATCTTTTGATAGACAGTAATGCAATTTGTACACAAGGTAATTTTAAATATTTTTAAGTAAAGGCAGAAATACAGACAATCTGTCATAACCCTATTGGACAAAAGTCGCCATTTTGGCGACTGTTGTCCAATAGGGTTGTCATTTAAAAAAAATATCGCCAAACGTGGAAAAAATCGTGCCAAGGGTGACCGTACAGTAAATCTGACCTGAAATAAATTTTGCAAGAATCGAGAGACGAAACTATTTTTTTTTCGTGTGAATAAGGACATGTTTTTTCAGTGTTGTTATATGTGAAAATCCCTTACTGCATACAGTACAAACGTGAGGCTTTTCGCCAGTATGGGACAACAAATGCAGGTTAAGGGCATTCTTTCTAGAAAACGCCTTAAAACACACATTACAAATATGCGGCTTCTCTCCACTGTGAGTGAGAAAATGCTCCCTCAAATGCCTTTTCTCGTAATACCCCTTCTTGCAGACATAACAAACGTGCGGTTTACCTCCAATGTGAGTAACGTTATGTTTACGCAGTTGGCTTCTATTGCAAAAACCTTCGTTGCACAAACCACAAATAAACGTCTTTTCTAGAGTATGGGAATTTATATGTTCTCTTAGATATACCTTCCGCGTATAGCCTCTACTGCAAATGTCACAGACGTAAGGCTTCTTCCCGCTTTCTACAAGGTTATGTTTTGTTAGTTCACTTTGAGTATAAAATGCTTTGTTGCATGTACCACATCTGTATTTTTTTTCTCCACTGTGGATAATGAGGTGTTTGCGCAGATTCGCTCCGCTGCACCCACCCAAAATTCTATTAAAGTAACGTATACTAGCTTCATAAATTCTACAAACCAATTAAATATTTATCAAAATATATACTTTTTATTTAGTTAAATTTTTAATTACGATTACGCCGCGATGATCAGAACGGTCTTCAGTCGCAGCACGTGACGCACATTCTCGATCGCGGAAATAAGTCGGCACGATTTCAGAAGAATCCGCTTAATTTCAACTTTTCCCATTTTAGGCAAATTATATTATAAATTGTACTGACCCGCGTATAAGCCGACCCCCCTACTTTTAGATGAAAATTTTGACTTAAATTTCTCGGCTTATACGCGAGTATATACGGTACCTAAAAAAATCAATAGATTAACTTTTAGTTAAAATAAGAATTAGATTATACCATGGATTTTTGCATCGCAATCAATTCTAATATGAGGCATTGCGGATACGTAGTTTAAAGTTAACATTAGGGTGAAAATAAATCATTTTATGGCTTCAAAGGTATCAATTATAAGGTGGCGAGTTTTGCTTTAAGTTTGACCTTTTAACTATACAAAAGTAAGAGAGAAATAAAACTTTTTATTGAGTTCCCAATTAAAACTCTTCTAGACGGGCAGGGCCTTCGAGCATGGATCCCTCACAGTAAAGCAAACATCGGGATATCATCTCGCTGACATCAAAGTGAGGTCAACATGTATCGCTACAAACACGTGACTATGACGTCATTCCATTCATAAAATTTCACTGTTACACATTTCCCAAATCATCAGCCAATCGCGAGTACTTTTTAATTCATAATTTTGAAAAGAAGTCACGTGTTTGTAGCGATTTGGTCTGAGATGTTTGCCTCACGATTAAGACGTCATATTCTCTCTACTACTGGCCATTTATGCTCGAAGGGCAGGGCCTACAAAGGGCTGTCGAGCCAATAATGATGATGATGATAGAATTCAAAATAAAGTCAAAAACTTTAACTCATTCTTCATGTGTACTACCTCTTGTTCAGTTTGCCTTTTGTATCTGCACTGCCTTGAGAGAAGTTACAGCAGAAATTAAAAATAGATTTAAAATATATATATTTTAGTCCGTTGATGGTCACTTCATATACCAAATATAACTCCTTGGGCTAGAGTATTCACTTTAGCCTGAGAGGTAGAGTATAGGCATATCATGCAAAAGGTCCTGGATTTAAATCCGATAAACCGCACTTCAATGCAATTACCCATTTTAAAATAATAGTCTTTGCACTACAAAAAAGGCAATTTATACAAAAACATTAAATAATAAATTGGTAACAAATTGACTCATCAGTTTTAGAGACAAGCTTACATAGTTTAAGGTTTTTGTTCCTGAAACCAAGATTTAAAAAAACTATTTTAGTCCTATGGTGGTCAGAGCAACATTAGGATATGAGCAAAAACAGAGTTGCCTATAAAATTGATTTTAAAATTTGCTGTTTTTTCAATACTGAATATCTAAGACTGCAGTTCAGGGATTTCAAAGCAGACATAAAAATGTCCAAGTGTTCCACTAAATAAAGGCACATAATAGCAAAAGACCGAAAACTAATTTTCGTTTTTTTTTTAAGATGTCTTACGGTTGCTCTGAAGCAACGATATACCAAATATAATTGCTTGGGCTAGAGGTAGAGTATCAGCATATCATGTGAAAGGTCTTGGGTTCAAACCCGGTAAACCGCACTCCACTACATTCTTATATTACCCCTTTTAAAATAATAGTCATTGCACTACAAAAAATGACATTCAATAAAAAAAAATTGGTGACAAATTGACTCATCAGTTTTAAACACAAGCTTCCAAGGTTAAAGGTTTTTATTCCTGAAGCCAAGATCTAAAAAAACTATACTTGGCACTTATCTTTTGATAGACAGTAATGCAATTTGTACACAAGGTAATTTTAAATATTTTTAAGTAAAGGCAGAAATACAGACAATCTGTCATTGTAAAATATGACATTTAGTATTTTACAGATAAAACGACCACAACTGGAACAATAGATGAAATAGAGGTAAAAATTTACTGTACGGTCACCCTTGGCGACTTTTTCAAAATCTCGCCAAAAGTCGCCATTTTGGCGACTGTTGTCCAATAGGGTTGTCATTTAAAAAAAAATATCGCCAAACGTGGAAAAAATCGTGCCAAGGGTGACCGTACAGTAAATCTGACCTGAAATAAATTTTGCAAGAATCGAGAGACGAAACTATTTTTTTTTCAAGTGAATAAGGACATGTTTTTTCAGTGTTGTTATATGTGAAAATCCCTTACTGCATACAGTACAAACGTGAGGCTTTTCGCCAGTATGGGACAACAAATGTAGGTTAAGGGCATTCTTTCTGGAAAACGCCTTAAAACAAACATTGCAAATATGCGGCTTCTCCCCGCTGTGGGTGAGAGAATGCTCCCTCAAATGCCTTTTCTCGTAATACCCCTTCTTGCAGACATAACAAACGTGCGGTTTACCTCCGATGTGAGTAACGTGATGTTTACGCAGTTGGCTTCTATTGCAAAAACCTTCGTTGCACAAACCACAAATAAACGTCTTTTCTAGAGTATGGGAATTGATATGTTCTCTCAGGTAAACCTTCCGCGTATAGCCTCTACTGCAAATGTCACAGACGTAAGGCTTCTTCCCGCTTTCTACAAGGTTATGTTTTGTTAGTTCACTTTGAGTATAAAATGCTTTGTTGCATGTACCACATCTGTATTTTTTGTCTCCACTGTGGATAATGAGGTGTTTGCGCAGATTCGCTGCGCTGTAAAACGCCTTGTTGCACGTGTCGCAGATGTACGTTCTCGAGTTGTTGTGCGTGCGGAGGTGGGCGTTGAGGTGGTCCTTCCGAGCAAACGCTTTGTTGCACACATTGCAAACGTGTGGCTTTTCTCCACTATGTGTAGTGAGGTGATTCTTGAGTTCTAGTTTCAAGAAGAACGACTTGTTGCAAATGTCGCAGATGTGCTGTTTTACGCCGCTGTGTCGGATTAAATGCAGAGCAAGGTTGCCTTTGGATGAGTAGACTTTTCCACATATGTTGCACATGCACGGGTTGGCTTCTTCATTCATGGTTGAATGCTTTGAGGGGTAAGTTTCAATTTATTTTTAAAAATTGCAGAGATTCTTTTATCTGTTTGAAGATTGCGTCAGTTGAAGTGCGTAACTAACTATTTATTCAATGGTGTTTCTGAGTATCATAACTTGTAGCTGTCTGTTGTATCCCCTATTATCCTGTAAAAAAAATTAAAGAGAATAAAGAAACATACTTTGCATAAAAACATTAATGTATCAGTGTTCACTCTAGAAATAAAAAAGGGCAGGGCGCTGTTGACTGTAAAAGGGCACCCCGTTTTTGAAAAGGCGCTTCTTGTTTTTAAAAGGGCACTTTTAAAAAAAAAAGTTTGAGATGGGCATGGCCACCCGTTGATATATCAGACCCGTGACCAAACAAAAAAAGTTCCGATTTGTTGATTGATATTGCGCTAGAGCTGCATATTGGCTATTGGTTACGATTCGGGACTTATTCTGAAGGAAAGACCCGTACAAAATTTATGTCCCTTTATGAAGATATCACTTAAAATCCAAAATTTGACACTTAAAAATTAATGTTTTCGCTAAAAACCACATCTGTAAGTAGCCCTAATCAGACCCCTTACAAAACTGATGAAAAGTCTACTTAAATCTCAAATTTGGTAATAAAAGGCCTAATATTGTAACCAAACCATCTTCACTTTAAAAAAACATAGCATTTCATATGTGGGTACAGGCAACCAATAGGATTTGTAGAATGCCCCGTGCTCAAAATAACCGCTTAATCATCGATATTGCACAGCACGTGTATTTAAAGGGAGTTTGTTACCTACTGTCGTAATTCACTTAATTCCAATTTACACACACATTTTATTTAATCCATGCCTTTATTAAAAACAGCTAGGAAAGCAAGGATGCTTGAGCTTGACTGAAAAGGGCAAGAGGGGCGGAATTTTTTCAAAAGAGGGCGGCATTTTTGAAAAAAGGGGCATGAAGGCGCTATCGAGATGAAAAAAGGGCGGGCAGGGCGGACCGCCCTTCAAAAAACGCCTAGAATGAACACTGATGTATACTATGGAGCAGTTTTAATTAAATTAAATTGTATCTTAATCAGAATATTGATTAAATACAGGATGAGGAGAGGGGGATGGAGAAGCCTTCCTCCCAGATGGAATATGAAGTATTGCCAACCGGTTTTCAAAGTTCTGTGCATAGCAAAGCGCTAGGCATTGTGGGACGGTGATAACACATAATCCAATGGGAGTCAGCCGTCTGTACACATCAACTGCTTCTATGCTACTACCTGTTTCAGGATCACACTTAGTCAACTCTCAGGAGTCTGCAACCTGTTATCAGTATCCCAAGATGCATTGCACCGATTGCCTTTTTTGTGTGTTACTGCGCATATACATTGGCCTATCTTTCCCCCTCTATTATTTTTGAGGATGACAGGTCAGGCAAACTGACTCGAAAAACTTAATCTCGCCTGACTTGTTTTCCATAATCTTTCATCTAGATGTAAATTAAAATCTGTTGTTAGAAATCCTAAAATAGGAATTTAATTATATGACTATTGCTGACCATTACCATTGCTATTTTGTTGTATTACATTTTCAAACTGAACAGAATTTTCAAAAAATAATATTGATGTCTACAAATATGATTTTATTCTACATACTAATCACTGATTACCTATAAAAAGTTTGTATCCATTCAAGAAACACCTAGAGGAGATTTTTGGGATCATTAATTTGTGCTGTTAGAATTCGATAGCCAAGATAGAAGTTATGTGAGGTTAATTTTGGGTAGCTTCTTCAAGAGTGCAGAAAACTAACACTGCAGTTCATTTAATAAACGTTTTAACTGAAAATTGAAAGCATTAAATAGTTTTTTAAAGTTTTAAATAAATATACCACTAGGAAGAGTAAAAAAAAATTTATATGTACTATAATATCTACATAAGGATAAAGTTATAAATAATTTTTTTTCAGAAAAAAATTATGATAAAGTATCAAAGAAATTTCGGTTAATTCCTAATGTACGGTGCCCCCGCCAAATGTGATTTGGCGACAATTGGTGGGCGATAAATTTTATATTTTGGCAACACTATTTCATGATGTTCCTTGCAATACCATGATGTACGGCAACCCTACTGTTTTTTTTCCTCGCACCGTTTCACGTTGTTTGCCAAGGCTTTGGCGCCAATTTTCAGAATCGCGCCAAGGAGGCACCGTACACTACGAATTTAACGACATTTCAAATCTGCAATTACTAATGTAGCAATTCAAACACCAATTGCTTCACATCTTAAGTAGAAATGTTGGTAATTCACTTAAAATATTAACAGAGAAATTAATTTAGAATGAAAATTATAGTCTAACTACCAAAAGTTAATCTTTGCCTCTGTTCTTGAAGTAACTTGAATATCAACTCCATTATTTTTAATTTGCGTTGGGTGCCAGTCCAGGTATTGTCCTCGTCATCTACATAAGATTAAAAAATACGAAGCATTGTTCCTTGGTCTTTCCTTTGAGATATACCCCGAATTGTCGCTAAGCAAGCACACTTACGGTAAACATCCCGTTAATTTAAACAAACTTAACAAATTCGATTGCTAGACAAAACAAATATTATAATTATGTCGCCGGAATCAGGAAACAAGAATGTCATCAGAAATAAATACCAAGGCGCTGTTTACTTCTTACTGGCTTGGAGCTGTTCTCACTGTACTGCAAAAGTGAAAGACCCGTTTATTAAAAAATATTTTTTCAGTCATTTTACTTTATTATTAAAATTAATTATAGCAAATAAAAAACAAACAAATGCTTTAAAAATATTAAAACAGTACGTACTTATTATTATTTATTTATTTTACATTTGTGATGAAGCCGATTTTACACACTGTACGAGTATCGTAGATTAGTAAACGAGCACGCAGCACGCCACGTCGTAAGAACGGACGCTCAAATTTTAGATGCCATTGAAAGCTTAAAATTGAGAATTTAAAAGAATTCAGAAATTTTAAAATATGTAATGTAACTGTGTACCTTAAATCTTTCAAGATTACATATTATTTGTTGAGATCAAGCCAGTTATTTTTTGTATGAAAGCTAATTTTAATGACGCTGACATACATTTGAAGAGTTAGTGCAAAAGTGAAGTAAGTCCATTTCGGCAACTCCTTATTTAAAAATAAGTCAATAGTTAAAATTATAACTCACTAAAGTTCTCCTATTTACTAGGCTTAATTCAATGGTGGTGTAAGGACCGATTGATCTACACACCATAAGGTTTTTTCCGATTCTACAATTTTGCATTAGCAATTCAAACTTTTTGAAAGTTTCATTTGATTTAGATAATTGAAATTGTATTTTTAAACATATGCATTAAACCATGAGAAGGGAAAGTGCATTGAACTGTCCCCCTTGGCGACTTTTCTAAAAAAAATCTATTCGCAATGCTAACACGCTCTTCTTGGCGACAAAAACCGGATTTGTTTCCTATCAAAAAATTTCCAGTGTACGGTGCCCCTGCCAAATGTGGTTTGGCGACAATTGGTGGGCGATAAACTTTATATTTTGGCAATCCTATATCATGACATCTATAGCAATTACATGTACTTCAACCATCCCCTACTTATTTTTTCCTCGCACGGTTTCACATTGTTCCACCAAGGCTCTTTGGCGCCAATTTTCAGGCACTGTACACTAGGAATTTACCGAATTCCATTTTCTTCCAGCAGGGTTGCCAAAAATGGTAACTAGATTTGGAAAAAAATATCAGAAAGACTAGAGTACATTTTAACCGAAGTGAAACTGACATTGTTTTATTCCTTCACAGTAACCATACTTCCCTACCTTATTTCATAATTTTCCCTAGTTTTGTCCAAAAATATTTTTTTTTAAAGATCATCTGATAATATCTAATCAATTAATATCTGAATTCTAATCTTTTATTAAATTTTTCTGATTGATGTCATTATTATATCAATCTTTCACTGGTTGTTACAATACAGACCTCTTTCAATGGTGACGTAAAAAAATTATCTCTTTTCAATAAAAGTGACCTACATATTTGCAATTCTATGAGGAAAATGTGAGGAATGTATATAAATAACATATTGAGAATATATTTCCCAAAATGTAGTTATTGTTGACTAATTTGTATTAAATGTTTTCAGGAAACGATTGTGGAATGATGCTTGTGAAAATGCTTCTCTCTGCATAGGAGTAAGGTCACATGTATGGGAAAGCATGGCAAAAGTTGTTTCACATGCATGTGGCTTTGTTTCCGTGCGGTTATTTTCGTCTTCTTTGATGCAATAAAATATTTCAAGGGGAATTACCGAGGACTATTTCTTGTTTTCCTATGTAAGTAAGTTATTGACTAATTTATTAGGAAGGTTTCTAGGGAACAATTAGGAAATTCTGCCTGTCAATGTTAGGGATGAACTGAATAGTGGTTTGCTGAATATCCGAACTGGATTTTGCCGGTTATCCAGCAATTATTTTTTTTATGAAAAAATCTTCTCTTAACACGTTTGCTGCCGCTGCCGCGTCAGCATGGCGCTACCTTCCATGCCGGCGACGCTCTGGGACGACGATCGAGTATGATAAGTAAACTGCTTGATTTTTAGTTCGGATTTGGAGGTTGAACGATGAGGTTTTTGAGGCACGTTAGTGAAGCATTATTTTTATATTTTTAGTGCTTATTTCTTTTAAACTGTGACTTTATCAATATCGTTATGTAATGTGTGAATAATTTCGCAGAAAAATGATGAGAAGCGCTAGAGCGTCAGTGGCATACAGATGATAAGTTGTATGTGAGGTGCCACTGACGCTCTAGAGCGACCGAAATTTTTTTACACTAAACATGAAAATAAAAGGTTTTTCCTTTTTTCTGGTTTTACTATTAAAATATAATTAACGTTTTTAATCATTAAAACACTTTTTTTAAATTCGGCTTCTGAGGATGGATAGATAAATTTTGGTGGCAGCGAATGTGTTAACAGTTTTTTAATTAACTGTTCATATTATATTGATTTTGAAACGATCGAGTTGTACTATACAATGCTATTGAAAATGTAATTTGAAATATTTCCAAATTGCTGATCTCAATTGAGCTATATTTAAATGCTAAAACTAGCTCTCTTAATAGACTGGAAAATAAAACAATTTCCAATATATAATGAACAGACATGTAGCTATGCACCCTACACACCACCGCCTAAGTGGATTGTTCAAACTTCAAGGTGGCTGGTTCTGAATGTCTTCAGCATATCTTACTATCTATTCTCTGTGACCCACCGTGTCTGAAACACACTTGATCAATTTTAAAGAGCAAGTTATCACTTCACTTCTTAACCACCTGAATTCGAGGGAGAATATCCAGACTGGTGAATACATTGGTAGTATTTCCGAGAAAATACTTAAGCCGAGAACAAAAGATAATTGATTGCCACAAAAAGAAATATGCGATGTTATAATCATCCAGATATCTGGCAGGTTGCTCCCAAATATTGGATAGTTAAAAATTTACCAGATATCCGTTTCATTCCTAGTAAGTATCCATCTCTTCTCATTGGAGTAAGGTCACATGTATGGGAAAACGTGTAAATGATCGTTTCACATGCATGTGGCTTTGTTTTTGTGTGGAGGTATACCTCAATAGACTGTCTCACAAGTTTGGAAGCATCAGATTTTATGTGAGCTGCCCCATTTAAAAATCTTGGTGCCTAGCACAAAATATCGTAATCAGCAAACTATGAGTTTATATAGTGAGTGTAAGTATTTGTCAATTTTTTTTTCTAAAGTTGTTTTTATTAAAGAAAAGTACTCTTATTCTTAGAAAGCAAAACCTTGTGTTTAATTTTTTTTATGTATATAATATATGCTCTGTAGTTTTTGAATTAAAAAGGTTGTATTTAAAAAAAGTTTTAATCTGCTTTTAGTGTTATTAAATGCTGCAATTTCAGACTATTAAAATTAATATAAAGTTTCATTCAAACTTCCACACAATGTCATTAATTTCAATTAAGGGCCATGATTTTAACAAGAAAATAATTTAATTAGAAAATTTATTTTTCACTTAATTGACCACTTCCACTTAATGACCAAGCATTGACATGTCGGGGGACTATCTTTTTTCGTAGTTGGCTTGTACTATCTACTTTATATGCCAAAGTGATAGAATTTGTGTATGTTACAACAAGAGAAATGGTGATCTATTGTGGGGGAGTGCTTGTTAGCTTTTAACAAGACAAAAACACAATCGGCATTCTAGTGCTTGTCCAGGATTGAATCCTAGGCACAAAGCAGGAGCTGTTGGGCAGCAGCTAAGACTACCTTACACAGAATTAAAATTACATTCAGAAACAGGGCTGCGTATGCATCTATAAGTATTGACCAAACTGACAATCTTGGATCCTTTCAAAATACAGTTCTTGCACTTTGTGTACTTCTTATGTATATTAAGGTTCAAGAATTATAGGGAAGAGAAGGTATTCTTTGGACACTGGCAGGAGAAGGAAAACTGCTTTTTCTTAAATAAAACCATGAAATGTATTTCCAACTAGTGATGAGCGATATTTGAATAGCAGTTGTAAAATATTTCAATTTCCGAGAATTAAAAATATTGCTTACAAGAAATAAGTTATTTATGTGCTCAAAAAAATCTCTCGTTATTTCATAACTACTAAGCCTATCCATATTTCCATTTATGTGGTTCAACATCTATATGCTTTATTTTACAGTACAGATGGGAGTGGTTTTTCGTCAAATCTTTTTATTTGCGAATTCTTTAAACAAGCTGGCTAAAAATGTATTTCAGGGGTTACTGATGAAATGTAAATATCCTATAAATGTATATTGAAGCAAAACTACGCCAGTTTTCCTTTCTTTCCCATAGGTCGCAGGAGGTTCGTCGTGAAAAATAACTTCAACGAATGGTTCGTAAGAAGTTCAACTCGTAAATTTATACAAACCTTTACATCTGCTGAAAAAGACCGAGTAACTTAAACAGTTACTCCAAAAAAAAATTACTTTTTCAATAATAAAAGTCTTAAAAATCATTTGTATGCATTCTCTTTTTTTTTTTTTTAAATAAAAGAAATCTGCTCTGTTTATCCTTTTTAGAATATGTCATAATTTTCTCTCTTTAGAAGTTAATGTCTTGTAGAGAAAAAGAAACAAATACTGATATTCAAGTTAGTGTTAAATAATGATCGACTTGATAAGATTCAACATGTATATAAAATACAGACTTTATTCTGCCTCAACAAAGTAATATGCAAATTTAATGTAATAGATTTTAGGATATTTGGATTATTATTTTACAGATTATAGAAAATGAATATTGATCGAGGCAAAAAAGGAGGCAATCTGCGTTTAACGTCGCTGCCCGCACAAGCACCTAATTTCCTTTCGAATTATGAAATTTATATTAATTGGAATTATAATGTCCAAATGTGGTGTTATTACCCTGATACCTCATATGAGACGTTTCACGTCAAAAAAATTATTTTGATTCCCGATAAGGTCAATCAAAATTTCGAGAGCAGAAGTCACATTAAATATGTCATGATTTAATAAAGGCCATCGGTATTCGGCCCACGATCAGTTGGTCTGTTTTCTTCCTGGTCATCCGCAAAAAAACATTCACCGCGTGTAGGGGACTAATGTACGTTAAATCTGCCGTTGTGGTTGTCCAAATCCACACGCCCGTATAATGAACGTGGAATGCCGGATCAGGTGTTCTCCTCGTCATTCAAACATGTTCAAAATTAGGAGGACATAATTTCTGAGGAGGAAGTGTTCCTGGGTACTCCGGAAAAGATCCTTTCGTTATCTGACCAAAATTCTAAAATAACGAGGTGCATGTGTGAATGTGTTCCCGGGTGTTTCCTTCGAGATAGACCCCGAACTGTCACCAATAGCCCACTGTGCAGCTCTAGTGCGACGTTTTTTAACCAAACCAACCGGAAAAGATCCCGAACCGTTGTTAATAGCTCATTGTTTTGTTAAATGGCAGTTAAAAAAATCCGAATTAATTTTCTTGCCTTATTTTTAGTATTCAAAATTACACCATCTTAAAAATAGTTGGGTATTTTGTTCCATAGTTCTAAACGATCAAGAGTTTCGAATTATATTGAGTGTAAACGAGATATCAAAATTTTTATTAAAAAGGTTAAACGCTCATTGACCTATTTTTTTCTTACTTTTACACGAAACCATCCTCCCAACAACTCAACTCGTTGATGTTGTTAAGGATGCTAGAGTAGCTGACAGCTAAGTTGAAAAAGATTTCATCTGATTATATCTCCTTATTACATGATTGCAGATACTTACGACCTCTCCAGAAATGTGATTATGATCGCCTTCTAAGCTTCCATATCAGTGTTTGCCACACTACAAAAGCCTCCGATGCCTGAATATGGCGGGAGCTAAATCAGGCGTGCACGTCGTTCAATTGAAACCCATATCAGTTCCCAAAAATCTTTTGGAAGGAAATAAATTTATAAAGTGGGATGATGTGAGTAGTTTTTAAATAATTGTTGAATGTTAAGTTTTAATAAAATTCAATAAAGTGTCGTTTTTTTGTGTTGTGATTAACCGTTATCCTTAAAGAGGTTAATTTGGTGTGTGGTTTCTGTTTGTTTACATGTGTGTTTGTTTCGTTTTTGCGGTATGAGAATTGAGTTGGGAGTGTTTCTAAGAGTGAAAGTTTTAAAAATGAGTATGTTTTAATTAATGTAAATTGATAATCAGCTAATTTGGAGTTGTAAACATCTCAATGATGCTGTATAAACAGAGTAGACCAGTGTTTCCCAAATGGTAACCCGCGAAAAGAGTTGAAAAAGAGAAAAATATTTACATGAATTTCTATTAAAATGTTTTCATGAGTTTAAAGAAGTGTTAAATGTATAACATAAGAGACATTTAATTACTAAAAGTAATTAAACTTACGATTGTGGTATTTTTTTACTTGTTGGGTAAATTAGTGTTCTAAGAGTAAACTTTTTAAAATGCATGTTTTAATTATTGTAAGTTGATAATCAGCGAATTTGGAGTTGTAAACATCTCGATGATGCTGTATAAACAGAGTAGACCAGTGTTTCCCAAATGATAACCCGCTAAAAAGATAAACATATTTACATGAATTTCTATTAAAATGTTTTCATGAGTTTAAAGAAGTGTTAAATGTATAACATAAGAGACATTTAATTACTAAAAGTAATTAAACTTACGATTGTGGTATTTTTTTACTTGTTGGGTAAATTAGTGTTCTAAGAGTAAACTTTTTAAAATGCATGTTTTAATTAGTGTAAGTTGATAATCAGCGAATTTGGAGTTGTAAACATCTCGATGATGCTGTATAAACAGAGTAGACCAGTGTTTCCCAAATGATAACCCGCTAAAAAGATAAACATATTTACATGAATTTCTATTAAAATGTTTTCATGAGTTTAAAGAAGTGTTAAATGTATAACATAAGAGACATTTAATTACTAAAAGTAATTAAACTTACGATTGTGGTATTTTTTTACTTGTTGGGTAAATTAGTGTTCTAAGAGTAAACTTTTTAAAATGCATGTTTTAATTAGTGTAAGTTGATAATCAGCGAATTTGGAGTTGTAAACATCTCGATGATGCTGTATAAACAGAGTAGACCAGTGTTTCCCAAATGATAACCCGCTAAAAAGATAAACATATTTACATGAATTTCTATTAAAATGTTTTCATGAGTTTAAAGAAGTGTTAAATGTATAACATAAGAGACATTTAATTACTAAAAGTAATTAAACTTACGATTGTGGTATTTTTTTACTTGTTGGGTAAATTAGTGTTCTAAGAGTAAACTTTTTAAAATGCATGTTTTAATTAGTGTAAGTTGATAATCAGTAAAATTGAAGTTGTAAATATCTCGATGCTGCTGTATGAACAGAGTAGAACAGTGGTTCCTAAATGGTAACCCGCGAAATGAAGTGAAAAAGAGAAAAATATTTACATGAATTTCTATTAAAATATTTTCATGAGTTTAAAGGAGTGTTATTTGTGTTCTAAGAGTGAAAGTTTTAAAGTGCGTGTGTTTTAATTAGTGTAAATTGAGAATCAGCGAAATTGAAGTTGTAAATATCAGTGTTCACTCTAGAAATAAAAAGGGGCAGGGCGCTGTTATCAGAAAAAGGGCACCCCGTTTTTGGAAAGGCACTTCTTGTTTTTAAAAGGGCATTTCCAAACAAAAAAAAATTCCGATTTATTGCATATTGGGCTATTGGTGACGGCTCGAAGCTTATCTCGAAGGAAAGAAGAGTACAAAATTGATGTCACTTTGTGGAACTACTACTTGTAATAAAAAATTTGACATTTTAAAATTAATGTTTTCGATAAAAACCAAATCCGTAAGTAGCCCGAATTAGGCCTGTTACAAAACTGATAAAAAGGCTACTAAAATTAAAAATTTGGTAATACGTAAAATGTCTAATCTTGTAATATCGCCCCAAACTATCTTACAGGCAACCAATAGGATTCTTGCAATGCCCCGTGCTCGAAATTACCGCGGAATTATCATGATTTCACAACACGCTTAGTTAAAAAAGAAGTTTGTTTTTCTACTGTCATAATTCACTTAATTCCAATTTAGACAAAAAAAATTTAATAGATACCTTTTTTAAAGACAGCTAGGAAAGCAAGGATGCTTGTGCTTGACTAAAAAGGACAATAGGGGCGGAATTTTTTTCGAAAGAGGGCGGTATTTTTGAAAAAGGGGCATGAGGGCGCTATTGAGATGAAAAAAAGGCGGGCAGGGCGGACCGCCCTTCAAAAAACGCCTAGAGTGAACACTGTAAATATCTCGATGATGCTTTATAAACAGAGTGAACCAGTGGTTCCCAATTGGTCCCCCCGCGAAATAAGGTGAAAAAGAAAAAAAAATATTTACATGAATTTCTATTAAAATGTGTTCATGAGTTTAAAAGAGTGTTAAATGTTTAAGTAAGAGACATTTAATTACTAAAAGTAATTCAACTTTTGATTGTGGTATTATTTGTTGGGTAAATTTGTGTTCTAAGAGTGAAAGTTTTAAAGTGCGTGTGTTTTAATTAGTGTAAATTGAGAATCAGCGAAATTGAAGTTGTAAATATCTCGATGATGCTTTATAAACAGAGTAAACCAATGGTTCCCAATTGGTAACCCACGAAATAAGGTGAAAAAGAAAAAAAAAGTATTTATGTGAATTTCTATTAAAATGTTTTCATGAATTTAAAAGAGTGTTAAATGTTTAAGTAAGGGAAATTTAATTACTAAAAGTAATTCAACTTTTGATTGTGGTATTATTTGTTGGGTAAATTTGTGTCCATATTCTTAGTAAAAACTGTATAAAATTAACAAAAAATATAAAATTTTAGAATTTTTTTTTTTTCATGCTCAAACAAAATTGAAATGTATACAGGCAAAGAAAGCAGGGGGACTTCCGTAAGCCTATATGAAGAAAGGGGTCCCCGATTAGTTTAGCTAGGAGTCTGTGGCTTAATGCTAATTGGGAATTGCTGGTATAAACATCTTGTGGAGAAAATTACATTTAATACTTCTTACATATTATTAACTAATATTTTATTGTAAAGTTCATTTTAAGCACAATTGGAATGAATAAAATTAAATATATGGATAAAATAATAATTTTTCTTCTACAGCTTTAAAGGGGTGCCTTAAAACTCTCAATAAAAAAGTATTCTGTTTCTCGGTTTCATTTTTTAGGCAATCTGTTTAATAAAATAGAATATAATATGTTATACATTTGAGAAATAATACACTTTTGGATAACTAAAATAAAAAGTGTCTGAATTGGGATGTCGCCATAAGTTTACGCAATACCACACGGTTTTTTAATGTCTTCCCGCCCCTTTAATCTTTTCATGTTAAAAGTGTCGTTTCACCCAATCAAATGGCACTGAGACAAATAAACTTTCCACACTAATAAAAAATTTCAATGAAATAGACTGAATTTTAATATTTTTTGTATTATCAAGACAAATGTAAGTTATTTTTCAAAGTGGCATAATTTTTTTTTATATAATTGTGTAAAAAAAGTTAATTTCTTTTATGGAGGTACACAAATATATAGGCATATTTAGATTTAGTTATTTACAGTTTACATAATAAATTAAAATTAATTATACAATAACGATTAATTGTTTTATTCAATTAGTATATAAAACAATTGTAATTTTTTTTATTTAGAACTACAGTCGAACCCTGTTATAACGAACCCTCAACGGACTGATTCAGAAGTTCGCTATAGCCGAGGGTTCGCTATATCCGATTTTTCAAATATTGGCAATATGAAACTTCTTAAAGTCCTTGAACACGTTTCTTTGCTAAACAAATTAATTATACTGAATTACAATTAGTAATGGACAATAATAAATTAAAATAAATATTTATTCTTAAAAAACATTGACATTAACTGTACTACTTACATTACCTTATTTATCTGAAGAATGAAAATAAGTTGTGATTTTCCGTTGAATGGCGAAAACAGTTTTTAATGGTGGATTCGGTGACCAGCCTGCAAGACTTCTCCAACAAAATCACTGCATCCAGAAGGGATATGTCGCAATCCTTGTTATTTTCGTAGCTTGATACGCAATATCAACTGCTTCCTGTAGTGACATTTTAGGCTACAGATTACACCTTGATCCATAGGTTGAAGCACTGATGTTGTATTGCAGGTAGGAAGACTAGCTTTATGTACTGAAGTGTTTTTTTTAATCTATGCAGTTGTCTATTAAAAGAAGAATTTTATGCTTTTTTTTGACAATTCACTATGCCATTGACGCAGCTCTTCTTCAAACAATTTGGATGTCATCGACGCTTTTTTGTTTGCCTTGTATGCCACAGGTAGTTTCTTGACGTTTTTAAAGCACATTGGCTTTTGCGATTTGCCATATCACAGTCAATTTTCTTTTCTCGGATCCGTTCATGTTGGTGCACGCAAGAACAGTTAGACTTTGAAGAGTTTTCCCCCGACGCATTTTTCTCCTTTAAATTTTAACGTTTGGTTAGGAGTATTATTATAAAATTACCCAGCTTCATCAGCGTTAAAAATATCCTTTTCATCTTAATCACGGATGATGTCAAGTCCCACATTCTCCATCTAATCACTGACATCCGAAGAAGAGACACTACGTGGCTTCGCTCACAATTTTACTGCATGCAATGTTGTGTCTCTTCTTAAACCTATCTAACCATCCGTTGGAACACATAAAATCCTTTTCATCAAACCGTTCTGCAAACAAAATTGCCTTCGCTTGAAACGTGGCACCGTTACAGGGAGATTTTTGTTTCGTTGAATGGTGAACCATTTCAATAGAGCTTCTTCTACAAGTCTTTCTCAACATCTTGGTTCCGTTAAGATTTTTCTCGTAGGCTGAGATTACCACGCTGCGGTTTTTTCAAATGGTCGCAACATTCGATTTTGAGAGGGAAAATTCTCTGAAAATGGCAGATTGGCTGTCACCGTTTTCTATTTTCTTAATAATTTGTGCTTTATCCTCAATGGAAAATGCCTTTCGCTTACTAACAGGAGCCATTTTAAATCGCAAGTCAAACGATCATTAACAATAGAATGAAAGGAAGGCAAATAATGTATGCTGACCAGTTGAGCGGGGAAAGGGGATTAACTGAGAAAGGGAGTGAGTCTATTGTCACCTTTGAGGAAACTGGCTTTTGTCAAATGAGCAAAGTGTAAGGAATGTGCCTAGTAAGGTATGTGCGAGAAAAAAATTCTGTGAAAAACCTAAAACTTAAGTTTGAAAGTGCGAATGTTAGTTCGCTATACCCGAATTCCTTACTTTTGAAGATCGTTATAAGCATTTGAAAATTCATTAGTGACATAGGAGTTCGGTTGGGACCATTTAAAAAGTTCGTTATAACCGAGGGATCGTTATATCCAGGGTTCGTTATACCGAGGTTCGACCGTATTTTATAAACTTTTCTTTGGAGAAACTACTTTATTTCCAAAAATGAAGGCAATTTGAAGATTCTAAGCTCTATCAGTTTAGTTTGCTCACTGGTTTAATGATTTAAAAATTACTGATAAAAAAGTTTGATTGTCTTTCATTTTGTATTTATCTTTTTGCTTGGAATTAGTTAGATAAAATAGTGTTTGCAAAAATTATACATATGTCCTATGAGAAAAGTTTCGTTTAAGTTTAAAATACCCGCCTTAAATATTTTGTTTGAAATTTAGAGCTCGAATCACATTTCAATTTTTTTATATTCTGATTCATTAAAATGTAGAACATTAATAGAGTTAAAAAAATTAAACATGTAAAAAGTATAAAGTTCCTCTAAGTAACAGTTGGTTAATTAAAAAAAATATTCATATTAAACTTATTAAGATATACAGTGTTCACTCTAGAAATAAAAAGAGGCGGGGCGCTGTTAGCAAGAAAAGGGCATCCTGTTTTTTAATGGGCATTCCCACCCCAAAAAAAAAAGTTTGTGGTAGGCGTGGCCAGTCATGGACACATCGGACCCGTCAGAAGGAATGGATGCTTGATTATCAATGAGATCTAACATGGAGAGTTTGGTTTTGGTTAATCGACAAAAATACTAGAACTGTACATTGGGCTATTGGTGACAGTTCAGGGCCTATCTCGAAGGAAAGACCCAGGAACAATGCTTCTTATTTTTTATCCACGGTCAGATGATGAGGACAACACCTGAGCTGGTACCCGTCGCAACCTCAATATTTATGATTTGAAATAATTACTCTAGAGCAATGGTTCTCAATCTTTTTTCTCTCGAGTACCTCATGAGAAAACCCCTTTCTCTTATAACCCTTGTCACTTCTCTCTCTACGTAAAATAAAATTTGATAAAAACGATTTTCACAAAAATTGTTGAATTTGATGCCTTTTTAAAAACATCTAGAGAAGTAAGGACGCTTGGGTTTGACTGAAAAAGGCAAAAGGGGCGGAATTGTTTTCTAAATAGGGCGTCATTTTTGAAAAAAAGGCATGAGGCGCTATTGATATGGAAAAAGGACAGGCAGGACGGGCCGCCCTTCAAAAAACGCCTAGAGTGAACACTGAGATATATTTAACTTAACCTATATTAGTAACTTTCAATTGTTTAGCTGTTCTTTTTGACATGATATTGTTTAATTTTTTTTATTTTACTATTATATTACTGTAAGTTTGTTAATAGCATATTTGTTTTGTATTTTTATTTAACGTATTTTTTTATTTTAGGATTCAGCTATTGGGACACCTGTCACTCTTCGAGTGGACAGCCGAGGATTTTTTCTATACTGGACAGATCAAAATAAGGTACTGATTCTTAGAGATTAATGAGGGAGTATTTAATAATTCAGAAAATAACTTTTGTTAACATATATGTAAAGCTTTGTTCCAGCGCAAAGCTTAGGTTCGTAGACACTCTTGCGGCCACTGGATACTTGAGAACACCGGACACTTGAGAACACCGGACACTTGAGAACACCGGACAATTCAGAACACTGGACAATTCAGAACACCGGACACTTGAGAACACCGGCTACTTGAGAACACCGGACACTTGAGAACACCGGCCAATTCAGAACACCGGTCACTTGAGAACACCGGACAATTCAAAACACCGGACACTTGAGAACACCGGATAATTCAGAACACCGGATACTTGAGAACACCAGACAATTATACACACCGGACACTTATGCTTTCCCAATCCTCGTTCGCTCCGGTCCTCGCTTTTTCTTTTTCCAAAACTGCCAAAAAAACAAAACACTTTCTCCCTTGCATTCCGTCACTTCCGGTACACCCGCAAGAGCAACATCTCACAATATATAAAACTTTTTCAAACATATTTCAATGTGATAAAAAAGCTTTGAATTTTTTTATTAACTGATTAAATATATAAATTGCAGGAAAATAATATAAAATAATTAAATTTTTTCTCTTGAGAAATACATTCTACAATTTAATTTGTATAAGTGGTTAAATGTTAACTGTTTTGATATATTTTTGTTTGCTATTAATGCAGTGTTCACTCTAGAAATAAAAAGGGGCAAGGCGCTGTTGGCAGTAAAAGGGCACCCAGTTTTTTAAAAGGCACTTCCACTTCTTGTTTTTTTAAAAGGGCACTTTAAAAAAAAAATTTGGGATGGACGTGGCTACACACTGACAAACGTGGCCACACACCAAACAAAAAAAGTTCCGATTTATTGGTTAACCTTGTTTTAGAGCTGCATATTAGGCTATTGTTGACGGTTCGAGGCCTATCTCGAAGGAAAGACCCGTACAAAATTGATGTCCCTTTATGAAGATATTACTTGAAATCCAAAATTAGAAATTTAGAAAATAATGTTCTTCCTAACAACCAAATCTGTAAGTAACCCTAATCGAACCCCTTACAAAACTGATAAAAAGGCTACTTAAATCCAAAGTTGGGTAATAAAATTCCTAGTCTTGCAACTTCACCCCAACCATCTGCTCTTTAAAAAAAATTCAGAAAAAAAACTCAGCATTTCATATGCGGGCACAGGCAACCAATAGTATTCAAGGAGTACCTCGTGCTCGAAATTACTGCGGAATCATTGCGATTTCACAACGTGTGTAGTTAAAATAAAAAAAATCATAATTTTTTTTTTAATCTGTACCTTTTTTAAAGACAATTAGAGAAGGAATGGCGCTTGTGCTTGACTGAAAAGGGCAGAAGGGGTGAAATTTTTTCAAAAGAGGGCGGCATTTTTGAAAAAGGGGCATAAGGGCGCTATTGAGATGAAAAAAAGGCGGGCAGGACGGACCACCCTTCAAAGAACGTCTGATTAATACTTAGCTATCCAAATGAGTTTTTTTTATTACTTAGTCATACAGCTTCTGTAGAAAAGAAAGCTTCTCAAATTTACAAAGGATTTTTTTTTGCCTCTAAAATATTGCAATACTTTTTTTGACATCTTATATCAATTTTGTGGTAAGATTTTTGTTAAATATTTCAAATATAAAAAGTAAACATTAATAAATCATCATATATGTTATTTCTGTAGTAAAGATCGTTAGGCACATGAGATGTCAAAAGAAAGAGAATTTCAATGACCAGTGAGGAATTGTACTTTCATCTCATAAATACAAATGTATTTGTAAAAACTGTGTTTAAAATAATTCATTTAAACTTTAAAAAAAAAAAAAAACGTTGATTATGCTCTATGAACAGGCAGTTAAACTTTTTTGTGTTTTGGCCATAAAAAATAGGGATGAACCGGATAGTGGTTTTGTCGGATATCCGGCGCACATTAGAAACCAGATATCAGATGTCCGAACTGGATTTTACCGGATATCCGAACTGGATATTATCGGATATCCGAACTGGATTTTACCGGATATCCGGCTGTTTCTTTTTTATGAAAATATCTTCTCATATACACTTAAAAAAACGGAAACTGGTCTAAAATGACAAAATATTTTTTATTCTATAATATTCCACAATTTTTTTATCTTTAAGGTGATACCAAGATTGAATAAACATTAAAAAAACTATTTTATTTTCAAAGGGTTATTCTAGGGTGCTGCTGGCAATGGGTGTATGTTTTGTACACTTTACACTCAGTTTCTGAATAATTGTATTTTACCATATATGCTCTTTCATTCCAAACATGAAAACTCAAGTTTACTTAAACTTTTGAGAAATTTATATTTTAATTCAACTTTGTATTAGTTGTGAGATGTTATGACCCTCCATATAACCCTCTTTATAATTACATATTTAAACAATTAACTTTTTTTATTTGTTCTCATTGCTGTTTTTTACAATTTTTATATTCTATGTGAAATACAAAACAATGGAAGTACTACTTTCATATTAAAATTTCAATGTCAATTTTATAGAGTTTCAATAATATTTGAGATCCTCCAATTCTAAAAAGTAGATTTTAAAAAAAAGTCTGGTGACTCAATATCTCAATAATAAATAACACTAAGATAAATTTGGTTGCAAAATCTAGTGTCTATAGAATATTACAGCATGGTTATCAATGATATCCATTATTCCAAAGGCAAGGCCCTTCTTTAATTTTGTTTTTAATGAATTGCATGAAAAGATGGCACTTTTCACTTCCAGAGTGAACACTGATATATCGATAAAATTTTATTTGGATTTTTAATAACCGCAAACTTTTGTAGTTTTTTTTTTTATTACAGCCGGGATATTTTAGTGATTACAATTTTATAAAAATGTATTTCTTGAATGTTTGGTATTTAGCCAATATGCCGAATATTTTTGACATTTGGCCAATCATAAGCCGAATGGCTATCATCCAGGGTGTAAAAACGGAATTTGAAAGGAAAAAAATCAGATAGGAAAATTACATCAGATTTTGTATGGATGAATATATATATATATTAGGAAAGTGGCCAATTTGATATTGAAACTTTTTTAATTTATAGATTTTTACAGAAAAAAAGCAACTTTTTTTTTAATTGTAAATTGCTCATTGTGAATTTCATAAATTATATCTTTTGAGTTTTTAAGATTGCTTGTTTATCTAATATTCTGTTTTTATAGAAAGTAATAGATTTAATATTTTACTTCAGGAACTTAAGGGTTGTTTATCTGTATAAAGAATTTTAAAGGAATTTGTTATTCGGTACTTTGCTTCAAAGTCAATGAAATATTCGGTATATATGGTAAATCGTCACATCCCTAGTATTTTGATATGTCCTAAAATGTTTATTGAATAATAAAAAATTTAATTTAAGCAACTTTTTTTTTAATTGTAAATTGCTCATTGTGAATTTCATAAATTATATCTTTTGCGTTTTTAAGATTGCTTGTTTATCTAATATTCTGTTTTTATAGAAATTTTATAAAATTCATTTTAGGAAACGGAATTTCTGGAGATATCTAGTGTAAGAGATATACGAACGGGCAGGTATGCTCGTGTTCCAAAGGTAAGTAACAAACATATTTTTTTGTCATTTTTATAAATATGGTAAACATTTAGGGCTTTAATTTTATAAAAGCAATCAAACAATACTGTATTGTATGTTTTTGAAAATTAAAAAATAATAATAATAATGTTTGGATTGTATAACTCTACAGACCATCTTTAAACCACTTGCCAGACCTTCTTTTAAAAATACGAAATAAAAATACATAAGATCTAGACTCGTTTCGGGAGATACATCTCCCTTCATCAGCGGAAATGAAAAGTCTGTGTGTACAATAAAATTAAAATTTTCTTATTTTCATTTTATTGTACACATAGACTTCTCACATTTCTGCTGTTGAATGGAGATGTATCTCCTGAAACAAGTCTAGATCTTATGTATTTTTATTTTGCATTTTTAACGTTGTATTTGTGTTTTAATATTCTTAACTCAATGTTCTATAAAACAAGTTTTTATCTTAACAGCAAGTGTTATTACATACATGGTGCATTCCATAAGTAATGCAACCAATTTTTTCCTGACGCGACTATACACTGCAGCGCTTTCTAATCTGCTGGGCTAGGTGGAGGGGGTTATTAGCTTCATAACGCACCCATTCTCAATCGGCTCCAAGCTGCCGGAAAGACAGGGCGTGAGTTCTCTGAAGCCCGTTTTGAGCTTGATGGAACACGGCAAGATCGATGGAGCAACGTTACGCTATCAAATTTTGCGTTAAACTTGGGAAGTCCTCCACAGAAACGTTTCTATTAATTCAGCAGACCTTTGGGAGTGATAGATTGTCCAAATCACAATTTCGCAGATGGCACAAGTCGTTCAAGGAGGCATGATCAAGTCCAGGATCAAAACAATGCTCATTGTCTTCTTTGATGTCAAAGGCATTGTCCAATACGAATTCGTACCTACCCGGACCACTGTGAACGCAGCTTTTTACTTGGAAGTGCTCAAAAGGCTGAAAAGGAGGGTCTCCCACTGCTGAAGTGACATCAAGGACGCATGGAAACTTCATCACGAATTTGCCAAGCCGCAGCGCCTTCGTTGTCAACGATTTCATGACCAGGACCCATACCCCACTGGTTCCCCTGCCTCCCTACAGTCCTGACCTGGCTCCCCCAGACTTTTTTTGTTTCCTCGCTTAAAAGGAACCCTGAAAGGGAAACATTGGGCCACGATTGAAAACATCCAGGTTCATGTACATCGGCTCTAAAAGACCTCCCGCAGAATGCCTTCCAGGCCTGGAAGCACCGCCTCCATAAATGTATCGACGCAGGAGGGTGCTATTTTGTAGATCTTTAACTAATTGTACGAATACGTCCAATAAATGATTTTTTATGAATTCGGTCGCATTACTTATGGAACGCATCTCGTAATTAATATTTTAATTGTTTAAATAAATAAAAGGTTTAATATTTGCTGTGACTTTTTCTTGTTTTAATTTTTAGGAAGGTAAATTGAAGGATTCCGTCACAATGGGACCGTCGGATGTCCCGTTGGAAGACAAAACAGTGACCGTCGTTTATGGACCTGACCTAGTCAACATTAGTTTTTTTAATTTCTGTTGTATAGGCCGTGAAATTGCTCAAGTATGACCCTTATAGTTATTTTTGTTTATTACCAATAGTTAGCTTAATTCAAATAAAAATATTAGTAATGAGATATTTCTTCAATTACATGGTTCGCACAGTCCTTAAAAGTACTTAAGAACTACTTAATTTAAGTTGGTCCTTAATTAAGGGCCCTTGAAGTCCTTAATTTTCGACTAAGGTCCTTAATTTTTGTCAAACATGATTTTTTTTACTAATTCACATGGGTGGTATTTTTTTGTGTCTAACCCGAAATTCTGAATTTTTTTAATTTTCGGACTCAGAATTCCGGGTGCATTAAAATTATTGAAATGTAGAATTCCAGATTTTATGTTGATCGTGTCCACACTTTTGACCGTTTTACGTAAGTATAAATCGGCAAGGAGAGAAAGGCATGCATGGACGTATTTAGTGTCAGAAAAAAAAAGTGAACTTTTGATCTCTTTTGTTCCATTTTTTAGTCAGTGGTATTTCATTATAATACATTACACTTCGTCATTGGAAAATCTCAGTTCGTTTGTTGTTTTGTGAAGAATCGATACTCATTCTAGAAAAACGAGGAAATTCAGAAGAATGTAGCATCTTTAAGGGATGGCAATTTTGCGCCAGAATTTTCCGGAAGTGGCTATCCTGTGCCAACTTGCTACAAAACCCCACTGACATGTGATTATGTGCCAATTTTGCACCAAACAATGTGCGATTCTTGGCGCCAAAAAATTTAAGAGGTCCTTAAAAATTATCGAGAGGTCCTTAAAAAGTCCTTAAGAACTACTTAATTTTTACTTTTGAAAATCTGTATGAACCATGATTTAGCAATGCAGCTTAAATTAAAAAAATTGTACATCTCTTAAAATAAATCACATAAATTTAATTACAAATACGAACCAGAGATTTCTGGGATATATTTCAATTTCAAAACAGGGAAACCAACTTTACAATTGCAAAAATCATGTGAGTTAGAAATATTTATCCATGATTTTAAGAGGAGGGGATATCTTGTTGTTTGTATTTGCCATTGCCCTACTGCCATCTTTTTTTATGTAATGTGTTTCCATTCCAGGAATGGGTGGGTGCTCTGATGGAGATGGCCTACAACCTGCTCGCTTTAAACGCACCCACAACAACCTTCTTGGAGAAGCTCTACATGAAAATACAACTCATGACAGACAAAGAGGGAAAGGTGCCTGTTAAAAAGTTAGTATAATTCAGTTAAAAGTTATATAAAATAATGAACCGTTCTCCCCCCAAACTATATATACATAAAATTTTCCAGCAATTCAATTCCAACATATTATCGAAAGTTATAACTTTAAATAAATAATTAATGAAGAAATATGTATTTTATTTTGTATATTAAACAAATTAATTGTATGCTTAAAAACCCATAGAGTAATGATGCAAATAGAGAAATAAAAATGTTGATTTCTGTGTCTCCATCATTGAAACCATGTGATATGTGGAAATGTCAATTCATTCATGCCTTGGCGACTTTAAGAACTAAACGAGATCGAAGTATTGTAATATGGTTTTGTGTTTAGTTTTGTATTTAAATATCGTTTTTTTGAACGAGTGGCACAATTTAAAGGAGTTTAACAGATATATTAAGGAGATTTTTCTTACTTTGTAGTTTTGAAATAATTGCATTACGTTTTTATGTAAAAAATTTGCCAAAAGCGAAGTTCTTTCAATTATTATTTTTTATACTTCAATAAGAAAATATGACAAAAAAAAATTGAGAAATATAAAGAGTTTCGCTTCTTCGAGTATTGAACACAAATAAAATATTTTCGTTTCGTTAATGAAGAGGAAATATTTAGTGCAAATTGTTTGAAAATAAGTAAATACCTACATATATGTTAAGAAGTTGAATACGGACAGAACTCCTTATCTCCAAAAAAAAAAAATTTGCGCCAAATTTGAAACTTTAGCAGATGTCTGAACGCCAAATGTGGTAGCGCTATAACCATGTGATGTTGGTTTTTCTTTTCAATGTTGACACCACGGCCTTATGAGAGTCTGGTATTGAAGGCGCTCTCTATTTAATATTACAACTCTCTGTAAAAACCCTGTATGAAAAAATAATTAAAAGTAAGTATTTCAGAAATTAAGTGTCATATTAAATTTAATCCAACAGTGAAATATTTTAAGTGTAAGAAAAAAGGTAAAGAACATAAAGTTCCTATTTTTTTATATTAGTATGCACATATGCATACTCAAAACTTTCATTTAAATAAAGAATAATTGAAATCGGTCCTGCAGAAATGTTGTTGTATTATTTTTCATATAGATAGTATGGTTGTGTTTAATAGTAAAATGTTTTTGTATAAAATATTAAATTGTTCTTTTCTTGTTCCCTGGGATCCAAAACATAATACATTGAAATTTGATTTGTACTCTTTCAGTGTTGTTAAACTATTTGCTCAAAATAAAGAAGACAAGAAAAGAGTTGAAAAGGCTCTAGAGCTTTGTGGTGTTCCTACAGGAAAAGTAAGTAGAAATATTCTCATTTACAATCTGTTACTTAAAAATAAATGTAATCTTGAATGCTTTTTCTTGTACCATTTCAGAATGATGCTTTTTATCCTGACAAGTTTACGTTTGAACACTTCTTGAGTTTCTACCGCTATTTAACGGGAAGGGAGGAAGTGGATTCCATTTTCGAAAGGCTGTAAGTTTTAGTCGTTAATTTTATGATGATATTAGTTACTTACAGCTGTTGTCACAATACAGTTCACCTGCATTGTTAAGTGACTATTTTATTTATTAATTACAAATACTTTAAAATTAATGCTGGAATCCTTAACAGTAATTTCATATTAAAATATGAATGCAACTTTAAAACTACGCAATAAAATACATAAACTCTATACATGTTTTGGGAGGTACATCTCCCTTCGTCAACAGAAATTAAAAGTCTGTGTGTACAACAAAATGAAAAATAAACCCAAAATTGAAAGTGTTGCGAAAGAATAAAAAAGTATCTCAATTGGTTGCAGTTAACTATTGAGTGCCAACAAGTAGAAAATACCAGAACCGCAAAAGTTTCATTAACAATCAAATTAATATTGCTAAAAATTTGAAACGCCTCCAGGAAGTCAAGTTCTACTAGAGATTTGGAATTGAAAATGAAATGTGGGTTAGAAAAATTAAATATGATTATGTTCCCAAGAGTGCCTAGCAATGGAGGACTTCATTATTTCTTGTTTGACAGTATGTGCTTGGTGTTCCGTAATGCAAAATCTTAAGGCACTTTTTGTATAACTGATGTATGACATGCCACATTGATATGAGATACTATATATATGCTCCAGTTATTAAGGTCGTCAATGGGGTCTTTAAGTTGTGTGAAAGGGATCTTATTGATAGGTGAAAAAATGGAACATCTATCAAATTTACTGATAATTTTAGAAATTTTTTGGCTGATCTGGGGATAATATGACAAAACAACCAAAGCATTAGAGTGATCATATAGATTATAATTTTATCCTTTGAAATGAAACTTTTGCTGTTCCGGTATTTCCAGCTTGTTAATTCCAATCGATTGAGATAGTTTTTGTTCTTTGGCAACACTTTCAATTCCGGAATTATTTTTCATTTTATTGTGCACACAGACTTTTCATTTCTGCCGGATGAAAGGAGTTGTATCTCCCGAAACATGTCTAGATTTTATGTATTTTTATTGAGTAGTTTTAACATTGTATTTGTATTTCAATATTCTTAATGCAATGTTCTGTAAGACAAGTTTTTATCTTATAGAAATTACATACTTAATAAGTCCCATTATTCTAAACGGGATGTGAAATTAACAGTGTATAATGTCATATAAAATTATGATTGATCATAATATGAGGTTCATAACCATCAGAGGGTTATATTCTCAAAAGAGTACCTATGGATTCGCCTGGCTTATAAAAAATAAATTATTATTAAATACACAGGCATAAAAGGGACCATTTGAGTGAAAGTTCTAACTTTTATTCTTAAACTTTTAAGTTTATCCATTTAAGAAACAAAAAAGTATTGGAACAATCCACGAAAAACATTTCTACTTCCTCTAATGCACACGCCTAAAACAATAATGCATATATAAACATCATTATTGGAAGAGTTCCAATACCATTCCCAGAGTGATGTTTAAGAATATTTTCGAGTTAACTCTAAAGCAAGAAAGAATATTAAAACTTTAGTTTTAGTATGTGTTATTCATATTATTTACTCAATTTAAATTTTGACTTGAAGCCAAATATAGTGTTGTCAAGATTATTTTTTTTCCATGATATTTTTTTTATTTTCCATGAGTTTTAACTGTAACTGCATGCCAACTCTCATGATAATTTTGTGCCATATTTAAATTATAAGAATTTGACACTACTATTTTATTAATCCATGTATTTTTTTTTTAAACAGGGCATGGGCCCAAAATTTTTCAATAAACTTACAAAATATAAGCAACATGCAAAATAAAAAATAAGTTTACTTAACCTACTGGAATCAAACAATTTTTGTAATTGTAAAGTTGTTTTTACTATTTGGTGATTTAAATAATTTTTCTTGGGTATGTTATTTTATATTATTTAATTTTTAAAATTAATTGTAAAGAGATAGATTGTAAGTTGTACCTCAAACCATCGAATTAAAAGAAGTAGTGAAGTAGTTTTCTGAATTTAAAAATTGGGCTCATGACTAGAAAAACTGGAGATCCCTGGACGTATATATACGACCTTGAGCGTCGGAGGGTTAAACAGCAATAATTTTCATAAGTTAAATAATACTATTTTATTAATATAATTATATTTATCTGAAATATATATTAAAATTGCTTATAATATAAATAAGATAAAAGAAAGGGTACAGATGTAGTATAGGACATTTGGCGCACAAGATTTTTTTGGCGTGTTTTATAGAGGCGGTAAATTTATAGTATGGCAACCCCACCTGACATTTTTGGTATTTTCCGATTCTTGTGGCGACTTTCAATCTGGCAACCCTGTAACGTCATCGCGCTGCATAATCGTTTTCGTTTGTTCCTGGAACTATGTTTAATGGCAATTTTTCATTGCCAAAAAAAACCCGTGCCAAATGTCCTATACTACATCTGTTCCAAAGAAAGTTCTGTAATACACTCTGGCAAGTTACTTTCTTAAAACAATTTAAAACTGAACATGTTTTAGGATTAATATCTCTTTTTATCTGCAGAAAATATACAAAAATGTTTATGCACAAATTAAAAAAAAAATTATAGTTTGATAAAAATGCTATCTGATTTGTGGTGGGATTAACCCAAAACCCAAATCTTGAAAAGTATTGTAAGTGATCTATTTGAGCTGACTTACAATAGTTAACAATTATAATAAACAACTTTTAAATTTGGGTTACCATTTTGATTGATTGTGAAGATTTTGAGATCTTTGCTCGCCAGAGAGACTACTTTATCTCATTATTCTTTTAGGGAATCATTTAAATTACATATTCTTCGTAGTAAACATTTATATCTATTTTGTGCTGATGTAAAGAGAGGTTTCATCTTCCAAACATGCTCAATTTGAAATCTCTTTGGAATTGCATAATTTAAGTTTTCCATTGCAATCAATATGTGTAATTATGCAAACAGTATGTGTAAAGTTCAAATACAAATTTTTAAAAAATGTTGATATAATTTTCTTTATAACAGAACTGGGAATAAGAAGAAAGGAATGACAGTTGACCAATTGGTTGAGTTCCTGAACAAGGAGCAGAGAGATCCACGCCTGAATGAAATCCTCTACCCATATGCAGATGCAACTAGGGTACGAGAGATTATAATGCAGTATGAACCTAACAAGAGCCTTGCACAAAAAGGTTGATATCTTACTTATATAAAATTGGCAATCTTACCTATTTTATCTTTTATTTATTAGTGACTTCAACTACTCTGTATGTTTTAATACTATATTTATATTACTATTCATTGCATGTATTGAAGCAAAAGTTCACAATGTTAACCTGATAATTTTATTCTCTAACCACTAGATCAAAATGATCGTCAAAATCTGGATTATATTGGATATTTAAAGTGACTGTCATAGTGCATTTTAAGTGGAAGTTTCATTATTTTATTTTTTTAATTACTGCCAATTTATTTGAATTTATCTCTTAGAAATTTTCTTTTATTTCTTTCGCAAATATTGTTGTGACAAGGATTATTTTCCCTCAATATAAATTAGGTTGAATAAATTTAAAGTTACTAATATGCTATATTTTAATTATGTATTAATGCATTTTTTGGATTTAGTTGTATGGTATTGCGATAATGTAGTACTTTAACATGCATTTATTTTTATTATGGAACAGATTTAAATTAATTAAAGCCCTTTAAATCACTTTTAATAAATTAAATTTGTTCTCTTAGGTTTGCTATCAGTTGATGGATTTCTACGCTACCTAATGGGATCCGAGAATGTCATTGTCGCTCCTGAGAAATTCGACCTCAACCTAGATATGGACCAACCACTGAGCCACTACTTCATCAACTCATCGCACAACACTTATCTTACAGGTGATTGGCTTAAGGATATGTCATGTGATTAGACCATTCACGAAACATTTGTAGTTCTTTATTATAATTAGGGATGAATCTGATTATATTCATACAGGTTTTTAAATGACCAGAGCCGTTCTGTACGATGTGTTTGAAAATGTAATTTTGAATACTTCCGAATTTCTGATAGCGGCCTCCGTGGCCAAGTGGATTAAGGCGTCAGCTGGGAATCCGAGGGTTCCTGGTTCGAACCTATGCCACGGACTACACTAAGAATAGTAAAAAAGTAGTGATATTGCAATCGGAGGGTTGCCAACTTTGCTACCAAAATACTTGAATGTCGTCCAAAACGTCCACAAAAAATTAACGGCGTGTATACTGGACTAGTGCACGATAAACCTGATTTAGGTCCAAAGTCTATTGAAGGCGTTGGGTGCCAGTTCAGATGTTGTTCTCGTCATCTGAGCATGGTTCAAAAATACGAGGCATTGTTCCTGAGTCTTTCCTTCGAGATAGGCCCCGAACCGTCGCCAATAGCCCACTATACAGCTCTAGTGGGGTGTTAATAAACCAAACCAAATTTCTGGGCTAAATTGTGCCATATGTAAATTCTAAAACTAGCTGTTACTAGACTGGAAAATAAAGCAATTTTTGATATATAATGAATAGAGATTTAGATATGCACCCTACATTCATACAGCCACCCATGTGAATTGTTTAAACTCAAAGGTATTCCAAGCTAGCCAGTTGTTTGTTCGGAATGTCTGCAGAATATCTTTCTAGACTATTTTTAACCATGGTCAAAGCATCGTTTATGATACTAGAGGTTTAGTCACTTCACACTCCCAGCTGAATATACCGAGGAAAATTCAAGGGAGAATCTGCAGAATGTGGAATAATTAGTAGTATTTTCAGGAAAATACTTAAAGCGAGAACAAAAGATAATTGATCGCAACAAAAAAATCTGCAATGTTTTATTCATCCAGGTATCCGACCCTTTGCTTCTCGATATCTAATAGTTAAAAACTGGCTGGACAGTTACCGGATATGCTTTTCATCCCTAATTATAATTCACCCAGGATTAAAATTAGAAGCTTTATTGTTCAACTTCTCATTGAATAATTATCTTTATCTTTACATGAAGGAAATTCACAGAACATCTATAGACAGTGAAATAGTTTAAGTAGTTTCTACTAGAAAGTATTGGGATCAGGGTTCCTACGCACCTGGAAAACAGGGAAAACCTGGAATTATCAGGGAAAATGAAAATGACCCAAAAAGTCAGTGAATCGTCAGGGAAAATGAACAATTTCTCAACTTTTCTGGAAAAGTCAGGGAATTTGTAAAAAAAAATTTAGATTAAGATGCCTTACAAAATTCTTTTCCTCACCTTTAATGGAATTTTCTTTTCGTTACAAAAATATAAATTGGTAAAAATGATAATTTCTCAGGTTTTTTAATACTTTGATAGGTTATTATTTTCAAGCACTTCCTTTTTACGTTTCTCAACATTTATCTTTAAAACAAATTCGTAATTTTCATATTTTTTTAAACCTTCTGGAAAACCTGGAAAAGTCAGGAAATTTTCATCTTTATTTTGATTGGTAACATGTGGGATATTGATAGTTTTTTTTTATTCGGTTCAATCGGCATTGTTGTTACCACTTGGTTATATTTTTATTTTCTCCTTCAGGCCATCAACTCACTGGCAAGTCTTCCGTTGAAATCTATCGCCAGTCCTTGTTGTCTGGTTGCCGATGTGTGGAGCTGGACTGTTGGAATGGGAAGAACTCGGATGAAGAGCCCATCATTACCCACGGATATACTGTAGTCACAGAAGTTCTGCTGAAGGTTTGTTGACATTTTCCGCAAATATCAGCATTAAAACAATGCTGGGAAGTTTACTAATAACATTCTTGCAGATGTGTTCTCGAGAGTTCATCTATAGCTTGCCCCTCTCTGCTTTAAATTATGACCAAATTCAGGGTGGCAACATCACCTGGAAAACTGGTAAATCGGGGAATTATTATGGTATATTTTAATTCTCGAAATATCAGGGAATTTTTCAAAATTTCACAAAAAATCATCGAAATTTTCAAATTTGGATCAATAAAACGGTAATTATCGTCTATTATAGCCCCTTATTCTGGGTAGTTTTGTTGTCAATATTTCCTTTTAGTTCTGAAAAAGAATTTTTTAAAAAAGCATGGTTATGCACATTTTTATATTTTCAGTTTTATTTTTGTAAAAATGTGATCCACTGCTGGAGGGAGAGGCAAAAGCAAAGTGTGTTGGAGTTTAGATTTAAGCATCATATGTGGGGCTAATAAATATGCGATTTATTGAATAAAAAAACATTCAAAATTATCTGCAAAAGAAATAATTGGAAAAAAACTTGATTTTTTTGCATTCTCTGCTTCCAGAGAACATGTTTAATTACTATTATTATGTTATATACTATAAGGCCATGTGGCCTTGATTTTCACTTTAATACTTCAAAAACTTTTTTAAGAATTTGAATTTTATTAAAGTTAATATTTTGTTACATAAGCATAAAACATCTGTTAATGACAACATAATTAATTCCTTTTTCTTAAATTCTAACTGAAATTTGTTTATGCTTTTCATAATTATTTTTTAGGAAGTTCTAGAAGCAATTGCAGAAAGTGCATTTAAAACATCAGACTACCCAGTTTTGCTGTCATTTGAAAACCATTGTTCGTAAGTTTTGTTTGAATGTTCATTTTATTAAGTATGCCAGTTGTTTTTTAAATAATCACTTGATTTTAAGGATTTATAATCTAAATATTTAAACTTCTAATTTGGTACATTTTAGCATTTCTGAAACAATGAATAAAGAAAAATTTCTTTGATTTAATATAATTTTTTTTGGATACATTTAATGTGTAGACAATTGTCTTTTTAAGACTTAAATATAAGTTGATTTTATATATTTTATATTTTTCCATGACTTTTATATTCTCTTTTCTAGCCCTAAACAACAGGCTAAAATGGCCATGTATTGTACAAAAATTTTGGGTGACTTATTGCTTGCAGATCCATTACCTAACTGTGAAGTAAGTTTACAAAGGTTAATTATAATTATTCTTTTTTTTTTCTCTCATTTATTATTGTTCTTAAAATTCTATGCTAACTCCACATTTAAAAACTTTTCAGTTAAGAGCTGATCAACCACTGCCATCACCAAATCAACTTTTAAGAAAAATTCTCATCAAGAACAAGAAGAAACACTATCCCAAAAGTACAAAAAGTATACTCTACTGTTTTTATATTTAATTTTGCTTTCAATTGAACCAGATGGGCTAGAAAATAACAATTTAGATTTTGTCAATTAAGTATACTACAGCAGCTGTTCTCAATTAGTATTAAGCCATGGACCCCCTATCTAAAACTAAAATATGACTGGGGACCCCTGTTTTAAAAAAAATCTGAAATTAATTTTATAAATTCTTTTAATTTTACTCAGTTTTTCTAAAGATATGAGTTCATTTCAGAGGCGGAACCAGTGGGGGGCTGTAGCCCCCCGTCGGGGAAGGAAAGCTCCCCTGTCGGGGAACATTTTGAAGTTTGTCATAAAAAAAGCGTTAATTTAATTTTTTAAAACAAGTTTTTGTGAAACATTGAATATTTTTTTTAAATAAATGGATGTATGTCATCGCGAAAGGCAGAATTTCAACAAGGTTACAGTTAATTGAATTCCTGACTTTCATGTCCGAATAAGAGGCTCGGACAAGTATCCGATGGGCACAATTTCAATCCTCAGCATGTGTGTAACGATTTACTAAACGAATTGTTGTCAAATTCACCCATTTCACAACCAATTTCATAAATATAAATGTTTTATCATTGTTTTTAAATTAAAAAAAAAATGACAGAGCAGTATAATTTGTAATTTTTTTTTCTTATCTTTTCCCCACTATACTTTATGTTTGCGAAAACTGTAAACGAGTTAGATAGTAATTATTCGAACATAAAAATGATACTTGTTGATTGCAGTCCAAAATATCGAAACTGCAATTCTTTATAATAAACCATGAAATATTATAAGCATTTAGTTTAAAATATTTATCCTTGACATACTATTTATTTATTAAAATTTTATAAGTGCGTTTTACGTCGTGGATATTAGCCCACCGTCGGGCAATTCCTAGCGCCACTACTGGTTCATTTGTTATTTAAAATTGTTTGTTTATTTTTCTGCTGATAACTAGAGTTGTATGTTGCCACATGTAATTTTAGCATATTTTTTATTTGTACATTAATTTTGTCTTTTGTTTTAATTATCTTATGATACAATGTTTTAATTAAAAATATTTGTCATAGAATATGTCTCACCATAGACATAAAGCAAGGAAAAAGCATTAATTTAATTGTGAAAATAAATGTTTTGTGAAATATTGAATATTTTTGTTTAATAAAATGGTTGTATGTCATCCCAAAAGGCAGAATTTTGACAAGGTTACGGTTAATTGAAATCCCGACTTTCATGTCCGAATATGGGGCTCGGACAAGCATCCGATGGGCATGATTTCAATCCTCAGCATGTGTGTAACGATTTACTAAACGAATTGTTGTCAAATTCGCCCTTTTCATGACCAAAATATGCCTTTTATTAATATAAATGTTTTATCACTGTTTTTAAATTAAAAAAAAAATTAGAGAAGTATAATTTGTAATTTATATTTACTTATCTTTTCCCTACTATACTTTATGTTTGCGAAAACTGTAAATGAGTTAGATAGTAATTATTCGAACATAAAAATGATACTTGTTGATTGCAGTCCAAAATATCGAAACTGCAATTCTTTATTAATAAACCATGAAATATTATAAGCATTTAGTTTAAAATATTTATCCTTGACATACTTTTTATTTATTAAAATTTTATAAGTGCATTTTACGTCGGGGATATTTGCCCCCCTGTTGGGGAAGACTAGCCCCCCGTCGGCCAATTCCTAGCGCCATTACTGGTTCATTTGTTATTTAAAATTGTTTGTTTATTTTTCTGCTGATAACTAGAGTTGTATGTTGCCACATGTAATTTTAGCATATTTTTTATTTGTACATTAATTTTGTCTTTTGTTTTAATTATCTTATGATACAATGTTTTAATTAAAAATATTTGTCATAGAATATGTCTCACCATAGGCATAAACTTGTTTGGGCCCATGGGCCTAAGCCCCAATATTTTTAAAATCTGGCTCAAATTTACCAAAGTTTATGCCTTTTATTAATATTTAGAGCTATTCTCAATTCATAATATCAGGATATCATCTAAATGAATGAAATTTCACCTGAAAAAAGTTAATTTTATACACTTAAAATGTGTATGCATTATCAGAATACATTAAAAATTGTGGGTGTTTTAGCAAAGAAAGGAATACTAGAGGGTAGACATGACATTATTGAAATATATTTAAACTTTAGGTTCAAGCTAAGACAATATTTAAAAAGGAACATTTAAGTGGGCGCTTACGAGATTGATCCACTGGGGCGACACACGACCGATCACATGAAGATTGTAAACATGAATTAATAGGGTGTTGCCACCACTAAGTTACAAGTTTATATGCATGGGTTGTTCTATTACAAACAAGGAGGGGGGATGGGAAAATGGGCATTGATATCCTACTAAAATTTATGCTTTTTCTTTTTCGTTCTATTTTTGAAGGTGTTTCTTCTGCAAAGTCTGCTGCTCCATATGAGAAGGAAGAAGAATCCCCTGTCCAGACATCCACTACACCGGAGAAGGCGAGACTAGCGCCATCTGTGAGTGACGACCAGAAGATGTCTTCAAAGAGCAGCGGCTTGAGCAATGGCGGTCCAGAACTGGAGAGAGTCCCTTCGGAATTGGATGATTCCGGAACGGATTCCGGGTCTGACGAAGAGGAGACTGTAGATGCTGAACAAACGGTCGAAGATCAGAATGAGGTTAGTTTTGTACTGTGACAGGGTGGTAACATCAGGGAATTATCATGGAATTTTTTAATTCTGGAAATGTCAGGGAATTTTTCAAAATTCCACAAAAAATCAGGGAAATGTTCAAATTTTTATCGTTGAAACAACAATTATCACCTATGATGCCCTTTATTCTGAGTAGTTTAGTTGTCAATATTTCCTTTTAGTTCTGAAAAAGGATTAAAAAAATGTATGGTTTGGCGCATTTTCATATTTTTAGTTTTATTTTTGTAAAAATGTGATCCACTGCTGGAGGGAGAAGCAAAAGCAAAGTGTGTTGGATTTTAGATTGTAATCGACATGTGAGGGGCTAATGCATATGCGATTTATTGAAGATTGGAATAGGAAATAGGAAGCATATAAAACATTTAAAATTATCTCCAAAAGAAATAATTGCAAAAACTTTTTTGCATTCTGTGCTTCCAGAGAACATGTTTAATTACTACTATGCAATTATAGTCAACAACTATTATCAATTGTAATTTGTGTTGTATCCATAAATTATTATTTTAACTGACTATAGGTATTGCTAATAATTTTTTATTTATAATTCAATAAATTTATTGTATTATTATAGTGTGGATACTTTGTTCCTATACAAAGCATGTACTTCAACATTTCTTAACGTAATTTTTAAATCAGGGAAATTTTTGTGAGACCATCATGGAACTTTTTTTCCAGAATTTTGTTGCCGCCCTGTGTGATATTTTTATTAAAGTACTCGGAGGTTATATATTATTGTCGGGACACCCAGATTATGCTGGAATATTACTTTATTCTAGCAAGGTGTAGTACTCTCATAGTGTGATGAAATTGTATGCTTGTTATTAACATGATCTTTCCTAACATGTGGTGTGGATGAATTCCATGGTGTGGGCCAATTCCATGGTCTTCAAAATCACACTACTTGACTTATAACTATTAAAATTTTATTTATATAATTAAAAAAAAATTGAGTTGTATTTTGTAATATGTACTTATTTGTATTATGTAATCACTAGGTGTTTGCTTTATAATACAGTAGACTCTCGATAACTCGAACTTTTCGATATCTCGAAAAAAATCGATTTCCCTGCACCTTCATTACTTATTTAATGTAATTTTATCTCTTTAATTTGAAGTTTTTCGTCGTTATTTTCGATAACTCGAAGTTTCCTCACAACTCAAAATTTTGTTTTCCTCTCAAGACTACAGATTTTGAAGAACCTTTAGTATATATGTAAATGCTACGTTCTTCTTTATCGGTTCTATTTCTTATTGTGCGTCATTGAAAGGGTATACGTACAATGGATTCCTACCTGTGCCTCACCCTTTTGTTTGAATGTCACCAGACTGGATTCCCTGAGCTGTATCCCCTTCTCTTTAACGCAGAGTCAGTCCAACAAGGAAAATTAATGATTTATCGTCCCTCAAGCCAGCTGGCGTTTTCGGTAAAGTGCGAGTCACTTTCTTGGAACATTACCGACCGTCCAAAAAACAACTCACTTAAAATATGAAGACGACACTCGACCCCTTCTCATTTTTGTTAAGGCTTTCGTGTGGTGTTGATTTGTCGCTGCGAACAATAGCGACACAACGATAATGCATACAATTTTTTAATTAGCCATTTTGCTAACTATGAATTGGTATAAATAGTATAGGGCTTGGTATCAGCCCTACCAAAATAAAATATATATGCTGAAAGTTTAATTTTTGGTATATTTTTACTCTTAAGTTTATTGATATGCCTAACAAAAGAAAAGGATATTAATTTTTACTTTAATCATTTTGTGCTTTATTTTCTTCTCTTTAATTCAATACAGCTTAGAAAAGTGTATTTAGGTATATTTTACCCGATTTCATATTTACAGAATATTTTTAATACTGTACTTGCTCTTTCTAAGTGATATCTTTATTCAATATTGATACTATTTTTAGGGCACTGCTGCTAAAGAATCTGAGGCTGGTGCTGAAATGTCTGCTCTTGTTCTATACACACAACCAGTCCGCTTTCATACTTTCGAGCATGCTGAAAGTATGTTTTACATAAGTTCTTACTTAATTTCATTTAAAATTTACCTTATGTGACTTGTAAATATAACAACAATTTTATTACATAATCAAGATTACCATATAGATATTATATTTTTTAGTTAATTCTTTAAATTATGATATTTTGTCATATTTTCTGATATTTAAAATAATAGTTGTGACATACATTTTTTAAAAACTGTATTAAGTATATGAGCTTATATACTTAAAAGTTAAATTAATTAAATCTCTAATTTAATCAGTGTGTTGTGTCTTTTTTTTATGTTTCCGTAAGCAATTTCAGTCATTTTTTTAATCTAGAGAGAAATCGATGTTATGAAATTTCATCGTTTGTTGAAACTCAGGCTACAAATCTTTTGAAAGAGCATCCAGTGGAATTTGTCAAGTATGAATTTTTAAAAGTTTTATTTTCTAAACTGATATTAGACCTTCAATATATTCCCATATAGTAAAACCTGTATTAATATTTTATTAAAATTAATATAGCTGCATAATAAACTACATAACCTTAACTATTGAATACCACTATGTGTGTTAAATTCTAGGCATAAGAAATTTAAAAATTTCTTTAAACAACTATTTTATATGGACATGTATGTTATAACAGCATATTTTGGGTAATTTCTTTTCCAATATTTATTTCAGAATTTTTCTATTTAACACTTTTTTTTGACAGTTTAATATAAAATATTGTTTTGTCCCTTTGACCCTCTTAAAGTCATTTTTCTTTACTGGTATTTGTCCTTTAAATATGTTGTTAATGGTAGTTGAAGTTATACCTTATACAGGGGGGCAACATAACCTGGAAATCAGGGAATTATCATGGAAATTTTTTTATTCTGGAAACATCAGGGAAGAATTGGAAATTTTCGAAATTTCACATAATATCAGGTAATATTTCAAATTTGGATCATTAAAACGTCAATTATCGTCTGTTACGCCCTTCATTCAGTTTAATTTACTTGTCAATATTTCCTTTTTAGTTTTGAATAAGAATTAAAAAGCATGATTATTCGCATTTTCAAATTTTCAGTTTTATTTTTATAAAAACGTGAACTCTGCTGGAGGGAGAAGCAAAAGTAAAGTGCATTGGACCTTGAATTGTAAACAACGTGTCAGGGGCTAATGAATATGAGATTTATTGAATATTGGAATAGGAAATAGGAAGCATATAAAACATTTAAAATTATCTACAAAACAAATAGTTTGAATTTTTTTGCATTATCTGCTTCCAGAGAACATGTTTAATTACTATTATGCCTGTCGCAATTGAATAATTTGTGTTGTATCCATAAATTATTATTTTAACTGTCAATAAGATTTCATTATAATTTTCATTTATAATGCAATATATTTTTAGTATTATTGTAGCGTGGATACTTTCTTTCTATATAAAACATGTATTGCAACATTTCTTAATGTAATTGTAAAATCAGGGAAATTTTTGTGACACCATCATAGAAATCAGGGAACTTTTTTTCAAGAATGTTGTTGCCGCACTGTTATATATTTAAAATATGAAAGCAATACTAGCATATGATATTTCATTATATTTGACTAATTCATAGGTGCGAAAACTTGGATATTTACTTAAATCTTTTTATTAATTGTTTCCCATTCTTTTTTTCAGTTATAACAAAAAGCAACTAAGTCGTATATATCCAAAGGGAACAAGAGTCGACTCAAGTAACTACATGCCTCAGGTATAAATAAAACAATGAAATGTAGGGTCCAGGTTGAGAATAATGACCTTCCATCTGCAGGGATTGTTAGGGATACAAACAACATAGTCGCTTGTCTCATGGGCATACACAGTATTATGATATTTTAACTTATTTTTAAGGTCGTTCTTTCCCTTTTACAACTTGGTTCAATGATAAGATATGGAGATATCAATTTATATTGGATAAGTGGACCCTCATCGTTTTTCCCTGGGCCCTTCAAATAATACCCTTTAACTTTGTGAGAAACACAAATATTACATAAATTTTTTATAGTTTTTAAAATATATTTAACTTTTGATTAACAGAGGTGAGATCTTTCACTTTTCAGGGATATTCTGCTTTTTTTGCTTTTAAAGACAGGCATTTGTTGTTAAAGAAAGGCAGTAAATATAAATAAAATTTATCAGAAATTTGATTGAACTACACAATATGTGTTAGCAAAAAAAAAAAAAACTACAGAAATCAAACATAGATGGCGCCATGTATACCCTCACTACGGTGCTGCAATTTCTTATGTATTGAAACTTTAAATATTAATTAAAAATTAACTAAAATTTTTAAATGCTGGTTCTTGAGTACACAATTAGAGGTTGAATAGTACTTGTTTTCAAATTTCAGACCTTTCTGTGCACAGGAAGTGGAAGTTTTGTCAGTGGCGGCCCGTGGTCAAAAATGTTAGTGCAGCCGAAAACATGCAACTCCCCATAACCATACATGAACGGACATTCTTTAAAAAAAAATTTTAATTTATTACTCAAACTCAAATCAAAGTTTCCTTTCAACTTTTATGAAAGATAACATTTAAAAATAATAGAAAACACTTACTTATTTTTTAAAAACTAAATCAATCCTCCTAACAAACTTGCGAATCAGTCAATTTTAACATTAATTTAAGTAAAGAAACAACAACACACGTGCAAGCATATCGGAAACTATTTCCGTTTGAAGAGATTCTTCGGAATTATTTCATTTTCCTCCACCCCGCCTCGCCGATTCAGCAATGAACCAATCATTTAATTCAAATCCCTAGTACAGCTAATTTGAAAAAATCCTTTTGCGCTACGTTTGTGTCGTCACATCCTCCATTTTAACGTGTTGGGGAAGTCATACTACGTAAGGTTACCATGGCAACGATGCAGCCGCTTTCGAACTTCGCTATTTGGCTGCAATTTTGATTGAATGGAGTTTTTTCCTCACCTGAATTTGTGCATTACGGAAACTGGTTTGTTATTTATTGGAGATTTTTTTTACTTAGAGTTGAAATTTCATCTTCATTTCCAATTCTAATCTTCATTTAAGAAAATTAGTAAAATATATAATTTTAGTTTTAAAATACACTAATAAAATTAGGTGCAGCCCGGCTGTACTTGCTGTAGTGCACGATCCGCCACTGAGTTTTGTATGCCACAGACAAACAAAGTCTTTCTTTCATTAATATAGATATAAAAATGAAATCACTATTTTTCCAATGTAGTATTTTTGTTAGTATAGTATCATTAAAATATTTTATTACTTAAAAAGGACATATCACTTAAATTTGTGTTTTAGCCATTTCACTTCTTGCATATAATTACTCTGATTTTGTTTTCAGCTCTTTTGCTTTTTGGCTAATCTCATCCCAGGATTTAAGTTTACTAATATGTGTAATTTAATTGTTTAGAAGTCAAACTTAAACAAAAAATGTTTTTAGATTGAAAATATTGATTTTTTTTTTGTTCTTTGTATTTTATTTAAAATATTATTCATTTCTAAATTATATAAATCAAAAATAAATTTCGATAAAAACCTTTAAGCATAAAAAAATTTAGGTGTCGGATTGATAGTATTCAATAAAAATGTTTAAACAGCCCAATTAAAGTGTAAAGTTAATTATTCTTGTTCAATATTTTAGGTGTTCTGGAATGCTGGCTGTCAGCTTGTGGCCTTAAACTTTCAGACTTTAGGTGAGACATTTGAATGCAAACTCATATTTTTAATTAACAGTTTCAAACCCTTCATACACTTATTGCTTTTATATTTTAGTTGCTTTATATTTTCGATCATTAACAAACCCACATTTTTTAAGCACTACATACAAGAACTAGATTTTTATTTTCTATTACCTTTCACTAATGAACATGTAGTTTTGGAATTAAAAAAAAAAAATTACACATTTTATCTATTTTATTCTAATATTTTTTTAGAAAAATTGGTCAATAAATATCTTACGAGCACATAATACTATAAAAAAATTTGATATAGCAATTACTAAAAACCATAGAACATGAAAATAAAGGTAATGTCTAAATTGTATAATCACAAATGCATTTTTTATTTCAGTCATGCAATATATTTTTTCCGTATAAAAAAAATTTAATGATGATATTAAAAGTTCCCAATAAAATTTTAATCTTGTCAAGCTTCATTATTATTCCAAAAGATGCTGAGACTAGCACAGACAAAATTTAACGTTTGTCAATTGAAAAAATACATAGGGAAAATAATTTTATAAAAAAATATTCATATTAAAATGTTAAAAAAATAACTTGACATTAAAGCTTTTTTTGAAAAAAAACTTCTACAAACTCTTGACAGAATGAAAGCATTTTCAAATTTAATTCCCTCTTAAATATGTGTTAAAAAGGTTTAATATTGATTGTTTTTGTTTCTTTTCAGACCTTGGAATGCAACTAAATATGGGTATTTTCGAGTATAACGGACGAAGTGGCTTTTTATTGAAGCCAAATTTCATGCGTAGGAAAGACAGGAAGTTTGATCCCTTCACGGAATCGACTGTTGATGGCATTATCGCTGGAACTGTTACTATTAAGGTATATTTTTCATCAGTAAAATTTATATTTTGCAATTAATTGTCTTTAGATATTTATGATTGTTTTTTTAGTGGGCATATATATATTGTTTGTAGTTAAAATTTTTGAAAATAGGTATTTTATACAAATACAAATATTGACGACCAACAACAGGCTCAGGACAACAAGGCCCAACAAGGTTGGTCCATCTAGTACCTCTTAACTATCCCCCAATGCATGTCTAACTTCTTCTTAAATTCCGTTACTCCTTTACAATTAACGATATTCACTGGCAAGTTGTTCCATTTGTCTATTACCCTATTATAGAAATAGTGTTTTCTCCCTTCCCGATTAAAATGGGATTTGTTTAACTTAAACCCATGACCTCTTGTTCTATCACTGATATTAAAATCTAAACCCTCCACATCTCCTTGTTTGATAAATTTGAATAGTTGAATCAAATCTCCCCTAACTCTTCTCTCTTCCAGAGTATACATATTCAAATTTCTTAATCTATCTTCATAATTCATGCCTGAAAACCCTTGAACCATTTTAGTAGCCCTGTGCTGAATTTTCTCCAACAATGCAATGTCTTTTTTAAGATATGGTGACCAGAACTGTACAGCATACTCAAGATGTGGCCTTACTAAACCTCTGTACAATGGCAAGATAATATCCTTAGATTTTGATGAAACACTTTTCCTGATATACCCCAACATTCTATTAGCTTTTTTGCTAGCCACTGTACATTGATGACTCATTTTAAAATCCTCATTTACCAACACACCCAGATCACTTACAATCTCACTATTTTTGATTTCTGCACCCTTATATTTTTAGTGTTTGAACAATAAACAAATACACAGTATTTTTTATATTCAATAATTTTTTTTATATCATTAGCAGGTGTTATAATATTTTGAAATGTAAACAATGCCATTTTTTTATATTTAATAATATATTTAAAAAAGTTTAATGATATTGAATTATTTTAACTTTCTTATTAATCTGTTGAATGTTTTGAAAAATAATTTCTGTAAAAAAATGTTTAAAAAAATGAATATTTTTTTCTGACTTCTTATTACTGAAAACATTTGCAGATTTAATAATTTAAATTTGATGTAATGTGATAAATAATATTTTTGGTATTTCTGTTTAATATATATGGCCTGATTTATATAGAATGTCTTTGGTTTTTAACAAGAAAGTTTAAAGCATACATTATGTAAATTATGTTTTAATGCATATGCAAAATGTTCACATATTGAAAGAATGTTAACTTTGTCATGAAATGTTCATATTATTTTTTTAGATAATATCAGGGCAACTTCTTACTGATAAAAGAGTGGGTACCTATGTTGAAGTAGATATGTACGGCTTGCCTGCCGATACTGTTCGAAGACGGTTCCGAACCAAGACTGTACCAAATAACGGAATCAATCCCATGTACGACGAAGAGCCTTTCGTTTTTAAAAAAGTAAGTATTTTTTGTCCAAATTTTTATTTAATACTGTGCGATGAGAAATTTAACTTGCGTATGAATTTAGACTTCTACTGACCAATTTAATGAATTCCTTTTACAAATAAACGATGTGACTGTACATCTGTGCAAACATACAAAAAGTTACAATCAATAATTTATTGTGAAGTCATTGAAAGGATGTTCAACTGTATTATACATAGTGTTTTATATTAATATTTGTGGATATTTTTCAGGTTGTTTTACCTGACCTTGCCTCCTTACGAATCGCTGTTTATGAAGATGGAGGAAGATTTATTGGGCACAGAGTTTTACCAGTCGTAGGTTTGAGGCCAGGTAAGAAGTTCAAATAATATTATAAAGTGCCCAGTAATCATTAAATTTTGTTTCCCTATTTTTAGTTGAATATGGTGCTTCTAAAGCAGCTATAATAAAATTAGAGATTATTAACATATTTTCCAATTTGTATGTAACTGTGTATGTTTTGTATTGTTGTAGCATTTCTTTATGAAATTGTGTGTACTGCCTTTTTTCTAGGATATTTTTGGAGCCAGTTAAAAACTATCTGAGTAATTTGATTTGCTTTTAAAATAATAAGAGTCAGTTAGTAATGAAATTACTGTTGCATCTAAGTACTAAAGATATTTAAATACAGTTATCAACTTTAATATAAAAAAAAATTATGTTAATATAATTTTTTTCTAAAAAGTATAGCTGTTTTGACAAATTTAGTGATGTTGTTCATATGAGTATAAACACTACTGGGTTTTGATTTAAAAATAGTAATCCAGGGAATGAATGATCATATTAATGTGTTGAATTGTTGTTTATTTATATATTTTTGTCCTTAAAATGGCATTTCATATATAATTCGGTGCATACAACAATTGTTTCTCAAAGTACAATGATATAATAAAGCTTTTTTTTGCTTTTGCCTTTCATTTAAATAAATACCTTATATGGGCATTTGTCTTATGTCTTTGGAACAAATCTTATTTTTTATATGTTATAAATTAAATTAAATTTCATACATTTGATATTGTATTACATTTAATGAATATTTACTTTACAGACTGTGTATGCAGCATGTGAGATATTGAAAAGATTTCTTTATACGATTGATTTCAGATAAATAAGTATTTTTAAAAGTAAAATTATTTTAACTTTATTTTAAAAAATACTGATTTATACTAAATCAATTGTTTAAAGAAATCTTTAAAATCAATTGTATAAAGAAGGTTTAAAAACTTTTATTTTTAACAATAATGTCTTAATGTTGTTTTCATTAATATTTTTATTGTAGGTTATCGTCATATATCTTTGAGAAATGAATCTGGCCAGCCGTTGCAATTGCATACTCTTTTTGTACATATTACCGTAAAAGATTACATTCCAGATGGGTTTTCTGGTAAGGAGTATACTTTTTATATTTCGTGTAGTTATACATCCTTCACACAAATCACATGTTTATTATTCAGATCAGGCAAAGCATATCTGTTTTAAATTAAGAACTTGATTTTAACCTATATATGTATTTGTCTTCAAAAGGACATAGAGAGTTAAATAAAAAGCACAAAGTTACATTTAAGAATCTTTATTATCAGTTTCCAGAGCCCATAGAGTGCTGTCTTGACAGCCAGAAACTGGGAAATCAGGGAATTATCATGGAATTATTTAATTCTGGAAATATCAAGGAATATTTTGGAAATTTTACAAAATATCAGGTACATTTTCAAATTTGGATCATTAAAACAGCAATTATCGTGTATTATGCCTTTTATTCTGGGTTTTTTAGTTGTCAATATTTGCTGTTAGTTCTGGAAAAAGAATTTAAAAAAAAACATGGTTATGTGCATTTTTTTTTATTTTTGTAAAAATGTGAACCACTGCTGGTGGGAGATGCAACAGCAAAGTGTGTTGGACTTTAGATTATAAGCAACATGTGAGGGGCTAATGAATATGCAATTTATTGAAGATTGGAATATGAAATATATAAAACATTTAAAATTATCTCCAAAAACAATATTTGGAAAACTTGCTTTTTTATGCATTTTCTGTTTCCAGAGAACATGTTTAATTACTATTATGCCTGTCGCCATTGCATAATTTGTGTTGCATCTATAAATTATTTTAACTGACAATAGGTATTGCTTATAAATTTTCATTTATAATGCAATATATTGTATTATTGTAGCATGGATACTTGTTTCTATACAAAACATGTATTGCAACACTTCTTAATGTAATTGTAAAATCAGTGAAATTTTTGTGGAATATCAGGGAATTTTTTTTCCAGAATTTTGTTGCCACCCAGGACAGAATTTCCCCCCTTTACGGGAAATCTCGGATACAACTTATTTTTTAATTTAAAAAAAATACATCAATTCTAACTAACATATATTGTAACTTTATTACTCTCTTAGAGTAAAAAGCATTAACTTTAAATTTTTCAGCTTCCACACTAAGATAAGATCCTTAAAGAACAATTTTCTTATACTGTATTTCAATAAAGTATTTCTTTACAGAATTAGCAGATGCTTTGGCAAATCCAATAGCTTATCAATCTATAATGGAAAAGCATGCCCGGCAGCTGATGGCTCTCACTGATGATGATGAAGTAAATAATCTTTTGTAACAAATTTAGAAGTTTTAAGTAGAAGTTTATAATTTTAATATTATTTTTTTAATTAAATGTATAGTTTATCAATTTGTCTTTCAAAAACTTTTTAATAAATTTTATTCTTATGAGGGGATTTTGTCACTTAGATGGTGAATAAATTTGCAATACTAAACACAAAAGAAAGAATTAAAAATAATTTTTAGAAATGTAGCATTTAAAGGGACTTACTACATTGATATTTTATGCTTATCTTTTAAAAGTTGTCAAATAAAAATTTGTAAATTGTAATAAATATTTTATTTTGAATATACTTTATGCAATACTACTTGCTAACGTAATAATTTGTTATACATATATTTTAATTTAGTTTAAAAAAATACTTATAGCTGTATTTTGTATTGGACATGCAGAAATAACATTTTCCCTTGATACAAACAAAAAAAATAACCAACCTAACAAATTTAACTCTATCTTAATTTATTACCCCTGAACCATAAAGCTTTGGTTTATGAAATTTGTACCTACTCGTTTATCTTTAGAGCAACTGAGAATTGGGAATTGATTTGGCAAATAAACTTAGTTTATAAAATTTTAAAAAAAATCTCTATTGCTTTAAATATTCACAACCTTCTTTTCCCTTTAATCCTCTATAAGAAAAACCTTGACTACTTCATAGAACTACCATCATAATTTTAAAACTTTAAAGAATATTGAAAGTAAAAATATAGTTGCATAATTACAAGTTTAATTTATCGGTATGTTTCACATTTAGTATACCAAAGCTCACTATGTGCCCTTTAAATTTTTTAAACAAAAAGGTCTTTACCAAATTCTTAGAAGCATCTTCTTATTTTTTAATAAGTACTAACCCTGTATTTTAATTAATGGAATAGTTCATTTTATGTAAATATCGCAAGCAATGTTTTAATCCTCTGTCCCTCAAGGCCGTATATATACACCCAAAGATCTCCAGTTTTTCTAGCAATGCAATCAATTTTTAAATTCATAAAAAATACTTCATTTTACGATATTTTTTAAAATTAAAGGTTTGAGGTACAACTTACAAACTATATCTTTACAATTAATTTTTTTTTAAATAAATAATTTAAAATATCCGTATGAAAAATTATTTAAATATCCAAGCAAAGAAAACAACTTTACAATTGCAAAAATCGTGTGAGAGTTAGTGGGTTAACATAGGCATAGCTTTGTTAAATAAATTATCAACAAAATATTCCATTTATATTTACAGAATGTTGAGGATGTAAAGGAATCTGGTCGATCGCCCGCCAAGCTGAGCATTGGCTCCGATTCTGGTCGCCAAAGTGCCAACAAAGGGGAGGATAAGACGGATTCAAAGAATTCTTCTCGTCACAACACCGTTAATGGGAACATTCAGCGCATAACATCTGGCAGCACCTCCCCCGCAGCCATGCCTGCTCTGAAGAGGCAGGAGACATTGAGAAGTAAGATTGTTGTTCTGAATCCAGTTATGGCAGTGTTGCAACTTGTCTGTAAATGTTGAAATTACCAAGAAAATTAAAAATGACATAAAGGAGAAAGGTACACATTTAATTTTTTTAAAAAAAAATTTACAGATATTATTATAATTTTTTTTCTTATATGTGGGCAAAGCATATTAACATGATGACATGGTCATACATTTAAAAAAATTATAATTATAAAAAATTTCAGAGTCGCCTTTTTTTACTTTTAATATGTCAAGAAAATATTTTCTCTAAAACTATATATATATGTTTAAAAACTTTCATTACAGATTTTTTATACTTGCAAAAACACGTTTTAAAAAATAATTTTAAAAAAAATCACTTACCGTATATACTTGCGTATAAGCCGACCCCCTAATTTTAGGACGATTTTTTGCCTAAAATTGAAAACTCGCGTATAAGCCGAGTTGTATTTTCGTACATGAAAAATTCTGATTAAAATCGGCAAATCATCAAAGAAAGAGTGCAATTTTAGTTCTTAAATTAAATATGCAAGTCGAGAAAACAAAAATTAAAAAAAAAAAAAAGTGGCTGGAGTAATGGCCTTTCTTGAAGTTCGCAACGATTCATCGTGCATAAAAGTACATACCACTTGTGATGTTCTTGTGTCTTTCAAACCTCCATCGGACTTATTAAATTTAATCTCCCTTTTTTTTATTATCTTAATAAACTATTTTAAACGACATACTTAAATACCAAAATGGAAAATTTCTAATTATTAACATCGTATTGCAAAGATTTAAAAACTTAGAAAACATCAACTTTTTTCTATCAACATTGTTGATTACTGTCGTTATTAAATACAGATGAGCATTTTTTTTCTTTGTCTCAAAAGGAAATACTAGTATATTATGGATGAATGTATACTTCTTATTAAAGATCAAAATATTTAGTGTTTAATTATGAAATAAATTAATTGAAGGTAGAGCTTGAATTTGCGGATTAGCAACGCCGCAATTTTACCGCTTTAAAGTCAATTCCATCCAAAATTCTAATAAGCCAACTATTAATATCTTTACTGAATATTATCAAGGAATAAAATCTGTATTGGGGAAATAAATTTAGTTTAGTTATTGCAATTGAGTAAGAAAGACATTGACCTTAAAGTGGTGTCTTTCGCTACGCACGATATTAACTTCTTAATCTTCCATCAAAAATACTAGCTTCATAGATTTTACAAACCAATTGAATATGTATCAAAATATATACTTTTTATTTAGTTAAACTGATTATTTATTTAAATAAGTGGAATTTTACATTACGATTACGGCGCGATGCGCAGAACGGTCTTCAATCAGCACAAGTGCCGCACATTCTCGATCTTGTATCAGGGAAATGTGTCAGTGTGGTTCTCGCTTCATTTCAACGTCCTCCTTTTCTCATTTTAGGCAAATTATATTATAAATTTTACTGACTAGCGTATAAGCCGATCCCCCCCTCCCCCACCTACTTTTTGATGAAAATTTTGACTTAAATTTCTCGGCTTATACACGAGTATATACGGTATGTCACTGAACAAACTATTTTTTTAAGAAAAATATTAAACAAAATATATCTATATATTCCTAAAAATAAAGTAATAAGTTTGAAAATACACTTCAGCATACGTGGAGCTGTTTCTTCAAATAAATCGGAACTTATAATCAATTTAAACTTGATCCATCATGATAAAAATCATTACTGAAAAAAATTAGTTCAAACAACATATTCAGGCAATCTCGTTCCAAAGCTTTAATATTGATTTTCGAAAATAATTAGTTGTAATTAACATAGAGAAATACAATTTTAGTGTTGTTAAATTAAAAATAAAGTGAACTATTTTTTTAAGGCAATAAAATATTTTTGGACGATTTTGTGTCCTATTCCTTCCTTGAAAAGTCAGAAAATAATTTATTATTTAAAAAAAAATTTGGGAATGTTAGTAAATTTAACTGGAGTTCCATCATTCCTTTCACAACCTATGTTGTATATTTTTCTTTTCACTATAAAAAAATATATATATTTGTAAAGATACCAATTTCATAATATTCTATAGCTTGCTAGGTTATTATTTACTAAGCAAAGCACTTGAGTTTTAAGAGGTATAATATGTATGTAGGAAAAAATTAGTCCCTTTTCCATGTAACTTTTATCAGAATTTTTTCAAAACATTTAAAATATCCTGGCAAAGTCAGAGAATTTCAACCTTAGTACTGAATAGCTGTCCTGTCAAAACTTATCTTACCCAGAGTATTTTAATTAGGTGGGAACTTCGTCAAATATAAATTAACTTGTACTTTTAACTTCCTTTTATTTGGTTTGTCTAGGAGGTATGGCTCAATCTGTACGAAGTTTATCCGATGAAAATGCTCAAGAGAAAAACCCTTCACTACTAGGTAATTTTTAACAGAATATATAACCATTTTGTATTTTCAAAGCTAATTATAGGAGTTTTTTAGAGCATCTCTTGTCTTCCCTTTTCTCTTGAAAATAGTTCCCTAACGTGGGGAATTATTCGCCCTTCATGCGACTGTTTACCATGCCAAAATCAGTTTTCTTTGGCGTCCTTTATGCTTCCATGCTTTCAGTAACCTTCCCTGACAATATGTTCAACTGTGATGTTAGAAAATTCTTTCTTCTATTAATGCCAAAGCGGCCTCCTTGGCCGAGTGGATAAAGGCGTCAGCTGGGAATTGTAGGATTCCTAGTTTGATCCTGTGCGACGGAATAGTCAAAGAAAAGTAAAAAAGTAGTGATTTGTAATCGGAGGGTTGCCAGCTTCGTTACAAAATACTAGAAAAGTCATCCTGAACATCCACAAAAATTATCGGTGGGTACACGGGACTGGTGCATGATAAATCTGATCGGGGTCCAAAGTCCCGACGTCTATTGAAGGCCTTGGGTGCCAGTTCAGGTGTTTCCTCGTCATCTGACCATGGTTAAAAAATACGAGATATTGTTCCATGGTCTTTCCTTCAAGGTAGGCCCCAAACCGTTGTCAATAACCCACTATGCAGCTCTAGTCCGACGTTAATTAACCAAACCAATCTATGAATGCCAATTGCTTTGGCTTCAATCTATCTTTTCAACCTTATTTGCAGAGGTTATTAAGTTAAGGTCAAGTTGGTAATTATTATTCCATAAACGTGACAGCGGGAGGAAGATGTCGCTTTGTTAGGCAGGGCAGAGGATTGTGCAAGCATGACTTGCCTTGCAATAAGAGGTGTGTAACTGTCTGACGGACGGATCATTGACAATTCTTCCTCTTAGCAGATTGGTCTAGATGGGGTAGGGTCACTAGTAGGGTTAAATTTTTTTTAAAGCCAAGCTGAATAAGATCTGTATAAACCATTAGTTAAGCGTTACTTGCATTGCAATAAGTAGCCTGTAACTGTCTGACGGACGGATCATTAACAATTCTTCCTCATAGCAGGTTATTCTAGGTGGGGTAAGGTCACTAGAGGGGTTAAAAAATTAAAAAGCCAAGCTGAATAAGATCTGTATAAACCATTAGTCACTTGCATTGCAATAAGTTGCCTATAACTGTCTGACGGACGGATCATTAACAATTCTTCCTCGTAGCAGGTTGGTCTAGGTGGGGTAGGGTCACTAGAGGGGTTAAAAAATTAAAAAGCCAAGCTGAATATGATATGTATAAACCATTAGTCAAGTGTCACATGTCCGGAACAATGTAATTACCTGTTCTGCTGGTAACAGCCTACTTCAGACCTCACATGCTTTAAAAAATCCCCCTCAGGGTCAAAATTGTCCCAAGACTGTAAAATTCAGTTGTATGAAAGATAAATTACAAAAAATCATCAATCCTATTTGGAGTTTTTGCCCATGTTCTTAAAACCATGTTAGATTATCTATTGCTGTAACTATTTTTGGCATTTAATTATTTTTTATTTTGCAATCATTTTCCAGAATCTGATGAGGCAAATATACTTGCTGAATCTTTGGAGAAGCTCAGAGAGCACAAATCTGTACAGAAGGTGCTTGCTAAATTGGAAAAAGATTTAGTGGCTATTAGAAAGAAGCATGAAAAGGTATATCCGAATTTTTTACTATTTGTATGAATTTTATTAATTTTTATAGCAAAAGTGAATTTATTTTCACTAAAACAATTTTTATATAGTTTTAAAGCGAATAGTTAACGACATGTAAGATTTGGTCAGACATCGGCTATTTGTATACCAAATTTGGTTATTGTAGCATTATCTGTCCTTGATGGTATCCAGTAACACATAAAGATCAATATTTAAAAAGGTCTTGACGTCTCAAAGGGAAGAACCACCACAAGAATAACAAATTAATTTGAACCTTAAATCAATACTATCATAACTATATCAATGCCTTAGTGCACAGTTGTGCTAAGTGCTCTTTTGCGAATTTAAGGTAAAGAGCTTATTTGAATCCTCAAATTACAATCTATGTGATCAAATTGCAATCTACAGTGTTCACTCTAGGTGTATTTTGAAGGCCACCCTCTTTTGAAAAAATTCCGCCCCTCTTGCCCTTTTCAATCAAGCACAAGCATTCTTGCTTCCCTAGCTGTCTTTAAAAAAAAAGGCATCGATTAAATTTTTTTTTTGTGTAAATTGGAATTATGATAGTAGAAAAACAAACTCCTTTTTAACTACGAGTGTTGTGCAATCTTGATGATTCAGTGGTAATTTCGAGCAAGGGGCATTCCACGAATCCTATTGGTTGCCTGTGCCCGCATATGAAATGCTAAGTTTTTTTTCAAAGAGAAGATGGTTTGAGGGGAGGTTACACGATTAGACATTTTATTACCAATTTTGTATTTAAGTAGCCTTTATATCAGTTTTGTAAGGAGTCTGATTAGGGCTACTTTAGCTCATTATTGCCGTTACTGGGTAGAACATCCACCATAAAAGCAATGGGAAAAAAATGTTTTAAAAAACAGTTAAATAAATCCCAATTGAAAAAAATATACCTGGAGAAAATGATGAAAATGTCAAAACTGCAAGCTTGATGATGTATTAAACCAATCACAAATTATACAACTATTAAAAATCATTGAATTTGCTGCTAGAAAAAAAAAGTTATTCAACATTTCTTATGTGTTAAATAGGTAAATAACCAATAACAATATTTACCAATTCAAGCAATATGATTTGTCATTCTAATTCAATTTGCAGACAAGAGAAAAGGAAAAAGAACAGCTGCTTCAGAAAGAAGACAAGCTGGCCAAAGCCCAGGAGCATCAAAAGACGCACATTGTGAAGTCGCAATCCAAGCTTGCCAAGAAGAGTTCATCTATTGATGTGTAAGTCTCTTTAGTTATCCTCCTTTCTTTTACATGGTTTGCACGGTCCTTAAAAGTCCTTAAGAACTACTTAATTTGGGTAGGTGCTTAATTAAGGGCCCTTAAAGTCCTTAATTTTTGTCAAACTTAAGTTTTTTTGTTACTAATTCACATGGGTGGTATTTTTCAGTGTTTAACCTGAAAGTCCAAGTTTTTTAAATTTTCAAACTCGGAATTCCGGGTGCATTAAAATTATTGGAATGTAGAATTCCGTATTTTACGTATATCGTGTCCACACTTTTGACCGTTATGCGCAAGTATAAATAAGCAAGGAGAGAAAGGCGTGAATAAACGTATTTAGTGTCAGAAAAAAAAGTGGAATTTTTTTAGTCAATTGTATTTCATTATCATACAGGACACTTCATTGTAAGAAAATGTCCATTTGTTGTTTTGTGAAGAATTGATACTCATTCTAGAAAAACATTGAAAATCTCAAAAATATAGCCTCTTTAAAGGATGGTTCTGCGCCAGAGTTTGCCGGAAGTGGTATCCTGCACCAACTTGCTACAGAACCACATTTACAAACGGTTCTATGCCAATTTTGTGCCAAAAATGTGCGATTCTCCGCTAACGGCGTCAGAAAAATATAAGAGGTCCTTAAAAATTATCGAGAGGTCCTTAAAAAGTCCTTAAGAACTACTTAATTTTTACTTTTGAAAATCTGTGTGAACCATGTTTTAAAATTTCAGCTAATAAAATCATTAATTTTTTATTGTCTCTGTTTTCACAGACAGTTGCTTAAAAGAAAGAGCGAGGCTGGGCTCATGGCGATGAGTGTAGATCATCAGTCAAAGGTATGCGTCTTTTTTTAAATTTTTTGGCTAAATTTGTTAGGAAAAAGGTGCAAATATTAGTTATTTACCTTTGCCCGTTTTTCACTCTGTATAATTTTTCCTATGTAGCTAGTGCGTTTTTGGATTTGCCAGTGTTACTCTGTTGACAAATAATCCAGAGATCACTTCACTTCAGAATAAATCTCTTCCCAAAACGATCTTTTCAGATCGGAACAGATTTATTATTACCTGATCACATATAAATAATAGTTGATCAGTTTTTGAAGCATTGTCTATGTTTTTGCCTTATACATAAAGTAAATCAAATACATTTACTTTATGCAAATACTTGTATGATTTTATAATATTATATGCAAATGTAACTGCTGTTAACTGTGCCATATTATGTAAATGAAGTAGGTATATTAGGATCCAACCCAACTTCATTCTCTGCCAGTTCTGTCGGCTGTCTGTCATATTCCGGCACACTAGCATGTTCGATCGATCGTGAAAACTCGGAATCGTATTATGGATACGAGATGCAGCCATTAGCTGCTATCATTTCTTAGGATGTCAACCCACATGTTGTGGTGTTTTTTTTCTATTAGTTATTAATTTTAACTATTAATTTATGTGCTGGAATTTTAAATAAATTACTTAGTTTTATATGAGTTGTATTTATTTTACCATCGTTAATTATTAGTAGGAGTTTAAACTTTTAACTCAGCACCGCTGCACTCTGCTATTATAAATTGGGACTTTTCAACTGTTAGGTTTTTAAATATCATAACAAAATTTTTTAGACCTTTTTTATGTAATGTCTTTACATATTACTAGTAAGAATGTCCCTAAAGATTTTTGAGTGTTTACATGTTTAAGACCAATAGCAAAATTATATTTATATGTATTACACTTTGTTAAAAAAAAATAAGGTCTTTATGGTTCTTGGATGTGTTTATATAAGTATAATTCTGAAAAAATTGTATGTTATTTGTTATCAATTGTAAAAATTGTTATCAATGAATTATGTGTTACAAAAGTTTTTCATGCATCTAGTGGATGTAAAAAGTTATATAAATATGTGGTATACACAATTAAAAGAGTTTTAACAGGATTTGGATACTTATAATTCTGAAATTTTTTTATAAATGGTTATCAATTAATTATGTGTTACAAAAGTTTTTCATGCATCTAGTGTGGTATGGTTATAAAAAGTTATAAATATGTGTTATACACAATTACACTCTGGCGGACAAGCAAAATTTCGAATCTGTAGGTTTGTTTTCACTGCATGAATGATTAATTTATATTTATAACACATTCTTTTTTAACAAAAATATGTTTTTTTTATTATAACAGTAGAGAAGGTTTTCAAAAGTCCTCCTAATGCTTTAAATTTGAAAATTATTTCAAAAATGATATTTTTTTATCAATTTTTATATTGCGTGTACTATTGAAAATACTCGAATGGATATACTTTTTTGAATCAAGTACTTAAAAGAGTTTTAACAGGATTTAAATAATTATATGTACTATAAGTTAACAATTTTAAAAGTGCAAACTGATTAACTTTAGATAACAAGACTATATAAGATAGTTTATATATTTCATTGGAGGATGACTGTACTGTAACAAAGATCAAAGAAAAACGAAATGTAAAAAAAAATACTTAACTTTTAGAAGGTGTGAAGGTTAACAATTAACATGGGATTCTGGTTGAAATATCAACCACCCATCTTGGAAAGGTTAATGTGAAAATGTAGATTTGTGTATATAATGTACCAATATGCAGCAAGGTGTTTTGCTATGCGTTAAAGTCGTTTACATTCTTTTAAAATTAATGTTAATTTTGACAGAATTTGTAATTTTTCTTTTGTGCGATAGGTGACTGCTGTTCTGGATAAAAAATTCACCTGTAAAATTAAACTAAGTTTATTATAGCTACTTACATTAACTTCAAAATATATTTCTTTCAAAATCTAGTTGTCATTGGTCGATGTGGCTTTATCGATTAGTTCTATGTCAATCTATCTGACACACTTTTACACCAAGTTGATAAAATTAAAGTACTGAAAAAACAAAGTGCTATATATTTTTTTAACATTACAAATTACTTTTACTTTAAATTTTGGTATCAAAAATGTAATTTATTACTAATAACTCCTCTGTATGCAATATGAAGGTTTCTTTATGATTAAAGGTTACAGTATATTAGCCATAATTATAATAAAATTTCTAATCTAATACTTTTGTTGTAATGTTATACTTTACAAAATTACTTGAAAGTACTACTTTATAAATAGTTCAAATTTTATCATTAAGATATGGATTTTGCCCAATTGTTATTAATTTTTAATATATATATATATATATATATATATATATATTTGTTAACTTGTATTTTATATTTATCCAATAAAAGTTTTTTTTTTTAATTTCATGGTAAAGCTGGATGAACTACAGAAATTACATAACCAAACTCTAGTCACTTTGACGAAGGAACTTTATAAGGCTGAACTTGAGCTACATGACAAGTATCAGGAACCTGTAAGTTTGTCATTTTAACTTCCTTTTTCTATAATCCTCTATCGTAATATAATTTAATTCAAAAAATTATTTATATAAATTTTCTCGACATTTTAACAAAGGAAAATGCATGTAGCTGTTTTGGAATCATCTGAAATATTCTTATTAGAACCATGGTTATCATTAAATACATTTACACAAGAAAAGTATTACTCATTTATCTAGGACTTTACTTTTGGGCGATTTATATTTGCTCTTGCTTGTTAAAGCTATATAATTAGTTACCAGGGAAAAGGAAAATGGTTTAAAAAGCTGATAATTGTTACGGTTTGGTTAAATAACGTCGCACTAGATCTGCACATTGGGCTATTGGTAACGGTTAGGGCTATCTTGAAGCAAAGACCCGGGAACAATGCCTCATATTTTTTAACCATGGTCAGGTGACGAGGACCATACCTGAGCTGGCACCCAACACTGTTGTGATTTGAGACGCATTGCATGCGCACACATCGACGCACAGTTCGGCAGTATAAATACTGTGGATGTCAGTTCACTGACAGCTTCGAATTATGTTCTATTAACTTGTTAGGTTTACTTTAATTCCGGAATAAATATTATGCTTTAGTTCTATGTCCGTGTTTCAATGACCACGCTATCAAAAACTGCCATGTAACAATAACCTCAATAGGCTTCAGGACATTGGACCCTGATCATATATAATGTGCACCAGTCCTGTATACATTCTGCAGAAATTGGTAGTAAGTTTGGACAACATACTTCGATCTGAAGTTCACTGCATATTAACATTTTTTTCGTCTCTTGTATCAGCTGTATTCAAACTCACAATCCTCTTGTTGCTAGCTGATGATAATGCCTCAGAGCCTTGATAATTGTTATAAAAATTAATTTCTTTAAAAAAGGTGAAATTTTTATAAAACTTTTACTTTTAGTAATTTTTTTCTAACATTGATTTTTTCTTTTCATTGCAAGAGTGTATTACTCTAAATAAAAATTTTAGTTTTTTTTAACTCTTGATATTTTTCTGGGTTTATATAGTATACATTTCTTAATAAAAAGACCATCTTAAAGAAAATTGATAAAATTTTCCAAATATTCTATTAAATTATTTGAAAAAATAATTACTAATATATAAAATATTAATAAGTTTTCTTTTCCTTAGCTGTACAGTGCAATAGAAAAATCTCTGTTGGTTTCTCAAGCTGCTCAAATGGAACATTTAAAGAGTTTGCACGACAGGTAACCTTTCATTTAATTTGATTATTATGTGTTTATTTGCATGCATATTTGTTACAAAAGTTTAATGCTCAATCAAAATAGTCTAGAAATTTGCATTTAAAAATTAATGTTTCTATGATGCCTCTAATTTTTTTAAAAATAAAATGTTAGTAAAAAGATGTTTATTTTATTTGTCAACTAGTATGAATACCTTATCTGCAGTGGAGCTTGTCTTCCTGGAGGCGTTTTATATTTTTAACAATATTGATTCGATTGTCAATTAAACAATTGCAGTTTCGGTTTTTATCACTTGTTGGCTCACAATAGTTAACTGTCATTGTTTTAAGCCTGATTAAGATAATTTTATTTTCCTTATGAATGGATAAATTTGTGAAAATGCCAATTTATCAACTTTCTATACTTGACTGGAATTTGCAAGAATTTTTATGTGCTTCCAATATTAATATGAAAAAAGCATTTTTTTTTTATTTATTTCCCAGTCTTAAATTTTTGAACGCCATTTTAGAAAACTGGAAACGTCAGGGAATTTTGATTTTAATATTGAGTGGCAACCCTGGGGTTATTAGTTTATAAGTAATTATACATATTTTTTTAATTAATTAAACAAATTTTAAGTTAATTTTTTAAACTTTTTTTTCTTTCTAGGGAAGTGTCTGAATTAATGAAGAGGTTAGAGCTTCAAAATAAGGAAGAAATGAAGGACCTGAGCAAGAAGCACAAAGACAAGAATGAGTTGGCCAGGTATACTTAAATTAAATTTTCAAACTCTTTTATTTAACTTACTCTACCTGGTATTGTTTGTTACCATTACCCTCAAATACTTCAATTGATTTTCAACTTGCTGTCTAATTTCTCAACATATACACTTGACATATTTTTTACTACGGGGCCCACTTATTAATAAGCCACGCACCCTTAAGGGATTGGGGGGGGGGGGGGGGATGGTGTATCATGTATGATTGTGTATCACTTGGGGAAGGCGGGTTTCAGTGGTTGTGTATTGCAGCAAAGCTGTGTAGAAAAAAATGCTTAAATATCTTTCAAACATGGATATGTCTCTTTTTATAGAAACTAGCATGCTTGTGCGATAATTATCGCATGAACCCCCCCCCCCCCACACACACACACATTTGTTGTAAGGGTGAAATATATTAGTGAATTTTTCATTTCCAAAAAATCATAACATTTTAAAGCTTCTGCTCATTCATAGAAGGCAGCATTATCAACTGTTTTGTTTAAAATAGAAACTTGTTTGATAAATAATTTTAACTCGTTAGTTAAAAAAAAAAACAGTGATATTTCTGAGAGGAACGTATGAATCGTCACGGCTCCCGAAAATTCTCTTTCTTTCGATAATATATATGATGACTATCTTTTTTAATAGGATGTTTGGTAAAGACAGAACAAAAGTGTTAATGACTGTCTTTTAACTGCAAAATTCTTCAAAATATTATATTGGAAAAATGTCGTTGGGTGAGGGGGGTTAAAGGTTAATGACAGTAATAATAGGAGAAGGCGTATAAATGGGTAAAAAATAGTATGAAGCAATAAAGGAATGTATCCTAATCTTGATACAATTACTAAATAATGGTCAATTTGCTAAAAAAAAGAAACAAAAATTATTTTAAGGGAAATAAAAATACATAGTTCAGTTTAATAAATTAAAAATATCCTATCTTAAATTTTTATAAATCCTCCACTAACTTATGTTTTATATGCTCTAGAATAAAGCGAGAGTCCCACCAAAGGCTTATTGAGAATGCAGTGGCCGAGAGACAGCGGGTGAGTTGCATATAGTTTTCTAAAAGATCTGCTTTGCTTTCATGAAATATTCTTGGTTCTGATATTCACCATTATCTTTTTGACATTAATTCGTGTACTTGCGTGTCATTACAGTTCAGTAGTTTGTTGGACAAGAGAAAAAGAGAACTTGAGTTACAGCATCTTGAAATTAAGAAACAGTTGGAAGAGGAGAAAAATTCAGTTAGTAGTTCAATAATATTCTCACACTGTCTGCTACAAATATTCTACACCTTTACCTAAATGAAGATTGAATCATAATCATACTAAAGCTGCATGATGGGCTATTGACAACATTTTAGCATCTAGAACATCATCTTATAATTATGAGCTATATTCAACTGACAAGGATAACACGTAGGCAATGCTCGAACCTCACACTCCAAACTTTCATAACATAACCAATGTAAAGATATTTGAGCAATAACAGATTTATTGTACCCCAGCCCTGTCTAAATGGTGAATCTTTAGTTGACCTTACATTAGACTCAAATTCAAGACCCTCTAATTCTGAGACTGGCTCCATGCTTACTGAGCTATCGTAGCCCAATGATATGAATGAAATAATTCAAGTATTTCATATTATAAGCATTTACATGTTTCATTACTTTTGGTTATTTGTTTGGGGTATACTCAGATTTAATCCAGACCTATTTTGATTCATTTAAATTTTTAAGAATGAATTATGTATTTTAAATTGTATATTACTGTTTACTATATTTCATTAAAAAAATGTGTTTTCTATGCTGACGCTAATGAGCATGGATTTGTTTCTAAAACAGTAGATCCTTGTTTAATAATCTCTCGTTCGACCAATATTAGATAGTCGTTAGAACAATGTTCACTGTAAGGTCTACTAAATTAAGGTAGCTGTTGTAACCAGTGATTACTGTAAACCTAGTTATTAAATTTGGCTATTATTTAAAAAAATTCTTTTGAATATCAAGGCTGTATTAAGAGAACAATTTTTAAATATGTTCCAAAATGCTAATACTGCTTCTTTCTGATATAGACACACGAGCTACTTCAAAAAGAATTCCAAGCCAGAGTTTCAAGGCTATCTGCGGGCTCCGAATTACCGTCGCCCCGACTGAGTCCAACTTCCGAAGCAGTCGAAAGAACGCCTTTATGAAACCCTTCTACAGGTCAATAGACTGCTGATATTCTTAATAGTTTGAGATATATACTAGGTTTAGATATTGCTATGTGGTTGTACCCCCTTTTGTTTGTCAGTTTTTGTGTTACAGAAAAAATATATACACAAGTTATACCTTATTATGCTTAAAATCACTTCTGGGCCCTTAAGATGCAAAAAAAGGAAGTTCTGAATTTTACTTTTTTATTAACTTTATTGAATTCTAGTTTGTTTGTTTAGAATAGGTTTTTCAAGGTAGCCAATTTTTTCATTTTCTACACAGAGTTTTCATTGAAATACTGTAGTCTCATTGTAAAAGGATAGGGGGATTGTAGTGACATGGTTCGCACAGTCCTTAAATGTCCTTAAGAACTACTTAATTTAGGTAGGTCCTTAATTAAGGGTCCTTAAAGTCCTTAATTTTCGACTAAGGTCCTTAATTTTTGTCAGACATGGTTTTTTTTAGTAATTCACATGGGTGGTATTTACCCGAAATTCTGAATTTTTTTTTAATTTTCGAACTTAGAATTCTGGGTGCATTAAAATTATTGAAATGTAAAATTCCGGATTTTATGTTGATCGTGTCCACACTTTTGACTGTTTTACGTAAGTATAAATCGGCAAGGAGAGAAAGACGTGAATAGACGTATTTAGAGTCAGAAAAAAAACAAAAAACCTTTGATCTCTTTTGTTGGATTTTTTAGTCAGTGGTATTTCATTATAATACACGACACTTCATCGTTGGAAAATCTCAATTCGTTTGTTGTTTTGTGAAGAATTGATACTCATTCTAGAAAAACGAGGAAATTCAGAAGAATGTAGCATTTTTAAGGGATAGGAATTCTGCGCCAGAATTTTTTCCGGAAGTGGTATCCTGCGCCAACTTGCTACAAAACCCCACTGACATTTGATTTTGTGCCAATTTTGCGCCAAACAATGTGCGATTCTCCGCTAACGGCGCCAAAAAATTTAAGAGGTCCTTAAAAATTATCGAGAGGTCCTTAAAAACTACTTAATTTTTACTTTTAGAAATCTGTGTGAACCATGAGTGACTATTGTTAACTATTGTTAAAAATCGTACTATAAACTGAAGATTATTGTTGTGATTGTTTGTAATTAGATAGAAACTAATATTACACACTTTACTAATTGTAACCCCTTTTAGGCTACATCTTTGTAGATTTTCTACTTAAATTATTTTTATCAAGAAAAAGTGTGGAAGTATTTCTTTGAGAACTATGTCTTGCAACAAATGCTCATGTGGATATCAAAGTTATTAAAGAAATTTACCTCTTCCCAAACTCTTAATAAATCTTAAAATATTTTTTAACTAATTTCCATTTTTATCAGTTAACACTCGAGCAATTTTTGAGATTGTAAAGTTTTCCCTACATGATAGTTCAAACTTCAAATATTGTTTCGATACATTTAATATATATACAGTCAAACCTCGGTATAACGAACCCGGGATATAACGATCCCTCGGTTGTAACGAACTTTTCAATTGGTCCCAACCGAACTCCTATGTCACTAATGTATTTTCAAATGCTTATAACGATCTTCAAAAGTAAGGAATTCGGATGTAGCGAACTAAAATTCACACTTTTCCAGTTTAGTTTCAGGTTTTTCCCAAAATTTTTACTAAAAATTACCCCGACCACATTCCTACCCTTTGTTCCTTTGAAGAAGCCAGGTTCCTCAAAGGTGACAATAGAATTCCCTGCTCAGCTCCTCCCCTTCCCCCATTCAACTGGTTTAGCATACATTCTTTGCCTATTCCTTTCATTTCTATTGCTGAAGATTATCGTTTAACTGGTGGACTTCGCGTAGGTTTAAAATCGCTCCTGTTTGCTAATGCCTTTTCCATTGAGGATAAAGCGAAAATTATTAAGAGAATAGAAAACGGTGATTATCGTTTATCTACAGATATTGCATACGAAGGGGGTGTTAGTTCAGGTTCTTCAATTTCTGATGCTAAGGGTAAGGCAGCTGGGAACATTTTGCATAATTTCTTTGCAACAGAAACTGTGGATAAGAATGTAATGGACTCTTTTGATGCTTTCAACAAAAAATCAAAACTTCTTTTCATACTTTAGATAAATAAATTTGGTACAGATGTAGTATAGGACATTTTTGGTTTATTCCGATTCTTGTAGCTTTCAATCTGGCAACCCTATGACGTCATAGCGCTGTTTAACGGCAATTTTTCGTCGCCAAAAAAAAAATCTAGCCAAATGTCCTATACTACATCTGTTCCATAAATTTAAGTAGTAAAAATAATTTAATTGTTTTTTAAGAAGAAATATTTCTTTTACTTTATTATTGCCCATTACTAATTGCAATTCAGTGTTCAGTGTAAGTAATTTGTTTCGCACAAAACGTGTTTAAGGACTTTAGGAAGTTTTTATATCGTCAATATTTGAAAATTCGGATATAGTGAACCCTCGGCTATAGCGAACTTCTGAACAAGTCCGTTGAGGGTTCGTTATAACCGGGTTTGACTGTATATATATAACTGTTAAAGTATTTCTCAAATAGATTTAAAGTTGTGTATTTTTATGAATTTAAAAACATTGCTGTGCTAGGATTTTGGAATTTTAGATACGATGCCCATGGTTATCAGTAAGTTAAACAACCTTTAGTATAGAATATTATATACTCAAATTCATTTTACTTTTAAGTTTTATCAACATTGTATAATTTTTTTTTAAATTATTCAAGAAACAGATAATTTGTTCACATATTAATATTTTATTTTAAAGGACTTTAAAGTTTTGACAATAATTTATCCCCATACCATACTAATTAGTCATTTTCAATTGGAAATTAAAAAAAATTATTTATTATCTACCTAATAATTTAATATTCTGGCCTTTATGTGCAATCATTTAGATTGTATATCTAATGGGTTGTTTGGAAAGAAAGTTTTTTTTTTTATGAAAATGAAAGACGATTTTCTTACAGTGAATAAATATTTTATTGAATTATATATTGTCCATTCTGATCCAATAGCTTTTGCCATCTTTCTGGCAGTAGCATGATTCCAAGCTCATAAAATGTTTGTTCTTTGCTGGCAAAAAACTGATCCAGGGGATTTTTGACCTCCTCATTTGAAGTAAAGGTTTTACCGTCTAAAAAATTTTATAGAGATCGGAACAAATAATAATCAGAAGGTGCAGATCTGGAGAATATTGTGGGTGTGGCAGTATATCCCATCCAAGCTGTAAAAGCTATTGGCAAGTTACCAAACTTGTATGAGGTCTCGCATTACCTTGGTGGAACACTACACCTTTTCCATTGATCAATTCTGGTCTTTTAGGTTTAAGTGAATCATTCAATTTGTCCAGCTGATAACAGTACACTTCAGAATCGTTGTGTTGTCCGGTAGAAGCTAAAAAACCTGATTGCTTTGAAATCCCACGAAACATGGCATCACCTTTTTTTTTTATGAATATCGGCTTTCGAAGTGCTTTGAGCCGTTTAATCTTTTTTACTCCATTGTCTCTTGCATTTAACATTGTTGTAGACAACCCATTTCTCGTCCCCAGTGATGATGCGCTTCAAAATTGGATCATTTTCCTGATGTTTGAGAAGCAAATCACAGATGCCAACGCAACCGCACAAATTTCTTTCCGTAAGAACACGAGGAACCCATGTGTCAAGCTTTGAGATTAAATCTAGGTGTTTCAAATGATCATGAACGGTCGAATTCGATAAATTCAATCTCTCAGAAATTTCACGAGTTGTTATTCACCAGTTTGCATCAATTAATGCCTTTATTGTGTCTTCATCAGCTTCAACTGGCCTTCCAGAACGTGGTGCATCTTCAACATCAAAATTGTCGGATGGAAATTTTGCAAATCAGTTTTGGCACTGGCGTTCTGTCAATACATCTTCTCCATACACATTGGATAATTTTTTTCTTATGTGAACAGCATTTTTATCTTTTCGATAGTAAAAAAGTAAAATATGCCGAAAATGCTGCTTTTCAATTTCCATATTTGAAAGGGTACCAACCAAAAACTACTGCGTAGAATCAATCGAACTTTTTCACAAGAAAGCCTTTCTATTTCAGCTGTCAAAATATATAATGAATATGCGGCTTAAGTGTGAAGTTGGCTGTGAAAAAATACAATTAAGTCCTCTGTTCGGAAAAAACAAACTTTCCGAACAACCCAATAGGTATAAAATTTACTCTTACGTGCATAGGAAATGTTTTATGAGCAGCATACAAATGCTTGTTGATTATTATAGATTAAAGATATGTAACTGTATATAATGTGTCTTGGACTATAAGAACTTAATTGTTTCTGTAGGCAGTGGAGCAGCCAGTATTACCATTTGAAAGAGAGCTCTCCCTGTCTCGTGCCATCCACAGAATGCCGTAATCCATCCGCCAGAGGTCCACCACGGAAGTGCGATGTCCGCCACCGGGGGACCTGCACAACCACCGCAAATACATGTACAGTTATTATTCTATTCTATATTGATGATAACTTCTTTCCTCCGCAGTATTCGATGTTGATTCTTATCTGATGGTTGTGGTTTTTTATTATTATTATTATTTTTCTTCTCCTATATCCAGTTCCATTTACTATAGACTTTTTGACGAGTTGAGTTGTAAGTTTGAGTGTTGGAAAGATAGTCTGCAGGGATGGTGGCTGTTCGAGAATGTTCCGAAATGTTGATTCTTTCAGTTGAATGAATTATATATAAAATTTGTATTTTATATCTAATTTTAAGGTTATTATAATTTTTTGTATTTAATTAATTTTTTTTAAAGCTTTGTTCTTGTAATTCATATTTATTTGGCTTTTACCTTGTTTAATAGCAAAAACAATTTATTTGAGTTTAAATGATTTAAAAAACTAAAAGCAGTGAGATAATCTGTTTTTATTTTATTTATTGGAACCTACTGAAGAAAGGCAATATTAAAAAAAAAATAGTCTTGAATATTATCAATTTATTTAAAATAATGTAGTTTACAATAGAAAAAGTCCAGTAACTTTATGTTAACAGTAACAACTAAATGTCAGTGATAATTTTTCTGTCTAACTTATTATTTTTAAACATATTACTTAAAACTTTAAAAAAAATTTCAAGTACTATAAAATATATTGATGCCTTAGAGAAAGATGTATTAAGTGTATTGGAAAAAGTGCATTAACTCATTTGTGACTATGCAGGGTTGTGCAGATGAAGTGGAGGGAAAACCAGACTGGAATTGCCCTGAAAAATTAACGATTTTTCGATTTTTGTGGAACAGTCTGAAGATTTATTTTTTACAAAAATTGAGTAAATATGCTTAGTCGTACTCCTTTCGCAATCATTGATATAATTCTCCTAGTTTTGAAAATAAAAAATTTTAACAACACTACTTTTTAGATTTTCTACAATTTACTAGATTGTTATTTGTGTGCTTCAATGATAATGTGTGGGAAAATCAGTTTATTTTTGCATTTAATTCTCAATTTAGAAATTTTTGAAAATGCCCTGGAAAAAGTTTGAGAATTTTTATTTTAATATTGTGAGGCATTTCTCGCTAAGGCACCAATATCGGGAAAATTCTTGGTTATATTTTTTTAAAAATAAAAACTTTAAGTTTCTATGGTAATTATTGTATTCACATATAAAAGGCTGCATCGTTTTACTTTAAGCAATTCATATTATTCTAAACATTCTCGACTTATAATTTCCTAAAACAAAAAGATTTGTGTCTCCATTCTCTTTGAGCAGCATCCATCCCTTGTGTCAGAGGATATTTTGATAGTTTTCACAGGAAGTTGAAGCCATAATCATTTGTAGATATTGAAATTCAATGTGATATCTGCGATATTTACTGGTCCCGGTATCTTCCGAAACGAACTCACTGCAGAGAAGCTATTACTCGCGTATTTTAGACTTGTGTTCCTGTATTTAAAGGACAGTTTAGGTATTATTTTGTAGATCACTTTCATATGTACTTGTAATATAGAGCAGACAGTTTGGGTAAAGACAAGATACAGATTTGTCCATTTCTATTAATCATTAGTCGCCATTTTGAGGTGCATATAGGTGCATTGATTGTTGACTTGAATTTATAGGGTTTAGTTTTTTTCATCTCCATTACTTTTTAGTGTTATCTTGATGTACCTAAGCACTCTAACAGTGCTTTGGATCATATATGTTGAGTTTTTTTAATGGTTGTGTACCAAAAATGACAAAGCTTTTGGAATGTTTAATTTGTTGAATATGTGTTTATTAAACCTGCTCCTCTTCACAATTGAAATTGTCCGGTTAAGAACAAATCACAAGAACAGTTAAGCTCAATTTACACCGATCAAAAATAGTTAGCAAAACGAAAGTGGAGATTTTTTTTTTACTGTGTATCAAATTTAGTTCATATTGCAGTAAATTTTAAAATGCTTAACTTGGCTTGCATATTGATTTCGAAAAATTTAAACACTTGCAATATTCTATTTCTATTACAAAATCAGGCATGTGATTCTTCTGCTAATTAGCGGAAATCGCACATTTTAATTTAGTAAATGACTGATTTCGGCTAAGTAATGTGCATGTCAGTCACTAATAAAATAAAATTTCAACTGATTTTTTTTTTTTTTTTGACGATCAAAAATAGTTAGCCAAACGAAAGTGGAGATTTTATTTTTACTGTGTATCAATTTTAGTTCATATTGCAGTAAATTTTAAAATACTTAACTTGGCTTGAATATTGATTTCAAAAAATTTAAACACTTGCAATATTCTATTTCTATTACAAAATCAGGCATGTGATTCTTCTGCTAATTAGCGGATTGCACATTTTAATTTAGTAAATGACTGATTTCGGCTAAGTAATGTGCATGTCAGTCACTAATAAAATAAAATTTCAACTGATTTTTTTTGTTTAACTACAGGGTGTCCACAAACAGGGAAATCAGGGAAATATCTGGAAATTTGATCATTCTGGAAAAATCAGGGACTTTGGGATTTTTTTGAAAAAATCAGGGAATTGGTCAAAAAAAATATTTTTAACTTGATTTCTGGCTGTGAAACATCGTTGATTTGTTGCAAATATTCAAATATTTTTTTAATGCAATCAAAAAAAGGGAAATAGCGTATGGGACTTTTAAAAGTGTGTAAAAGTGAAAAGTTTCTCTTTCAAAGTCGTAGAAACTGCACCAAAATGCTGATGTTTAAAATTCGACAAACCAATTGGCTATCTATAACTAGGTACTTGCCCACCCACTCAATTTATTTTAAAAATGGATCTTTCAAATGTTTAAAACTTGCTAAGTTCCTAGGGGGTTTTTTGGGAGTTAGAAAATCAAGCGAAATAGTTAGTAAACTTATATATTAAAAATAAATATATTTTTGGGAAATAATAAGATAATGTCAAAGCATATCTTGCATAATAAGGAATAATAATACATTTTTAAAATATTGCCGTAAAAAAAATATGGCTTGCAGGGAAATTCAAAATGCTTTCCCTGTGGACACCCTGAACTAATGTTTGATTAAAATATATTGCTATACATATCAAGATTCATTTAAATTTTTAAAGAATTGAAATGCCTAACATTCTGATTTATAATTAAATTAGTTATTTTGGTATATATATATAGTTATCAAGTTAGCATTCTTTTAAGACTTAATTCCTTAAAACTTCTTAATTCTCTTACGGGGTGATCAAAAAACGGTGTATTTCGTTTCCTGATTTGGCAACACAAGGTCGTCCAGTAAAGTGCAACAATTTTTAATTTTTCCTTAGCATTTAAAATAAATGTATTCATCCAGTGGCAGCTCGTGGACAGCCGGGCTGCACCTAAATTTATTTGTGTATTTTAAAACTAAAATCAGATATTTTATTAATTTTCTTAAATGAAGATTAGAATTGAAAATGAAATTTCTATGGTAGTAAACAAAATATCTGATAAATAGCAAGCCTGTTGCCGTAATGCACAATTCTAGAGGGGAAAAAACTCCATTTAATCAAAACTACAGCCAAAAAGCGAAGTTCGGAATAGGCTGCATTGTTGTCATGGCAACCTCTACGTTAGTATGGAAATTTCCCTCATGCTATGCACTGCATTTGTGAGAAGGTACACTCGAAATGAATTTTCTGACTTTAGCTGCAGTTGGGAATTCGATAAGCTGATTGGCTTGTTTGTAAATCGCGGGGATGGGTGGGAAAAACCGAGAACTGACGAGAATCTTTGCAAACGGAAATAGTTTTTCATTATAATTTTATTGTGTGCTGTTGTTTCAGGACATGGTCCTGCTGTTGTTTTGTTAGTTTCAGAAGGTGTATGGACACTAAAGTAAAACTGTGACAAATTAAACATTTATAAGCTTTACAACTACCAATAAACACTAGTTTAAGTTAGTTGGATTATACTTTCATCAAACGAGACCACTTCTACTGAAATCGGCAAACATGCTGCCAAGCTATTCCTCTGTGAAATATGTGATAATAAATTTAGCTACGGACCATTTACAACAGTGCCATCTGCACAAGCGCACTACCTACTTCCGTTACATGCGGTTTCACCAAGCGACACCCTATTAGCAAAACTAAAAGACGTTCCGCATCAAAATATTTTATATACTATACATAATAATTTGTAGGATAAAATGTTTGGGCCTATCTTTAGTGTGTGCCGGCAAAAAAGTGCAACTTTTGGCTTTAGCAGCATTTTCAAAATGGAATTCTACATTTAATTCTATTTAGAAATTCCGTTAATTTGCCTTTGTCATTTTTGGTATGCTGTTTTGGTTTTCTTCTGAATGTCTTTGATGCGGACGATATATGTATATGTTAGATTTTAACTTTGAAAGAAAATGTGTGTGCCATGTTGGAGTTTAAACATAGTTAAAGACTAATAGTTAGTTTATATATAAAAAACTACAATAGATCAATACATAGATCAATGAGGAACAGACATCACTGAAATAAAATATTTTCCCTGCTTTTATACATTATTTGTATTTTTTCCCTATTTTTTTCCCTTTTGCTATTCAATTTTATTTAGAAAGTGGTTTAATGGTTTTTAATAAAGCAATTACACTCTATAATATTATAGAATAATATTTTAAATGTTCTATTTCTCATATTCTATCATAATTAATAAAATCAAAATTGACTTTTTAATAAACTGGTTAACCCTAAGTCCAACTAAAGAGAAATATTTTAGCCTAAACTATGTGTGCCATCCAATTAATGTATCCAAACTTTAATATAACACTTTGTACTTTAAAATACTTTTGATATAAATATTTCTTTTTATGAAATGTCACATTTCCTGTTCTTTTTTTAAATTTATCAACAGCACTTTGTTTTTAATGTTTAATTAAAAATAGTAACTCAAGAACATATAGTTTGAAAAATAAGTAACAAAAAAAATCGGCCATTATTTTTCTGTCACTGAAAAGTGTGTGCATTGAATATTTCAAATCAAATTTAAGATTTATAATCGGATAAAATTAAGATTCAAACACTTTTTTTTGTATTGTGATTTTTATGGAACAATTTAAAAACTAGTTAAAAGTTAGATAATTTATTTTCCAGTGCAAATATTATTTTTTTAATTCAAAAGGCTTTGCATTTTTTTTCCATAATTTGTTTTAATATTCTTAAAACAATTTAGATAATATTATTTTATAATATTTCTGTCTATATTCAAAGAACAAATACTGTTGCATATTATCCTTTATGTGAATATCCAATTTCATAAGAGATTGTAAAGCGATTTTGTTTCAATGATGTCTGTTTCTTCCTTATCTTTTGTGCCAATTCAATAAGGCTGCATAAGTAGGAATAAAACTATTTTTGAATTATACAATGACTATTTAAGGATAAACTTAATTATTTTAGGTAAAAATACAAAGGAACATGAAAGTTTATTCGTAAATATACATAGAGATAATATTTAAAAATATATATACACATTTTAAAAGAGTATTTACGAGTCTACAAATTACGACAAGATATATCTAGATACTCTTACCAAGTAAAGTTTTTCATATTTACATATAGTTATTATAGTAGTAAATGTATATAGAGATATATTTAAAGCTGTTATTGAAGAACAAGTTTAGGGAAAGTAATAACTTTTTCCTGTAACTTCAAAAATTTAGTGATAGGAACATTTTTAACATTTTCCAAACAATATTTTCACCAAGAAATTTTTAAAGTATTATTTGTATTTTAGCTCTTATATTGGCCATTTTCTGAATTTGTGGTTTTTTGGTATATATATCAATTAAATTATTTTATTTAAGATTTTGTTTTGAATTGTTATGGTTTCGAAAATGAAATAAAAAGTTTTCAAGTCATTTAATTATTAAGCCATTTTTTAAAAATATTTTTAAGATGTTAGTGGCATATTTTACTGCTAATTAACTTATATAACTGGAATGCCATACAATAACTTACATTCAGTTATTGCAAAATAGTTTTATTTAAATATTTAGAAGTTGTTTATAAAGATACAAAAGATATATTCTTGTGAGAATGCACTTCATTTTGTTAAAAGGTTTTATATAAAAGCTCAGTTTTTTTTTCTTTCAATTTAGTACCACATACCTACCAACCATATGGATTATCTGTACAATGTATTATTTTTTAAAAATGCAGTTTTATTATTTGCTTATGAAACTGTGCCAATTGTAAGAATTTTCTCTTTTCAAGAAATTTGTCATTTTAAATTTCAGTATACCTCAAGAATATCAAATGCAAAAAACTTCGGAAATTAAAGTTTCTTGGTTTTTAATTAATTTACTTTTACGAAATGTTTGCTTGAAAACACATTTAGAAAAGGTCTAAAAAAATTGCTATTTGTTTTTTTTAAAGCTATTCACGAACATTTATAAGGCAAATAAAAATGAAACAAACTTAGTGACTATACAGTTGAATTTTTTTTAGATAAACTGTTAAATAATTCATTTTCATATTTAGCGCCAACTGCCATGTTATATATATAAAAAAAAAGTTTATTCAATTTTGTATAGAAAAAAATTGTGCACATTTGATTTTTCAAATGTTGACTGATATAATACATATTTTTAATTATAATTTTCAAATTTTATGTAAACATAATTCAGCATTTAACTGTCAATGTATCATGTTTAACTGACAAATGTGTCCCTAAAAATATCTTATCGGCTCAAAACTTCGTGTATAATTTAGCTTAAAGAATATTATATATTAACAAGCTATCAAGTACTATTTTAACTATTTTAATTTGTTGTATTAAAATTATAGCAAACAGATAATTTTTGTTAGTAGTAACTTTTCACATTGGTGTTGGTTTTCATCATTATCTTACTATAAGTCACACAGTATTATAATGGTTATTTTTTGTTCTCATACTATATTATACTTTATTACATATTACTCAGTTAACTAATGTATCTTGCACCACTAAAAAGTTAATTTATTAATGAAAATATGTATTATTGTTTTTATGTTATTTCGGAATTTTATTTAAATTAGTGTTTTAAAGTATATTTAAATGATTAGTTTGTAACGTTCCCAGGTGTTTTTTTAAAAAGATGTCTGATATTCTGTAAAGGCATGGGTATCCAGTTTCCATGCTGTATTTCTTCCTAATATTTTATATATATTTAAGTTTGATTTAGTCGAATTTCATTTGAAATTCTTTCATTGATTTATAACCTTACCTGTGATCCCTTGTGTACAGTTTTCTTTGTATATGTAAATTCACGATTGTTTTTTCAATGCCATAGCTTTCACTGGATTGGTTGAAAGTTTTCGATTGTGTGAGTTGTTGACATATAATGCTTGTTCAATTTGTTAAGTTTTAATGTTATTTGTATGCAGCTGTTCCATACGATCACAAAGTCTATATGTTACCGGTTTACTTATTTTATTTTTACTATGTGCTTCAATTTGTACATCGTTGCCTTAGTTGTTATGCATTTTGATAATGTGGGGGAGGGTCGAGGATAGTGAAGACTATACATATATATATAAGGTGTGCTCATTCTCGCGCTGTCTGACGGAAGGCAGAGAGAGCAACTATTTGACATCATAGTGACACCTACTGTGGGCGTGTCTAATGCTCTCGTTTGAACCAATGGCAAGGCTGAACTAGATGCGCGCGCGTTGGTTGATGGTGCTGCCATCTATTCGTTTTTTTGTGACTATTAAAAAGTGATAAGCTAACTTTATTTAGTTACTTTTACTGCATTTTATGAGTTTAAATTATATTTTAAGGATTGCATTTAGTATGGAAAAATTGCAAAATAGTTGCTTAATAAATTAAGCGAATTAAAATAATATTAGCTGCCACGAGAGCATGTCCATGAATTTTGAAAGAGTAAAATGGGTGTCGGATTTGTATTGGACATATTAAATGAGTTACAATTTTTAATCAAGTAAAATACGGGGACATAACAAAACAAGGACGGATTAGTAGTGAAACTACCTGAACACAATTATTTACAGATATTTACATTATTTTGCTAATTAAAAATTAATTCACCAGTTGTTACCCAACTGGGGATCAAACCTAAGTAGCAATGCTTGAAACACATAGCCAATGAGAATGATCAAAAACCCATAGTAAGGCGGAGCAAAAATGCAATGCATTTGTATTGGACATATTAAATGAGTTACAATTTTTAATCAAGTAAAATATGGGTACATAACAAAACAAGGACGGATTAGTAGTGAAACTACCTGAACAAAATTATTTACATTATTTTGCTAATTAAAAATTAAATCACCAGTTGTTACCCAACCGGGATCGAACCTAAGTAGCAATGCTTGAAACACACAGCCAATGAGAATGATCAAAAACCGATAGTAAGGCGGAGCAAAAATGACGTCAAATAGTTGCTGTCCTTGCCCACTTTCAAAAAGCAAAAAACGAGCACACCTTCTATATATAGTCTTCACTATCCTTGGTCGTTTATGATGTTTTTTGCTGGTGCATTTCTTCAAAACTTCTCTTGTGCTATGAAATTTATTTTGAAAAATACTTATTTATCATGCACACATCAAATGTTTTCACTTAAACGCTTTTATATATACATTGGTTGAGTTTCATGTATAAAGATGTATACTATCTTTAACTATATATTTTTTATTTCAATATAAGCCACTGTTGGATGGTGGATAACAGTTGTCGTATTCATTGATATGTACTTTTTTATCACTGCTATTAAAACAATAAATGACTGAAAATATTATCAATACTTTCTATAAGTAATGATAATACATATTATCTTTTTGTAAGATAACTGGTTTCTATTGTCAATTATTAAAAAAAAAGTATTTTTAGCTTTCAAATATTGTAGGGGGTACCTTACCATAAACTTTAGTATTTTATGCATTAAATCACCTTTACATACCTGATAACTTGTACCTATTGTCCATACAATGTTCAGATTTTAACCATTTTGTATGGTTAGTAGCTTATAAAAATATATGTATTTCAATAGATTGTTTTTTCCCTTTTACAAATGTGTGCTATTTTGACCAATAAAGGAGCCTCAAGAACTATAAATACTCTTTGAAAAAAAATGTTCTTTAGTTTTTAAAATGTCTAATTTTATTAAATTTTAATTGGCTGAAAATGCTCTTTTTTTTGGGGGGGGGGTGCAAAAATGTTATGTGTTTAGTAAAGCAGCACATAATTTGTATTTTATTGGCAAGTTAGCAGTAAGTATTAAACAAATTTAGAATAATTAAATATTTATTGAAAAAAAATTAGTTATTTTTCACATTTGACATCAATTAAGCTACAAATAGGCGGGTTGACTGTCAAATGGACTTAAGTTACAAAACAGAGTTCCGAGATCAAAGTTTTTAAAATTTGCAACTCATCTTGATTATGATATTAAGTAAAATAACATTTAATTCCTTATTAGGCCTATTGAACTTGACCCACACCAATTCACTAAATGACAGATTTGGCTGCCTATTAATTGAAAATAATGTTAGTTCATTTTCTTATTTTGATGGCTTATATCATTTGGCAAACAGCTTGTAATGTTATTCGAAACAATTTATGCAAACCAGTGAAAAAAATAATTATTTAATTTTTCAAATGTTAATAAATAGTCAATCAATTACATAGATTATTTTTACTCCAGTTCTTTTATAAATTTGATGTCGAGTAAATTTTTATATCTTAATTTTAAAATTACCCGAAAACAATACTCAAAAATATTTCCTAACTATTTTTGACTTGTATTAAATTTAACTATTAATTTGATGTTTTTGTTATCTTAAAATTCTCGCGCACATAATCTGCTTGAACAATTTATGTAAATACTGGAACAAAGCAGGCTTGTTATTTTCAAAAGTCTAAATATTTAACTCAACATTTTTTTTTTATTGTCCATTACTTAAAACATATATTACCATACCTGCCAGCTGGCAGATACCTGCACATACAAATACATCTGGCACATACAAATACATGTATGGTTTTACTCTATTTTGTATGGGGTTATAATGTAGAAATTTTTATTTCCTATTCTTTCAATTCAACTGTAGTTTTCTCCGAAACTGCTTTGTCGATCTGACTGGAACTTAATATATAGATTACTTTTGCATGGCCTTCAACGTATTAGAGACTGAATATAAAAAAAGCCAGATCAAAAAATTATTTTATTGTATTGTATTTCATATTGGGTATAAATAAAATTCAGTGGTTAAAAAGGACTATAAACTCGTTAATAGAGGATATTAAAGTTTATGATAAAATATGCAATTTAAAAATAAAATATTATAAATAATTTCTTTGGGTTCTTTTTCTAGTTATCTTAAACTGTTAACAATTTTCTTATAGAATTGATAAATTGTAAAGGAAAATACATATGTTGCAAAGAAAATCCCTATAATTTTTCATTGTTAAATTGTCTTACTAGTATCACAACTAGATACCTCCATTAAGGTATTGCATACAAATACTTATACAGGTATACCTTGTATATAATACCTTAATTGTCTCATTGGAGTTATCTAGTTGTACAGTTTGTTAATACTGTGTTGGGACATTATATTTGTTTCACTGCAGAACAAAGCATAATGTGGAATCGTACTAGTACCACATAAAAATAGAACTCTTTAGAGAATAAAAATATTATTTTTCACTCTAAATTTATTGAAATTAATCAATTTGTTTTAAAATAAGTAGTATTAATACATAACTTTTTAATCTAAAATTAAACTTACTGTACTAATGACCCACAAAACAATGATATTTTCTAATAAATTGATTTTTATTTCGGATCGTATTTTAGTTCTGAGGTACAATAAGTATGGTAGATAAAACTATTATAAAATTTCATTAAAAAAGTACATTTATAATAAGTTAAATAATTCATATTTAATCAACAAAAAGATACAAAAATATGACATGTAGCATTGGTATGTTGTAAAAAATAGGTTCACAAAATTTTAATAACTTCATATATATATTGTATAAAATCTGGCAAATAGAATTACGTTTTTACATTCTTAATTCTGATCAAAACAAGATCAATATAATAATTGCTATCAGTATCTTTTAATTCAAAGATGTCATGTAATTTATCACCAGCTTTTGTTCTGAAAGAATTGGTGTGATTGATATTTCTAATTTATTCAAATAATAAGTAAAATCTGTGACATTAGTTTTCTTTAAGAACACAGAATGTTTTATATACTTTTCAAAAGGTGTTATGAGATCATAATAATATGTACTGATCAAACTTTTCATGACACAAAATTACTTCTGTGCATCTGTAAATATTATATAGTAGTAAAAAATTATACTTCTATTTATAAAACTTTAATTTTTGTTTAAGTTCTTGAAGAAAGAACCATATTGTACTAAAATATTGTTTTTACTTTAACTATATAAAAATGAAGCATTTTTACAACATTTAATTCCGATTTAAAATTTTCTTAAATACAATCCTTAAGGAGTTTTGTTTTTATATTGTCTTTTTTTATCTGCTATATCTTTCCCATGTGTAATTCAGCATACAATTTGTTAATATTGCGTTGAAACATTGTATTTTTTCTCAGAACAAAGCATAATGTGGAATTAATTTTTTTAATTGATTCAGGTCTCTTTTTAGGTTGTTTGTAAAAGTGTAATTGAAAATGTTTTGCTGTACTATACGATTGATTTGAATTATTCCTGGTTTTAAGTTCCGGTACCTTGAAGTATCCCTTCTAAAATGAAATAGGTGTGCTTATTTATGTTCTCCGTGTTAAATTGGTAATAATTCTGTAATAAAGTCTGTATCTGTTCTCTCTGGGTATCAATTGAATGAAATACCAGCCTTTGAAAAATGAGTCATCGAATTTCGGAATGGTGCATATTTTTGTGATGAGAATTGTGATGACTATTTATCTATGCACATGTACAAAGTGACATTCATGGTAAATAAAATTTTTAATTTAAAATGAAGTTGTTTCATTTATTTTTTTAGTAATATGAATACATCCTTAGCTAATAGACTGTTGGGATACATCAGGAAAAGTGTTTAATCAAAATCTAAGGATATAACCTTGCCTTTGTACAGAGGTTTGATAAGGTCGCATCTTGAGTATGCTGTACAGTTCGGGTCACGATATCTTAAAAAAGACATTGAATTGTTAGAGAACATTCAGCACAGGGATACTAAAATGGTTCTCAAGCATGAATTATGAAGATAGATTAAAGAAATTTGAATATGCATACTCTGGAAGAGAGAAGGATTATGGGAGATTTAATTCAACTGACCAAATTTATTAAACAAGGGGATGTGGAGGGTTAATATTATAATATGAGTGATATAGAACTAGAGGTCGTGGGTTTAAATTAAACAAATCCCATTTTAATCGGGAAAGGAGAAAGCACTTCCTATAATAGGGTAATAGACAAATGGAACAACTTGCCAGTGAATTTTGTTAATTGTATAGGAGTAATGAATTTTAAGAAGTTAAGATATTCATTGGGGGATAGTTACGAGTGGATTTAACCTGATACTGGACCAACCTTGTTGGTCCTTGAGCCTTTTGTTGGTCGTCAATATTTGTATTTATATTTTTAATGGAATCCATCGCTCGGAGCAAAACTTTTCTAGGTGGTTTTAATGCTTAAATAATCCATTGTTGACTATAGAATGAGTTTACAGCTAAGTTATTTATTAAAAGTTTGTATTGTGGCTCAGAACTATAATATACTAAATTTCTTGTTTATTGATAATGTAACAAATTATTAAAGACGGTACATTGATAGGTTTGTTGTTTCAATAAAAGGATTGGAATGGAAATAAACTTGTAATGTTGTCTTCACTACAAAGAAGTTTTTATTATCTAAATTTGAAAATTTCCCTGATTTTCTGTGAAATATTGAAAATTTCCCTGATATTTCTAGAATTAAAAAATTCCCTGATTTCCAGGTTATATTGCCACCCTGGTGCACATTAATAAACTATTGTATACAGTGCCGTTATACAAAAATATTTTGGGGGGAGGATTGAAACAAGAATTTTCTCAACTTAACGATTCGAAACTCCCAACTCAACAGTGCTGAAAATTCCCAGTTCCAACTCATTGACATTTTCATCTTTTTTTATATATATTTTAGGTAATATTAAACAGTTCTCACCCAATCACTGATTTGTTGCACTCGTATTCCAATGCAGTGTACGTTCTGAGGTCTAACTTAAATGTAATCTTACAAGTTGGGCAATTTCTAATCTTCCCTAGCTTTCATTTGTAAATAACATTAATTATCTCCAGGAATAAATTTTCCCAACTCAGGGTTTTTAGAAGTTGAAATTCCAGATTATTGCCCCCTCCCAGTGAGACGGGCCCGATTGTATATCTCACAGACTTTTACTATGGTGAGCAGAGAGATGACGTTGCAGACTACTCTTATTGAAAAATGCTTTACTGCACTCGCTGCAAACGTGACACTTTTCTTTATGTGTTAACAAGTGTCGTGTAAGGTAAGACTTTTCGGAGAATGCCTTTTTGCAAGTCTCACAAACATGAGCCTTTTCTTTAGAATGAGTCCTAAGATGTATTTGGAGACTAATCTTATAGGAAAAAGCTTTGCTGCATACATCACAAACATGAGATTTTTCTCCACTGTGAATCCGCATATGCGTTTGAAGACCCGACCTTTGAGAAAATCCCCTGTCGCATGTCTCACAAACATACAACTTTTCCCCGCTGTGAGTCCGCACGTGGGCTTGAAGGTAAAACCTCCGCGAAAAGGCTTTGTCGCACGTCTCGCAAACATACGGCTTTTCCCCGGAGTGAATCTTCAGGTGATCGAGGAGATAGGACTTTCGAATAAATGACTTGTTACAGGTCTCACAAACGTGTGACTTTTCCTTACTGTGCGTTTGCTGATGGTTTTGGAAATGAGACAACAGTGAAAAAGCTTTGTAGCATGTGTCACAAACGTACGGCTTTTCTCCAGTGTGGGTCAGGAGATGTCTTTGCAGCTGATTCTGCGTAGCAAACGCCTTATTGCATGCTTCACAAGCAAACGGTTTTTCTCCGGTGTGGAGTAGGAGATGTTTTACGAGACAGCCGTTGTTGACAAATTGCTTGTTGCACACTTCACAGACGTGTTTAAGTCTTTCCTCGGTGTGGACCTGTATGTGTCTCATTAGATTCTTCTTATGAGAAAATCGTTTGTTGCAGATTGTACATACGTGTGACTTTTCAGAGTGCACGATCATGTGATTTTTAAGGCTAGGTTTCCGTGAAAATGTTTTGTGACACACATCGCAAGAATGCGACATTTCTTGAATGAAGGCTTTTATTAAAATAATTTCAATGTGAATTGTTGAATATGTACTACAACTTCGACTCCCATGTCATTGTAATTCTGTGTTGTTCCATGTACGAAATGTGTTTGGTTGTGTCGTTCTGTGAGTATTAAAAATACATGTTTGAGTTTCGATACAGTGTGCTCATTATGGACTTACAGACATAACACTTTTGGCGACGAAGATGGGATTGTATTGTTCTAATTTATTGAGATGTTTTCTCACATGAATAGACAACAAAAATCATTAAATAACTAGGTTGTTTGGATTTGAGCTACTGGGAAACATGTTGGGTATATACATCAAAACAAAAATTGAGATCCCCGTTGGGAGTAGAACCCGCAATATATTACTCCGAAATCCTGCGCTCTATCACCTAAACTGCAAAGCCACGTTCTAGATCTTGCAAATATTTTTATAAGATGTTTATGTAAGCAAGATTTCTAAAATTGTTAAAATCATTTTTTTTAAAAAGTAATTTTACAAATCCCAGCATCAGGTGCACATCTTGAAGATGATTAGTACTTATATACAAATTTTCAGCTTTTTATAAATAGCGGAAGTAGTTTTGTTGTAATCCACAGACAAATAGTTTTTTGTTGTCAAATCATAGAAATGTATAAAGACCTAGAAGGAAGAAGGGTAGAGAAGCCGATGAAGCCTGCAAGGGCGAGAAAACGGGGTAGAGTTGGCGAGAAACGGGGAAGAACGGGGTATATGGCTGCCAGATTGATGACATTTATTGCTTGCTTTGGATTTTGCTTCAACTTTCACAACGCTTGACGTTATTTTACATAATAATTGCATTATATAGTATTTTAATTACGGCAATATTTTAGGCATTAAAACCATAAAATAACAAAAATTAGCGTTAAAAGTTAAAAAATTAGGACCACACATGTGGTTGTATAAAACTTCTAAATATTAATATTTCCCTTTAAAAGCAACGCAAACAACATTTTTTCTCATAATCTACAATATTACCTTGTTTTATTGTAATTTACAGCATTATCAAAAATGCTATATTTAGAGCGCAATAATTTTAAAAAAAAAGCGATTTTACCATTGAAACTCCCATCTACCGACCAATTGAGGGGAACAGTTGGCGACGGCCGCCATACCTTCAATTCCCCTATTGGCGAAACTGGCTTTCAGCCTTCCAGCAACCCTATTAGAGTTCAGTGTGTCAAATAGATAATACACAAACACAATTCTTTTGTGTCTTATGCTACACAGCACATGAGAAATGGCTTACTTAGTAGCGCATTTGACTAGGTATTATATTTCATCTTTACATTCGTCAATTGATTACAAATAAAAAATTCTAAACTTTCGTTACGAAATAGTAAGTATTTTTTGCCAATATAAATGTGAAAAATTAACTAATTCTAATCTTTTATATGCAATCAAAACATAACTGTAACTGCAACTAATAAAACTGTAAACTTGTTTTCTGCAAAATTTAGTATACTTTCATTATCGAAATTTATGTACAAGACCACTTTTCGCAGGTATTTCTTCTAATTAGGTTAGCAGGTTTAATATAATTGGATGAATCAGTTGCTTTTATCAGTGTTTTACGTATATTATATTTTTATTAATTATTTATTAGTATATTGCCCATAACATTCGTTCATTTTTCCTTTAAAAATAAACAATACTTTGTTGTTAATAAGGAAAATATAAAATTAAAGGAGATTAATTTGATGTCCCGTATTTTTTACAATTGCAGGATTTGATTTTTAACATTTGGATGCATTTTTATCCAAACCAAAACCATTATTAACTAATCAAAATAATTACTCGACATAATTTTGGCGATGGTTTTCTTAAAAGACAAAGACATTTATAATGTGTGTAAAGCAAACTGCACAAGCAATTTTCAAGGGGCCCCTCATGATGACTTTTCTAAAAAGACAATGTTCCATATGCAAACTTGTTTTTGATGACAAAAACTGAGTTTGTAGCTAGCCAAAGAATTCCTCTATATTTCCCCTACATGATCCCTCCCAGCTTAGCTACAAAAATACTGGAAAGTCGTCTAAAACATTCAACAAATTATACTGGCGTGTATACGGGACTGGTGCATGATAAATCTGGGTCCAGATTTATCATGCACCAGTTCCGTATTCATCGGCTTTCTGATGCCTATTGGGGTTGTATTAGGTGCCAACTCGGGTGTTTCCTCATCACCTGATCTTGGTTCTACAATAATAAGGTGTATGCATGAATGTGTATATGGCTGTGATAAGTCTCATACGAAGACAGTAATAGGCAGTATGAAAACGTATAAACTAAACTAGGATTGTGATAACAAAATTACAGAGATTAGAGTAACAATATTACTATAAGTGAGACAAGATTGGCACAGCTATTCCGTGATAAAGAAAATGATTTGTGAATACATATTTACTGATAAAGAGATTTATAAAATTAAAGTTATCCCTTTTTATAAAACAAAAGAATATTTATTACTTTTATCCTCATTATTAAAACTATTCAAAAATATGCTAAATAATAAAATATTTCAAACCACAAAAACAGCTTTATAATAAATATGAATTTAGCAGCTAAAAAAAGAAATGTTTAAAAAAAATTATATGAATGTAAAGAGATTTTATTCTTTGATAAATTTCTTCATTCTTTTGTTGAATTGTTGTTTTATAATTGTAACTTATTTTGCATTTCAGATACGATGTTGGAAATGATTTTTGACAAATTGAACTCCATATTTAAAACACCTCCAATAGCTTTTTGTTGAAATTTTTTTGCCAGAAAACAATGGATGAGCTGTGTTTTACAAATGATGAAATATTTCCCAGCAGCATGTGCCAAATCAACTTTTCCGAGGAGCCCGATGGAAACATTGAACAACTCCTCAACAACACGCGAGAAAAACCTTTCATCTGTCACATGTGCAACAAACGATTTTCTACAAAGATAATCCTAAACAGGCACCTTCCCACCCACTCCAGTGAAAAGCCCCACGTTTGTCAAGTCTGCAAGAAAGCATTCCTCAGAAAATCCGACCTGACGAACCACTTCTTCGTTCACGTCGGCGAAAAATCATACGTCTGCGACATCTGCAACAAGGCTTTCCTCCAGAAGAGCTACCTGAGGAGTCACCTCCTCACTCATAACAGAGAAAAGAAACACGTGTGTCACATATGCGACAAAACATTTTCATTAGTACGTTATCTCAGGCACCACCTACGCATTCACTCCGGTGACAAACCTCACGTCTGTGACGTATGCGACAAGGCGTTCTACCAAAAGAAATCCCTCAACACGCACCTCCTGTCCCACACCGGGGAAAAACCGCACATGTGCAACTTATGCAATAAAAGATTCACTGAAAAACACAGTCTCCAGGAACATCTTGTCACGCACACGGGAGAAAAACCTCACGTCTGTGACATATGCCAGAAAGGGTTTTCCCAAAGAAGTGCCTACAGAAGACATCTTCTCACACACACGGACAAGAAGCCGCACATGTGCGAGTTTTGCAACAAGGTTTTTATAGAGAAATCAACTCTTCAGGAGCATCGGTTCACACATACGGGAGAAAAGCCACATTTTTGCGAACTCTGTCAAAAGGGATTTTCACAGAAGAGTGCCTTTAGAAGGCACCTTCTTATTCATATTGATGGAAGGCCATGCAGGCGCAACTTGTGCGACCAAGTGTTTGTTGAAGCACACAGCCTGCAGGAATATATATAGGGATTGTTCATTAGAACTAAGTTCATAATTGGAGGATTGTGCATTCAATCCTCGCCATCTTTCCTGTAGAAGTGGCTGATAACCTTTAAATTTGTTATAATCCAAATGTCCTCATGTTGATAATTGTGTTAAAGTTTGGATGGTGGAGTGCCAACTCAGGTGTTGTAATTGTCATTCAACCTTAGTTCAAAATGTCCAGGTATTCTTCCTGGATCTTTCAGGATAAATGCTGAACTGTCGCCAATAGTCCATTGTGTAGCTTTAATATGATGTTAATTCTGAAATTGACATTGTGTTACTATAATTAAAAATTGGTTCTTAATCATAGTAACAGAGAGATGCACATGTGTGAACTATGTGATTAATCATTTACTGAAGGACATGATGTTCTAGTACATTTTTTCACTAACGTTTCTCTAAATTCTGCTACCGGTGATATTAAACAAAGCCTTGATAAGTCAATGTAAAGAATTTACAGCAAAATAGCTGTGCAATTGTTTTGTTTTTCTGTGCGTGTGAACAGGCAAATAAACTTTATTCTTTATTGTAAAACATCAAAATTAGAATCATTCCTAAATATGCCAGTTGTGTTACATTATTGTAATCCTCTTAAAATATAGGCATTTGACTCAAACACAGTGCAAGGTATATTTTTAGCCCTAGTGAACTTAATTTTAACAAAACTACAAGTGTCAAATTGCTTGTAAAAAATATTGGGTCAGGTTTACTGTACGTTCACCCTTGGCGCGATTTTTCCCGCATTTGACGATAATTTTTTTTAAATGGCAACCCCCCTCCGAAACGACAAGGAATTGCAGCAACCCTATTGGACAACAGTCGCCAAAATGGCGACTTTTGGCGAGATTTTGAAAAAGTCGCCAAGGGTGACCGTACAGTAAACCTTTACCAAAATATTTTTTATAAATAACATGAATACCTGAGATATGTTTTATTTTTATAATTTTTTTACACTGTTACTTAAACAACTATGGCAGTCACAATAGTGAAAATCTCTTATCTATGCTGTCAATTGTGCTTTTTCTTTCTAGCAAGAAAATCAAATTTATTCACTATAAATAAATGTATTGATATAAATAATAAAATATCTAAAGGGAGGATGAGAAGTAATATGTATTTAAATGTTTTATTTTAATTAAAAAATATATAAATTGACACACTTTAAAAAGTTTTAACTGCAAGTTAGAAATTCCCATTCTAATCAAGTGCATAAATTTTTTTTATACAAAATTTCAATGGCCACCCTTGTCAGGTACCCGAAGCTTTCCCTTGTGTAACTTTGGTCCTAGGCCTCCCATAAAATATACTGGAAATACCCTTCTGTCGTAGAGAAAAGAATGCTTTAATATGACACTAAAGTTACATTAAGCAGCATTTTGTCTTTTTTCGTTATTAAGGAAAAATATGTCCTACATACAGAATTCTTTTCTTTATAATTGACTAAATCTTTAATAAATGTGATAAAGTATAACCATTTAAAATGTGATACTAATGTTGATTTTTTTTTATTGTATTTTCTAGTAAAATTATCTTCAATCATTTGTCATAATTTTTATTGTGTGTCACTAAGATTTGGCTTCAAAAAAATCCTTAAAATTTGCTCTATATTGCAAATATGTGGTTGATAGATATTTTAAAGAATTTTGATCTTTTATATGGTTTTAAATAAGTTTTATGTGATATTTTTTTAATTAAAAGTGTAGGATTAGTAAGCTAGTAAAAGTGTTAAAAAAAGTAAATTAAAGTTATAACAATCAAAAACCTAAATGTGTTAATTTTTTTTACTTGGTATTAAAAAAAATTGTAGTTTATTCAGAATTTTAAGAAAGTGTATTTTTCTGTATTAATGCAATTACTTTACGACTTATTATTAATTAACATGCAGATCAAGATACTTTTTGTATACAATAATAATTTGAAAGATTATCAAATTTTTACTGCATACTTGTTTTTATCAAAACCATCTTTGATGCCTTTTTACTACTATATACGAGGTGCCCACTAAAGTCTTTTGCTACCCTATTAACTTTTAAATGTCAACTTTTATTGTCACAAAAGTGGTGACTAGGTATAGTAAAAAGTGGCTATATATGCTGTACGATGAGACCGCTGTATTGTATCTAACATCCAACTAAACAAAAACTTAAATATTTCTAATTTGTTAAATGTACGCTTATGTATATGTACAAAAATTCGAATACGCAATTTTGATTTTTCATTCATATATATATATTATACAAGTCATGTTTTACCAAAACCAAATAAAATTTTTAGTGTTATTGTTAATAAATTTTGATAATAATTCTTCGTTTCATAGACATATGATTAATGAAGTAATATGCTAATATAAAAATTTCATGGTTTATAAGTTTGTTTTAATATTTATGTTTTGATCAAAATTGGTATGATATTAATATTTAAGGACTGTTATGTTTTAACTAAACATATAATAAATTTCTATTTACACAATGTGCTTTTGTTCTCTGAATTTATGACATTGTATTGTGCACATAACACACTTGTTAATCTATTAGATTTGCAGATTACTTCATGAATACTTACTGAACTTAATTTTATATAAATTAAAAAACCAAAAATAGTACGATTGAAAAACATTTTATAATTAAATATTAATATTGTGCAAGCGCTTTGCACTTGTAGGAGTAATATCGACACAAAAACCCTTAATAATTTGATAGGAGAATGAATAAATGTAGCTCAGTGGTTACCAAAAGGCGTCCGCGGGTCGATGTCAGAGGGTTCAAAATAAAAGTTTAAAATGCATTAGTCACCCCGTGGTTACTTTTTTGAAAAAGCTATTTCCACAACGATTCTTGGAGTCAAAGATAATGAACCAAACAAAAAAAAATTCACTCTTCCCATACAGTTCAAAAGTCAAATATACTGCCTACCAAATTCGTTAAAACTTATATCAGTCGGCCGCGATCTGCGTCAAAAAAAAATATGAGGGAAAAATTACTCAGATTTTTTCTACGAAATTAAAAATACGTAATCCATGATACAACATACATACAAGACTAAGAAAAGTAATAAAGTAGTGATCTTGATATCGGAGGGTTTCCAGCTTCCCTACAAAATATTAGGAATGTCGTCCAGAACATCAACAAAAATTATCGCCGTGTATACGGGACTGGTGCACGATAAATCTGATCGCGGTCCAAAGTTCCGACGCCTATTGAGGTTGCGTTGGGTGCCAGTTCAGGTGTTGTGCTCGTCATCTGACCATGGTTCAAAAATACGAGGCATCGTTCCCGGGTATTTCCTTCAAGATAGGCCTCGAATTGTTGCCAATAGCCCACTGTTCAGCTCTAGTGCGACGTTTTTTAGCAAAAACCAAACCAAACCTGTCATGTTCGTGTCAGCAGCAGTAGAACAACTAACCTTTCATGAAACGAAACTAAACTTATGAAACTTTGTTTTCAGCTGGTTTATGCAGACGTTTTGTATAATATAAATTATATTATTTATAGTATGAATAAGAGGACAATAAAAATATACATTATACTCTATTGTAATTAGTGGTCGCAGTACCGAATGCACCCCGTTTCTCGCCAAATAAGAATTACGCCAAGCAGAAGAGCGATAAATAGTTCAATATAGCAAAGTTGTTAGTAGTAGGGGAAAAGATAGGGATGTATTGGATGGATACAGGGGAAAGTTATAAGAGCAGTATAGAGACAGGATGATTCCTAAAATGAATGTTGGATTCAAATAGAGTTGCACTAGGAAGGAAAAACAAATTACTAGTATCAGTTTGAAAATATATTATTTTTCAAAAAGATATAAATTGGACATCTAAACTTTAGAAATATTATTTTATGTTTAAAAAACCCTACTTTTAAGCTTTTGTCTGCAATAATTCTTAGAAATGTTTTGAATGCTTTAACACATTTTATGAATTAAACGCGTGTTTTTGGAAAGAAAAAATTACGAAGTGAAATCTTTGCAGCTTTGAAAGCGTATCTTTAATTTTATCTTCGTTAAAAATATATATATGTATATTGCATTTCTCTATTCATATTACTGATGACTAAATATACACAAAACTATAATACCGTTCTTATTATTTGAAATAAGATACGTTTTTATATTAGCAGTCATGCTAATTAGTATTAGTAGTCATGGTAATTAGTATTAGTAGCCATGGTAATTAGTTATTAATTAACAAATGTTAATTATCCATAATTTATTATCTAGTTATTTGCATACATTTCTTAATAAATTAATAATTTTGTTAATATTTAAAATTAAAATGAACATAATTTGAATAAATTACATGAACATTTTCCTTGTGTCTAAGATCCTATTTGGGATATTAATAGAAAATTTTGATCTGAAATCCTATGGTTGGAGTAGGGGAAGAAAATATTGAGCCTCTACCTTTCCTTCTTACATCTATGGGAACCAACTGCACTAGAGCTGAACAATGAGCTATTAAACTGTAGTAGAATGTAAATTAAGAATCATAAATATTAAATATTGGGAGCTAAGAAGTTTGAGATACTATCTTACGCAGGAACCATCATATAGTTATTATTATTGCTAATTATGATAGTATTTTAATATTAATCCCTTACAAGATATAAAAAGCGCTATTAATTATTATTAGTTAACCCTTCAATACATAAGTTTTAATTTTATTTTAAATTCATACTAAAAACATAGCCAAAATGAAAGAAAAAAAAATCCTAGCATTCATTTTCTTTAGAAGTTTGTTTGGCTTTAACATGTGTTTCTTGTTGAAATAACCATCCGCCCTACAATTTTTTTTAATTTGTAACTTGATATTTATAATCAACTTAGATTTTTAAAAAGTTCTAGTTACTCTAATTCATAGTGTATTTAGCTAAGTAACAAGATTAGTTAAATTAATAACCATTCGAATCCACAAACATCTTTAGGATCATTTATTAACCCTTGAGGTATACGATATATTTGGAGGTAAAATAACATTACAATAATCATAAAGATCTTTATAGAGGGAGGAGGGACGTGAAGTTAATATATTGCGTCACGTACATATGAAGGGGTGCAATTACCGCTGCCTTACGAGTATATATAGATTACTACGTATTATCCATATAACTATCATAGTGCTAACTAATAATTCTTACAAATATTGTTCATTACTAGATTTTAAAAGAGTTAAACCGGAAAAATTTCAATAATAGTTGTGCTTTTTTTTTTTAAAAAATGTGACATAACTACACGTTTAAAATCAGTCCGAGAACAAGGGTCCTTGGCAGAAACTTAAGCCACATAAAAAAAAGTTGATAATAACCTTTCCTTCTTTTACTCGTATGGAAATCAGCCTACTGTGTGAAGGTGGGCCGCGTCGACCAGGTTAACCTTTAATCTCCCCCCACACCCAATCATCTGTTCTTTGCCAAGCGTGGGAGGTGAGTTAAATTTCACGCATAATTTTATGTGTTTTGATGATGCAAATTCAGTTCTAAGCACAGGTAGTGGCGAGTGCTTGCTTAAATAGAAGATATCAACAAGTTGTACAGTTTTATTTGACTAGTTGACAATTTAAACCATTAGTGTAAAAAATTTTCATGAAGTGGAAAGCGCTGATTTGCCAAAGATTTCATTATGAAGTATGAAGCCAATATATCATTCTAAAGGTTCCTTTCGCACACCAAAAAATATCTACCTTGACCTAGTGTAGGTGACTTGTACACTTTAAATCTATCGTTTCTTCAATGTCCTCACGCCATTGAAGTAGTGTGGTGTGCCAGGTCAGGATTTTGTCTTCGTCATCGGACCATAATTCAAAATTATGAGACGAGTGTTCCCGGCTCTTTCCTTCGGGATAGATCCCGAATCGTCGCCAATAGCCCATTGTGTAGCTCTTATGGGCTATTGGTGATGTTAATTAACCAACCAACTGATTTTTATCAGCAGTTACTTTACAATAGTAAATCCCATTGAACATTCATGTAAGTTATAATATTACTTCAGGCCTCCGTGGCCGAGCGGTTAAAGGCGTTCAGCTGCTAATCCGAGGATTGGTTGTTCGAACCCGCGCGATGGACTTGACAAAGAAAAGTAAAAAAGTAGTGATCTTGTGATCGGAGGGTTGCCGGCTTCGCTACAAAAATACTAGAAAAGTCGTCCAGAACATCCGCAAAAATTAACGGCGTGTATACGGGACTGGTGCACGATAAATCTGATCGGGGTTCAAAGTCTTGATGTCTATTGAAGGCGTTGGGTGCCATTTCAGGTGTTTCCTCGTCATCTGACCATGGTTCTAAAATAACGAGGCGCATGTATGAATGTTTGTGTGAATGTGTTCCCGGGTCTTTCCTTCGAGGTAGACCCCGAACCGTCGCCAATAGCCCACTGTGCAGCTGTAGTGCAACGTTAATTAACCAAAACAAAACTATATATATATATATATATATTACTTTACCCTTTTGATATAAATTGGTTGGTTTGGTTAATTAACGTCTCACTAGAGCTGCACAGTGGGCTATTGGCGACGCGGTTCGGGGCCTATCTCGAAGGAAAGACCCGGAAACGATGCCTCGTATTTTTGAACCATGGTGAGATGACGAGGGCAACACCTGAGCTGGCTCCCGCGCAACATCAATAGCCGTCAGGACATTGGACCCCGATCAAATTTATCGTGCACCAGTCCCGTATACACGCCAGTATAATTTGTTGGGTGTTCTGGACGACATTCTAGTATTTTTGTAGGGAAGCTGGCAACCCTCCGATCTCAAGATCCCTACTTTTTTACTTTTCTCTGTCAAGTCCATCGCACGGATTCGAACCAACAATCCTCTGATTAGTGGCTGAACGCCTTATCCACTGAGCAACTGGGGCTCTCGTAAATAGAACCTAATTAAATATATATATATTTTTGCTATAACGTTTAAATTACTCAATTTAGGTACCATTTCAGGAAATGGATGGGTGGTGAGTTGAATTAACACCGCACTACGGCTTTTTAGCGATGGTTCAGTGCCCCCCCCCCCTCCCCCAATAATCTGGAAATCCTAAAAGTTGAGAATTTCGAAGTTAAGTTGGGAAATTTCATGTTTTACCCCCCCCCCCCCCCCCAAATACTCTTTGTGTGACTGCACTAGATGAGGATCTATCTCGAAGGAAAGACCCGGGAACATTGTCTCGCAATTTGGAATTTTGATCAGATGACGAGGGCAACACCTGAAATGGCGCCATACGCAACCTAAACAGGCGTGAAAACTTCAGTCTACGACAGATTAAATGTGCACCAGTCTCCTATACACGGCGGAAGTTTTTTTACGGATGATCAGGAACAATGCCGACAACCCTCTGATCATAAATTCTCTACGCTGTCAGAGACGATATTCGAACTTGCATCGTCATCTGATCACGGTTCGAAAATACGATGCCGTAAATGTCTGTTTAAGTAATATCGGGTTCGAAGTAAGGGTAAAAGGTAATAACCATTTTGTTTTTTAAAAAAAGTTAAGTATTCATTCCACATAAACGTGCAAAGTATTTTGATCGTTTAATTTTTTTAAAAGCATCGTAGTTATTACTTTTTCACAACATGAAAGTGCATTAAGAAGACCATCTAATTACCGAATTTAGACTAATTTACGGAATTTTAGCGAGTGTATTTGTCTGGTTTTTTGTGGTCGTGAGGTCTACTCTTTCCAGAACTACTAGAAATTTAAGAAATATCCAAGTACTTTTGAAAGTTGCTCTAAAAACTAAATCACATAAAAAAAAATATTCTTGGCATGTAGATTTTGGTGAAGCTAGATTGAAAATTGCGTATATTGTGCACTAGATCTTTTCACAATGATTTCTTTATTTTCAACTTGAGTCCCCTCTCACTTGTTATGCCACTGCCTGAGTTATATTAGTAAAATATATTCTAAAGCTTTTTATTTAATAAGCTTATTTTACTCACATAATTTTAACTTATCGATCCATACCAATTTTTTTTTAATTTAGCAGTCTCTACTTCTAAGTAAAAGCTTAAAAACGTTTACTAATGTAGGTTTTTAACGATGTTTGTAATGTTTATTCACATCTCGGAAACTAATGATCCGATTTTACTGAAACTTGTTAAAATCGTAGGTCCTACTCTAAATACTACTCTACTCCACTAAAAAAAAAAAATTCTAAATACTACATGACATTTAAAATTACACCATTTTAAAAGAAAAATTAGTTGCAGCTGAATTGTTGAAAAATTATGCATTATTAAACTACATTACGATCATCTTAAAAAGTAATTTTTATACAATTATTTTTTAGTATGAAACATGTATAAAACGCATTATCACATTGCAGACGTGTGTACCACCAGAATAGAGCAGGGGAAAAAATGGTCACATTAAGCTAGACATTCACTTGACCCTGAGAAAGACTCCATTGAACCCTTCGGTGGGGGACCGTCCTCCCCCTCCTTGCAGGTGGCTGAATACGCCTCCCCTTTTCCGGTTTCAAATTACCGAAATTCCTAAAGAGCGTCCGGCGATGGTTAAGAAACTGAACGCACCTAGTCGTGAATTTTATTAGGCCTGTGGGCCCCTAAAATAATCTAAAAAACCAGCGTGAATGCAATTAGGTAATTCGATTTTTTTTTGGTTAATTGAGATATCGAATAAATTGAGCGTTATTCGATTATCAAACTAAACAAAAGTGTGAACATACCTTTAACTTTAAAAATGGAGTTATAATTTTCTAAAACAAAATTTACAGAAAAATCTCGAATGCGGCTGTTTTGAATCACGGACAGAAGAGCTTAATGTAAAATGTAATTTTCATTAGATTATAGAAATAGATATTGGACACCAACAAAAACTTCACCAATAGAGGGAAGATAAACAAAATGTTCTGTCTATCGCCACGGGCATCCATTAACGCTTTTTACATGTTTTGCTTTATTTAAAATAATTTACGTAAATATGGTATCTAAATTTCTTTTGAATGAAACCAAATTTATGTAAATCGTGCTATTTGTCACAGAGTTATAATGTCAAAATAGATCATTCGAAAAAAACGAATTTCTACCCTGACATCCCATGTAGCTGATTTTAAAAATGTTTTACGTTAACATATTTAAAAAAAAAAAAACTTGAGTGTTTACTCATCAAGAGACCATTCTACCTTATTCGTTTGGGTCTTAAGCAAGACCCAAACGAATAAGTAATCGCTTAGGGCGCTGGTTAAATAAGGGAACCAAATTTTAGTGAAGACAGAAAAATATAAATGATTTTATACGGATTTTTTTTGTCAAGCGTTGACATTTTTCAAGATTTATATTTTATTATTTCAATTATATATCGCAATACAATCAAATAATTTTTTAAAGATTCATTTCTACCCATATATTGCATTATTAAGGTTAGCTTAGATTTTATTTTCTTATCTAAAAACTACTCTTGACACTAGAGACTAGTTATTTTCCAAAAACTTTGGAATTTTGCAATTTAGAAAATTTTTATCTTAAAAATATTTTTTAAATATTGCAAAATCGCCTTAAAATATAATTTGTGCAAACTAGGCACAAAAATCATATTCGCATGTGCCACAAAAACTCCTTGAAGTGTCCATGACTATCCCGCCATCGGGGTACAAGCGATCGGCCAGACGTTGTGGTTTTAAAAACTTCATTACACAAATAGATTTAGGAAAACTTTCAAATATAGCAAAATTGTATTTATAATTGAAGGTTCACTTACATAAAACCTAAATGGAAAAATTAAAAAATATTCTTACAATTGAAAACGTAATAAATTTTTATTAATATTTGCAAACAAAATGTTGAAAGGCGTACTTTGAAGTCGCATTCATGCTGTTTATGACACAGTTTGACTCGTTGAATTCACATAATTCCTCATATTAAAGAATAACAAATAAATTATACTATAAATCTCAATTAAATCATATGAGTAGCCCAGATGCAAAAACAGGTTTTGTCCAAAAATTCGAAATATGATATTTTGGTATCAATATGTTCTTTACAACTTTAAGGGGATTTAATTCTAAAATTTATTTAAAAAAAAACCACCTTTTTTCAATTTTATCATTTATCCGTAGCTCTAAATTAGGAGGCAGTATTTCCGAAGGTTCCAGTTGTAAGAAGTAAGTTTTTTTAATAGAGATTATACATTAAATTAACCCATTTAAAAAAAGTTTATTCCTAAAGAAGGGCGCAAAAACAGAATTTGGAAGGGAAAAAATCAGATTTAAGAAATCGTTTGTTATTAGTAAAAAAATATAGCTAAATTAAAATAAGTTTCTGTTAAATGTAATGTAATATTTATCTCAAATATGCAACTTTTTTAATCGATGATAAAATTTAAAATATCTTTTGCAGGGACAGAAAGGTATTTTATGGTCAAGCATGCGTTTCAGAAAGTTTTTCAAATTAGCTTCTCAAGAGTTTAGTGAACATTTTACGTCCTAAACCTTTACCCTAGGTACTTGGATTGTTTACCTGTATATAGAATTTCAAAGGAAGTCGTTATGCGGCTGCCGAAAATTTTGGTATTCGGCCTCAAAGTCAACCGAATATTCGGTAATCGACCAAATCATTATTCGTCACTTGCTTACTTAAAACTTTTTAAATTTTGACATTTATTAACTGCCTCTCATCGGAATGATCTTTAAATCCGCTCCTGTGTATTCGAATCCCGAATAGATATTTTTCACGATCACCCCTGCCTAGATATTAAGATTGTATATTGCTAAATATAATAATTCGATCTACACTTATCCGAGTCTCGCATGCTAAAGGTACTGTACTCGAATCCCGAATGGTTTTGAACGGTCGTTCTGAATAGGAATTACTGTTGTGCAGTGACGAATTCCTAAAAAAAATTATTCCCGGTTAACATCACACCCATAGAGCACTGAAGAGCAATTTTCATAAATAAAAATCTTTTTAACATTATACAACTTCATCTATATAAACTCAAGTATTGGAATAAAATTTTACTTAATTTTTATTAAAATTGCTGAAACATTAAATCTCAACTGTGTGCGGTTTTCTTTAAAACTATATTGTATAAAATTGTCTTATTTCAAATTCCATATTTAGATGACTATTGCAATCAGTGTAGTATCGAGTACGCGACCCCGGCAGGGTTAACAACAACAGTTTTTCTCTTTCGATTTCGCTTATACCGAGGTTAAAACTAGCTAAAGGCACTCTACACCGGAAAATTTGAGGCATTTTCGAAAAAATAAAATTATAAATGTTTAATCTATTTAAAATGTTCTTTTTAATACGTACTACTTTACTGTGGTGGATCTATAGCTATAGGGAAGTATCCCCCTCCGAGATATTCTAACTTAGATTACATAACATGTGCATGTTATCGATTTGGAAGGATTTTTTTAAAGGCTGATCATTCAACACACAATCTCTATGTAACGAACCCACATATTGAATAACTTTTCTAGTAAAGTAAAATGACATAATAATAATAACGATATTCGAGCTATCACACCAATATACAAATTTTTTTTTTAGGGTGGTTCGAATTTTTTTTTCCTAAACGTTTTAGTGCGGAAAAGTTGCCTCCTATAATAATAAGTTCCTGGGTCTTTCCTTCGAGATAGGCCCGAACCGTCGCCAATAGCCCACTGTGCAGCTTTAGTTCGACGTTAATTAATCAAACCAAACCTATAATAATAAAAAAAAAACCATAAAAATCTATTGACATCTTCCGATCACGCATTGTACCAAAAGTTTATAGAAATTGACGAAATTAAATAAATTTCGTAATTTTTTTAATATTAAAAATTATACGATTAAGACGATATAGTTTGTTATGTTTATTTTATAGTTCGATAAATTAAAACATTCGAGGAACAGAATTTTTTTTAGTGTCATTGTTTTAATCATTTTACAGATAATCGCCTTACAACGCTTTAGTACCTATTTACAAATATTTATAACATCAGTCGTCTAAAATAACGGTTTTACTTAAAAAAAAAAGAAATTTGTTAAATGTCGTAAATTTTTTAGTACAAAGCACAATCGGAAGATATCAACCAATTTGTATTTCTTTACGTCATATTCTATTATTATATGAGGTAATTTTACCACGCGCATTAAAAAAATCATTATTTTCGACCCACCCTATTTTTCAAACAAAAAACACAACGTAAAGACAAGAAACTATGTCAGTTTTAGTGCAAATAGCCCACTTCACAGTAATACCCAATCAGTAAAAAATAAAAAATACATACTTCACTTTCCTATACATTGTTGAATAATTCGCTAATGTGTAAATATCTTCGAAAAACATATTGGAAATACTATTAATGATCAACTTGAAATATTTGTGTCATAATCTATTGTAATATTTGTGTCATAATTATATGGCTAAAATGTAAAATAATCTAAGATACATGATTTAATATATCTTAATTGATTAATGGTAATAGCAATTATGACATTTAATTATTTTTTATTAATAACAAAGACATACAAAACGTGAAAGAAAATCTTAGTGTTCTAACTTTCTTTCCAATATTAGTACATTTCTAACCAATAATTGCATAAAAAATTCGATACAAAAATCGTAATTTATATTTGTTAATTACACTACTTCAACAAACAATTTTACGATAACGTTTTATTTTAAATCACAATTTTTTAGTCTAATCCCCCATAAATACGACTTAAAAAAGGCAAAAGATTAATAATAATTAACATCATGCAGCGAAATCTTATCCAAATTCTATTGGTTTTTTTTAACAAAAATGCTCAATTGAACTACGTTCCCCAAATAAAAAGCTTAGATGATTGAGTTGAGTTGAGCGAAGCGTGCGGAGTACCTTAGGAGCGTAGCTCCTTTAACCTCCTGTATGACTATTATTTATATCAACATGACTTTATGATAGATTTGAATGACATGTAAAAACAAGTAAGGACAGAACAGGGACAACACAGGACGTGAAGACGAAACAACATATTAAAGCACTAAAAATAGAGGCGTGAGCCTCTTTCCATGAAAATGACTATAATTACATAGGTTCTTTTCAAGTCCTTTGGACATTCATAACAAGTGGCACAGTGAAAAAAGAATGAGCATGATGCCTCAAAATTACATGGGTGAATTACATTTCTATTTTACAATATGAGAGGTGAATAAACTACCAGGGCGTGAGCCTTTTTTTTTTTTCCTTTTTTTTTTTTTTTTTTTTTTCCCCCCCCATGAAAGACCTACATTTCATAGGTTCTTTTCAAGTCCTTTGGACATATAAAACACGTAGCCTAGTGAAAAATATTGGGCATGAAGCCTCAAGATACATGGGTGAGATACATTTCTATTTTACAACATGAGAGGGTGAATGACATTTCTATTTTACAACAAATCTGGGGAAATACGTACATTACTAAATTAGCTTAGTCTAGGGACATCACAATAGATCAAGCGAAAACATGTCAGGTTGAAATGGGACTGCTGGGGATTATTTGCAGAGCTTCATAGCTGCTCTGGGTCGCCGTCTGTTTACCCAAAGGGTCCTTTTTTATTTTTAGATTTCGTATTGCGTCAGTAACTTCAATTTGTAGGACAGGTTCATATGTATTACATGGTTTTATGAGGAGAAAGTTATTATGTTGGGGAATATCGTTAATGTAAGCGTTAAAAAGCAGGGGCCCCAGGACAGAACCTTGGGGAGTTCCTGCTTTAACTAATCTAATGGTTGAAAGGGATTTTCGGACCGAGACAGCAAAGGTCCTGTTCTTTAGGTAGGAGTGGATAAGATGAATGAGATTATCAGGGACAGTTAATGAGATTAATTTGTGGATCAAGCCCTTGATCCAGACACGATCAAAGGCCTTAGCAACGTCGAGGAATAGAGCTGCCGTGCTTTCCTTTTTAGAAAGACTTTCTGAGATGAAGTCCGTTACCCTTAATAGTTGGTGCGTAGTTGAAAGCTCTTTCATGAACCCAAATTGTTGTGGGATTAGTTTTTTATTTATGGTGAGGAAATTTAGGATTCTATCTCTGATAGTTCGTTCGGCAATTTTGCCTAGAACAGGTAGCAGAGAGATAGGTCGATAGGACGATGGTTCTTTTGGGCTTTTGCCTGGTTTTGGAATTGGAATTACTTTCGCGCTCTTCCAAGGGGTAGGAAAATAGTTAAGATAGAACATTGTATTTAGAATAAGTACAAAGTATGCAATGAAGTTGGGTGGGAGGTTCTTCATCATCTTGTTAGTTATCCCCTCCTTCCCCGGGGCCTTTTTTATTTTTAGATTTCGTATTGCGTCAGTAACTTCAATTTGTAGGACAGGTTCATATGTATTACATGGTTTTATGAGGAGAAAGTTGTCAACAGAGTTTAGGACATCTGTGTTAAACTGGTGATTAGTTGTAGGGTTTTCATTGAATTGGGCTTCGTATGTATCGGCGATTACATTTGCCTTGTCTGTATCCGTAAGCGCCATGGAATTTCCGCTTTGAAGCGGTGGTATCGGTTTGTGTTTATTTTTAAAGGATCGAGCTGCTTTCCAAATTGAGCCGTTTCCAACTTCTAGAGAGACAAGGTAATCATTCCAGTCTTTTTGTATTATTTTACTGGTTGCGTTTCTAAGCTCCCCCTGGAGTTTACGCATAAGTGCTCTGTCGGTAGGATCACGATACCTCTGCCAGTCCCTTCTGGCATGACTTTTCCTTTTGATAAGGTTTGTGATTTGGCTTGTTACGTGAATACCATTTATACGTGAGGTTTCGGTTGAGGAGTTTGCATGTGTTTGAATAATATTATCAGTTAGGTTAGTTACAGCTTCGTCCAGTTCACTGGGGGAGGTGGGGGCAGTTTCAGGGAGAGTTTGGTTTACGAGTTTACTTTGGAAGGTTTCCCAATTTGTTTTGTAGTACATATCTACATTGGTTCTAGGTATGTCAACTGAGAAGATCAGTGAAACTGGGTTATGGTCAGAGCTGAACTCTGCCATAGATTTAATTGAGTAGTTATACGGAATATCACGGATGAGTGCCAAGTCAATTGTTGAGTATGAATGAGTACCGAACCTGGTTGGGGTGTCGGGGGCTGCTATCTCGAAGCCATTATTATCTGAGAAGATTTCGATCTTGTACCCTGCTAGATTTTTGCAGTGATTCCATCGAAGTGATTTCGCATTTAGATCGCCAAAAAGGATCATAGAGTTGCCAATTTTTTGAAGTGTGATGAGCTCTTTCCCAAGGGAGAGGGTTGGGCTATTTCTAATATAAATTGAGGCTATGGAAAATTTCGTGAGGCCTTTCGGGTTTACAGTGATAATTGTGGATTCTATGTTATCTAAGAGAGGAGAGGGGACTCTGTATGCCGGGATGTTTGATTTAATGAATATTGCTGTGCCTAGTTTATGAATAGGGGCAGTAGGTGTGGGATCAACTTTATCATCTCTAATACAGATGTAATTTGGCATGCTAACTTTATTTGTTGAGTAGAGTCTCGTTTCTTGAATTAATATTACATCAGGAAGCTGCTTAGCCACAAGCTCTCTCAGCTCCCCGATTTTATTAGATAGTCCATTACAGTTCCAAGAAATAATTGAGAATTTAGGTTGGTTTGTGGACATTAAAGGGTGTTTTGCTGGGTTATTTTGTTAACGCTCTCAGCAAGAGAAGCGACCTTTTCCGTAAGAGCAGTCATCTGCGTCATTAGCTTGAAAAACATTTCGTTTGTGACCACAAATGGCGGTTCAATTGGACTTGTAGTTGGATTTATTACAGGATTGACGATAGGATTAACGATAGTTTGGCCGCTAGATGCCGCCTCTGCGTAACTAAAATTGGGTCGGATTGAGTTTGAAGTAGGAATATGGGTAGGAGCTGTGGTGTGCTCCGATTGATCGCGGGCTCGAGTAAATCTCGGAGCTTGATAGGCCCTCGATCTGGGGGCACCTTGGTATGGCTTTTTCTTTAACTTGGGGAATTCCTTGAACTATTGCAAAAGCAAGAAGATATTTCAACACAGATAACATCAGAAAAGCACTTGATATTCCCAGCTTCAAGAAATACAATCAAAAGATTGCCAAGAAATTTTATGATAAACTTACCAACCATTCTAACACAGAAATCATTCGCATTCCAAACTATGATGCTAGGCTTGAGGTCAACAAGAAAAGACCTAGAGCTTTTGTTACTTGAAGATTTCGTATCAAATTACTACTCATCACTCCTTCTAGGTTGTTGTTGGAGGCTTCTGCATCCATCATCCTCTTGGTTTCGAGAGCATTGAGTTTTTAACTACTTCATGTTTACTTCAGATTTACTGAAGATATCTATTTTATGTGCAGAGAAATGTGCTTTCTCCTAATTCACTGTACATTCACCATTTCTGCGGGAAGATGTTTTTCCTGGGATTTGGGTGTTTGTGTTCCCATTCATTGTTCCTATCATCAGTTGTCCTCGACACCAACCCCCATGCCCATCTTTTGACTCCTTTAATGCGCCCGGACATGTCTCTTTCTGAGAATGTGCTGGATTTAGACGTTTTGATTTTTGTTTTGTGTGTGTGTTGTCACTGTTTTGTCCTCTTACCTTATGCTACACAAATCATGCAAATATTTAGGATAAGATAAATTCATAGGAAGGGTTAAAGAAGCTTCGCTTCTAGGCACCTAGACTTTTAAATTCAGTCTAAATTCACCCTCTGTAAGAAGCCGGGTGATCCTTACCGCAGTTGCAGCATTTTGCTGGCAAGTCACGAGATTTTAGACATTCGCTAGATGAATGTTCATTGGAAGCGCATTTAACGCATCTTGGTTTTATATGACAGCCTTCGCTGCCGTGGTTGAAACCTTGGCATTTATAGCATTGGTTTACACGCCACGGCCGCATAAATTTAGACACTTCAATAGATAGGTACATGAGTTCAGTTAATTTATAAATTTCATTTTGTTTGCCGTTGTTACGGAGCTGAATCTGAAATATGGGCAGGGGTCTTCTATCCCTATTGCTAGTCAGTCTAGCGACTTTTTCAATGGAGAACCCCATATTAGTTAGTTCGTTTTCTATTTTGATTGGGCTGGTGTAGTGGGGAATACCTTTTATGACCACTTTAAGAGGGTGTTTGGCTCTAGGTGTAATGATAAAGAAATCAATATTTGCATTTCTAAGGGCAGTTGTTAGCTCCCTATGTTCGTCATCAGTATGTACAAATACCTTGACATAATCGCCACCCAACTTAAAGTTAGGCCTTTCTGAGTTTGGCAAGAATTCAATAATTCGAGCGCAGGTATCAGCATAATCCGCCGTCAATTTTACATGGATCGGCGGGATTTTTGCCTTCACCTGCACTACGGGTATGTCTTGTTCGTCATCCTGGGGGAGTGACGAAAATGGGTTGTTGTCAATGTAAACTGGCGCTGGACCAGGATTTAATATGAGTCTAGGACTCGCAATTAGATGTCGTTTCGATGGCTGAATGAACCCATCCACTTCATTTTGATCATTATTTTTGATCGGGCTTGTTACGGAATCATGGCTCCGTTTATTGCCCTTTGTAGCCGTAGGTGCAACGTAATCGGGACATCCTTCAAGAAGGCATGGTCCCATCTCATTTAGATCATATATTTTATTTTGCAAGTCTTCTCGCATATAAGCTTAGATGATTCAGAACCGTTTAAGATACAGCTACAGACAGTTCATATCCTTCCTTCTCTGTTTTCCCATTCCCCTACGCGTAAGGGAAAACCTAACGGTATACGCGGGGAAACTGGTTTTGGCGACCTTAGGCATAGTGGGATAGCCAAGTTATCGCCAACGTGGTTTAGGGCTGCCAACGGGGTGTCTGAGGAACTCTACCCTAATTAGTATTTAATAGAGTATAGTCATGATCTAATTTTTTTCTTAGAAAATATATATCTCTATTTATTTATTCAGTTTATATCTTTACGGTGATAGGAAGAAACGAAATATGATTGTAAACTTCCACAAAAAGTATGTATTATATATAAAAAAAAAAAAATAAGGCAAAATCTAGATTGAAAGGAGCCACTTTGTCGAAAGATCTAAAATACTGATGATTATGTACAATAAGCAATATTTGTTCAATCAATTTAAATTCAAGTTTGTTTTTCAAATGCATATGTTTCAATTATAGATATTTATAATTATTTTTTTATATAATTATTTTAATGAGTATATTGTTTCTATAGAATGTTATTTTCTTCCAAATAGTCGCTTTCTATTCCATATGTAGTAAGCGAATGTACTTTTTGTGCAATGGATATATTTTCGGTTCAGATATTATTTTGAGTTCAAGCATACATGCATGTTTTTAAGTCCGCTTTATGATTATATATTTCTTTTATTGGAGAATTTTAATTGTGTTTTTGAAGCACCACTTTTTTGTAGTGTAAAGATGAACTATTTAATGTTTATAATAAATAATATATTAGTTCTAAATAGCATTTGGGTTAAACTTGAGAATGAGAAAGCACTCCGCCAAGACGTCCAAGTCGTTGTTGCCAAAGATGATTTCAGTTAAATTTTTCAATTCTGTTTAGTGTAAATTTTACATTATGTTTATTTATTATCTCTGATTGGTTAGTATTTACACGATTCCCCTCTCAAGTCTTACCATTATAATAGTGTGTAGTAAAGTTGTTTATGTATGTAGCTAGTTATGACTAGCTAATTGTTCAACTAAGAGAGGGGGGCTCAACTATTTCCAAAATATTTTTTATTTTTAGAAGAAAAAAAAAAATTAGCAGTTGTGTTAATTAGTAATTTACAATTAATTAGCAATTATATTCAAATTAGTAATTATCAATAATATGTTAATTACCTAATTAATTCCATACATTTCTTGAGAAATTAACAATATTATTATTATTTTGTTATTTAAAATGAACAAAATTTTATTAAATTGTATGGACCCAAATAAAATCTTATAAGATTTTATTTGGGTTATTGGGGGGGGGGGGGGGCTTAGACCCACCCTTAGGTTGCAAAGTATTATGATTTGTTTTATATTATGAATCACTATGTATACATATATGTAACTAAAAAATAAACAATTCGCTAAATTTATAATATATAAAATATTATTCACTAACTGAAGAACTTTTAATTGCAGACTAGAGGAAGTATTAACTGATTTGGTAGTTGACTGAATTTGGAAAAGATATTTTCAAAGGTATCATGCATAAAAAAAGAATTTCTAATAGTAAACCTGCATTCAATCCCACTGAAGAACCACAAAAACAACAGCATGGAGCCCAAAGTGAAGAGTATGTGCTTCCACACAGTGAAGAAGAACTAAATACTTCCCAGAATCAGTTGCCACACATTGAAGAAGACCCACTTAAATCCGCGAATGAAATCCCCCATATTGAAGACATTTCTGAGAGTGTTCCCAACACAATTGAAGAACAACATATATGCGATACTTGCAACAAGGGATTCTCCACAAAGTCGAACCTCGTACGACACGTAATGATCCACACCGGAGAAAAGCCATTCGTCTGCGAAGTGTGCACCAGGTCTTTCTCGGAAAAAGGCTGCCTCACCAAGCACCTGCGAACCCACACGGGAGAAAAGCTGTATGTCTGCGAAGTGTGCAAAAAGGCGTTTTCCGGTAAATCCTACATCAAAGCGCACATGCGCATCCACACCGGCGAAAAACCCTTCAGTTGCAGCATCTGCAAGAAAGCCTTCACCCAAAAGGAAAGCCTCCGGAAACATTCGGTGGTCCACACCGGTGAAAAACCTTACACCTGCGAGATATGCAACAAAACGTTCACCGGCAAATCAAACCTCAACAAGCATCTACACAGCCACACAGGACTGCGACCGTTCTTCTGCGGTATGTGCCATAAAAGATTCTCGCACAAGCACTACCTCAACGCCCACCTCTTCGTGCACTCCGGCCAGAAGCCCCACCGCTGCGACGTGTGCAATAAGTCGTTTTCGCACAAGGCCACCCTCAAGACGCACTTCCGTACCCATACGGGTGAAAAGCCGCACCGCTGCCAAATATGCGATAGGACGTTTGCACAGAGCGGTAACTTACGTCTACATCTTCTCTACCACACCGGAGAGAAACCGCACATCTGCGAGGTGTGCAACAAGACATTCACCAGCAAGTCCAGCCTTATTATGCATCGGCGTACCCATACAGGTGAAAAACCACACCGGTGCAAGGTGTGCAATAAAGGGTTCTCGTACAAGAACCATCTTCGAGAACATTCCTTGACACATAGTGGAGAGAAGCCCTATCAATGTCAAGTGTGCAAAAGGGGTTTTTCCCACATGTCTAGTCTGAAGAGACACTGTATGCTTCACACCAAAGATAGGAGGCGTATTGGTAGTCTCGAGGAATTGGCATTCCAAGGTTTGTCACTCCTGTGCTGAAAGACATAAAATAACATTCAACAGTGTTTTAATAGTCTTAGAAATAAGCCTTTGTGATATGTTATTGCCATTGAAATGTCATCAACAGTTTGAACCGCTGGTCTTTTGTCGTCGCTGTGCCATCTGATATAATAAGAAGGCATTTAGAGTGATACCTGGGGGCAGTGCCATCCCACAATTTTTTGGGGGGGGTGTTGAAACAAGAAATTTCCCAACTTAAAAATTCAAAATTCCCAACTCAACAGTGCTGAAAATTCCCAATTCCAACTTTTCGTCATTTTTCATTGTTTTTTATTATTAGATAAAAAAATTAAACAATTCTCTCACAAGCATTGATTTGCTGCATGTATGTTCCAACTGAAGTCTAATTTAAATGTAATCTTATTAGTTGGGGAATTTCTTATCTTCCTTAGATAATAATATTTTCATCGTTTGCTAATAATATTAATTTTTTCAGGCATAAATCTGCTCTCCCCCGGTGCGAAGGGCCTGTCTGGGGGTATTACTCATCTAGCTGAACAGAAAAAATGGTGTGGGGACCGCAAAGGGTTAAAATGGGTTGCATTGTAAACGGGAATTGTGCATTATTAAATTCAAGATGGTGTTAGTGATAAAAAAACACACAACTGAATTGATTAGGAAGTTTTGAATCTTTTGTGATTTCAGAGTTTATCATTCCTGAGCTGAAAAAATTTACACAAGATCTGGCCATTTTCTAATGATTTGTAGTGGATGGCTTTATTCTAATGATCAGTAGTGTACTTGTATTGTAAATGGGAATTGTGCATTGTTAAATTCAATATGTTGGTGTTAGTGATAAAAAAAAACACAACTGAATTGATTAGGAAGTTTTGAATCTTTTGTGATTTCAGAGTTTATCATTCCTAAGCCGAAGAGTCGCCAATAGCCCACTGTGCAGCTCTAGTGCGACGTTGATTAATCAAACCTGAGCCGAAGAAATGTACACCAGAGGCAGCCATATTCTAATAATCAGTACTGGCTTTATTCTAATGATCTGTAGTGGCTTGATTGGGCAGACGTAGTATATAAATATTATACACTTATATTATATAAATCAAAAATGTGCAATTGTGAATTTCAAAATGTTAGGGATAAAAATAACACAAACAACTGAATCTGTGATAGATTATATCATTTCTGAATTAGACTAAGCTTCACATTAGGTCATATTGTAATTAAGGCAGTCATAGTTTAAAATGGTTTTTGGAAATGTGCAGTTATGAAATTTGGGAAATTGATGTTATTAAAAAACTCAATTGGATATATGGGTGCAAGAACAAGGCAGCTCCAGTTTTCACAATTGTTCAGGAAGGACAAAAAACACTGACTGTTTCTTGCATCGTAATACAAATTAAAACCTCTTTTCTTTTATATCTGTATTGCCATTGCTTAGAGTTGTTTGATTTTCGTACTAATCGATAGAGGATCTCTTTCTTTATAAGAATAAATGAAAAAGTGTAAATCAGAAAAAAAGTGGAGCTGCTTTGTTTTTGCACCCACACCTTCAATTAGATAATTCTGTATCTGTGATTTTATTAAATGGCCAAATTGGACCGTTCTTAAAATAAATCCTGCACTACTCCAAAGCATTGCATATGCAACAATTGTGGTTCGAAACCCCTTCCTTGGTGCAATATATTTTTGTTCGCAGGGTATAACTGGGAAAATTACAAGAAATTTCCCAACTTAACGATTCAAAATTCCCAACTTAAATATTCAAAATTTTGAGTTTTCTGCAAGGTTGAATAGTATATTATGGCAACATTTATTATTTATATCTCTAAGCATACTTAAAATATATGAAGTGTCCAAAACTAAGAATGACGAAGGTTCATCAGGATATTACAGAAATTACATAAAAATTGTTTCAATGTTATTTTATATTACATTATGATTGTTTGATGTATTCTTGATGGACTATCATCATTTTACAACTTGGCACAATAAAGTACAGCCCTCTAGCTAACTCTAGTCATCGAGATCTTGATCTCAACAAAAAGTGGACCCTCATTATTCTTTACTGGACCCTACATATCTCATGAAGCATCATGATTTTATCTCAAAACAAACCTGAAATTGCCTTTCTGGTAAAACCTTCGAGCATGAGTGGACTGTAGTAGAGTGAATATGACGTCATCATCGTGATGCAAACATATCAGACCTAATGGCACCCGTCATGTGACTTCCTTTCAAAATTTATGAATGAAAAAATGTTTGCGGTTGACTTGTGATTTCGAAATAATAGTAAATGTGTTACTTCATGAAGTACAGGATATTTTTATAAATGAACTAGAAAAAAATTGTGAATGGATGACGTAGTAAACCAAGTGTCTGAGGCCATACATGTTGGCCTCACTTTGATGTTAGCGAGATAACCTTTTGATTTCTCTACTATGAGCGATTCATGCTCGAAGTTAGATGCCCCTTATGAACATTGATACATAATATATATATTTATCAATAGAATAAATTGAGAGATAAAAATGAACTAGGCATAAAAAAATTAATTTAAAATTTTAAATATGTGTATCTAAATTTTGTGTTACAAGTTTTTTTACCAAGGTATATATAATTAAAAAACAATACATGCAAACATTCCATCATATACTTTTGATATATATTACATGTTAACATTCTAGTATCTTCTATAAATTTTATGTTACAAGTTTTTTTTACCGAGGTATATATAATTAAAAAACATTCCATCATATACTATATATTGTATGTTAACATTCTAGTATCTTCTTCAGCTTTTAGTATTGATTACTAATGGTGTTTATAACTATATTTTTTCATTAGATATTTGCATGTATAGTAAAAGGGGTTATAGGGACAGAGCTCTTCTTCCTGATATTCATTTAATGCAGAAGCTACAATATAATTGTAACTTTAAATCTATTTTATATCTTGCATGGTGACCCCAAAAGCTAAGTCTACTTTCTTCTGAAGGTAAGATACCCTTAATGTTTTTTCAACTCTTACTAATAACATACGAGTTGTTCTGAAAACAATTGGTTCGTCACGAAAAATAAACCAGAAGTCCCCCTATTCATCATTTAGGAAAAAGAAAACGGGGGGGGGGGGGGGGGCTACTATTATGAATATCACTTGTCGGTGCACAGTTCTTTCAAATTACTTTTCATCAGACTCACTGTAAGTCAGATGATAAATTTGAATTTCTATCATTTCATGGTTAGCATGAAACTAGCAACCCTAACAATCACTTTTAATTATTCGGCAGCATGAAAGCTTATTTATTTATAAGGAATGCCATTGTAATGTATTACTTTACAAGTTAAAATTGTTATTAATGTGAATAATTTTCGTTACAATATAAAAAATTTGCAAAGAAATAGAAAATTTTGCATTGATTTTTTTTAAAATATATATTTTCTGATAAATTTATTTTACAAATGTGGACATAGGGTACAAGTTTGGATTATACATGCAGGACTATTAGTTTAATGAATAATGGTATTGGATAAAAGCTTTTAAGTACATGGTAGACTACAGAGAATCATCTATAGAGTTTATACAACTAGATAGTTTGATTAAACAAATATGGAGGCAGATAATAAACAGTGACCAATCAATGAACTAAATAAAAGATTTTCTAGTCGTGCAATGTTTTTATTTATTAAATAATTTATAATTGAGCATTTTCTGATTGTGATTTGCAAATGTTGTTAAATTAAATTAATTTTATTGTTTGTTATATATATTCTTTTCCTTGACCCTTTATGTAAATATATGTTTTATAGTCAAATATATTTTAAGAATTGGAACTGCTTGCCTGTGCAATACTGCACATGTAGTAAGGCATTGTTCACTGGCCATTTTACAAAATATCTTCTCTTACACTTGTAAAAATGTTTGCAATGCCTAGAACTATTTAAACTGAAATAAAAAATACTTTGAAGGTCTATGTTAGTATTATTTGAGTGCTTTTGCGTTATATGCAAGATGAATTTTCTGAAAACTATATGTTTCAATATACACTTTGCAAGAAAAAAGAGCAGTTGTAACTTGTACATTACATTTTAGATTATACATGGGCAGAGGCGTAATTTTTTTTTTTAATTTTTACTAAAACACATTAAAGTTAGGGAAATTAAGCCAGTTTTTTGAAATATTGGGAGGTGGGGGTCTCGGCCCGTGGACCTAATACAAGTTTACACCTATGTACACAGGTATACATTTTTAACTGCTGTATACAAATTGTTTATAAATTTATATAAAACTTGTGATAATTTCACACATTCAGAGTGTTCAGAAAATGAATATGATTTATTTAATGTATTTCATAATGAAAGTTATCAATTACAATATTTATTTTTATGTGGGAAATCCCCTTAAGACAGATCATTTGTATTTGGCGCTAATAGCCCACTGTGCAGCTCTAGTGCGACGTTTATTAACAAAACCAAACCATTTGTATTTGGTGTATTTGCTGGATTCTTGCTCTACGTCTTTATGCACACTTAAGGTTTGATGAGATCGTTTGATTGCTTTAGAGAGATTCGAATCCACAACCCTCCGATTGTGAGCTCGTTAAAGGCCAATCTTGATAAATATTAAAAACACTGCTTCGTTATTCTTAACTATTGTTGAGTGATCTGAACAACATCCAACCTGGTACCCCACTCTTTATACTTCTACCATCAACATAAAGATAAAAAAGAACCAGTAACACTGCCTTTTAGTATTTAATCGTAGTCAAATGATCCAAAATAATTATCTAAACATGTTAAATGCGATTAATAGAATATTATTAGATAACAATAAAATTCCGAGCGTGTTAGTCTCTTTAGAACAACTAAACCATTGTAATTAAAATAAACAAACAAAACAAATTCAGAAAAATGTCTTTTTCCTAATTTTTATTTTGCTGAAAAAGAAAATATGTTGTTTACGAGGTTTTAAATAACTTCTAACAACTAAGGTAAAAAAAACTTATTTCTTAAGATAAGAGTTATATAAGAGTTATATTGGCGGCGATTGTAAATCACTAGTAAAATATTTGTCATCGTTGTGATTTCTTTGTCACTGTTAATCGGAGACCACAATTCTGTTAGAAATCAATAAAGGTTATAAGGACAATCACCCTTGGTGACTTTTCTGAAAAAGCTATATTCGCATTGCGGTTAAAATGTACACTACGGTCCCCTTTTTTTTTTTTGCCGAAAGTAATTATCATTTTCGGTAACTACGCATGCGTTTTTTTATCGGCAACAAAACCAATTTAGGTCGCCAAAGAACGGTACTCGGATCAATGTATTTGAACCACAGAAACTGCTCATTTGTTTCTCTGCAGGGTTGCCAAAAAGGGTAACCAGATTTAGCAAAAATCAGGGTTGCGTCTGCATACAATATGTTGTTTCTTAATATATTCTTATTTTTAGTAATAATTATAGTCAAAATATCACTTTAAAACTTAATTCTTTAGTGTTTCCATAAAGAGAAATTGCTTAGGTTGTCATAATGGTTACTTGTATGACAAGTGTTTGAACACATAATCGTGCAACTTTTAAATTTTTTTACATGCTTTTAACTAGCAATTTGGTTAATTCCTAGTGTAAGGTACCCCCGCCAAATGTGTTTTGGCGACAATTGGTTGGAGAAAATTTTTATAGTTTGACAACCCTATTTCATGACGTTCCTAGCAATATCATGATGTACGGCGACCCTATTTTTTTTTACGTACCATTTCACATTGTTTTGCCATGAACTTAACGACAATTTTCAGAATCGCGGCAAGAGGGCACCGTACACTAAGAATTTACCAACAATTTTTTTATTGCATCAGCACATTTTGTATATCAATGAATTAGACATCAGTCCATGTAAATTTTAAACTAATGAAAATATTGTATGTTGAAAACATTTTCTAATCTAAAACATTGAACTTTGCCTTTGCTAAGATTTCCTTTTTCATTCAATTGACAAAATCAATGTACAATAATTCCATCTATCAATAGAACAAATTCTGTATTTTTGAAATAACACTCAGTGAACACATAAACATTTTAACGATTTTACTTTTAACAAATTCAATTACACCGAATGTCTTCTTTTGTGTAGTTGTCATCTCAGTATGAACAGACAATGAATAAAAAACTTTTGTAATGCAATGAAGTACCCTCACAGTAACGTTCTTGCCAAACAAATTAAACTTCAAAATGACGCTCAGTAGTTTTGTTGAAGAGATATCGCCTTTCAAAGTTGAGATATTCTTTTGTAATCTCCCTGTATGTACTTGGATTGGCAGCTGCCCAGTATTGAACCTCAGACATTGAGCATGAAACTCCAATACTTTAACCATCGAGCTAAAGCCATTCCTCAAACTCGAGAGAAAGCATCAGGTATTTGGATTGACCACCACAGTACAAATGGATAAACCAGCTTGAGGTCTATTTCTAGTCTGCAGTGCCCTTGCCAAATGAAATATTTGGCGACAATTGGTGTTCGATAAAGTTTATATTGTGGCAACTCTAATTTACGATATACATAAACTGGATTACTTTCCGTGCGGACGTGTCATGTTGACTTCTCTGTGAATGTGTATTTTAATAGTAAATATTTTCGGAAGTTGGAGGCGCAATGCAAACGTGTCATTATTAATTAGTGTATGAATACCTAATTGCTGCCGAAAACTTTATGGAAAAAGTATGGAAAAGGTATGAAGCTTGACAGCGGAAGATCTTTCTGATGACTTTAACATAACCACAGTAGGCTGGAAACCAACTTCTGACTGGAAGAATTATCGAGGTACCTGTCTGTGACAATAGCGCATGATGCATGCGTACAAGCACTTAAGACTTGCATAATCTTAGAATCTGAACCATCGCCAATAGCCCATTGTGCATCTGGAGTGTGCCTTTATTTAATCAACTAACCTGCCGTTATGTTTGCCATTTTGATTTGGTGACAATAAAAAAAAATGTCATTTTAGCTTTGGTGCCAATTTTACAGAATTGTGCCACGGTTCACCGCAAACTAGGAATTTTTCAGCTGGATATCTAGCAGGGTGTCATTTGCTGTCAATCTGGGTTACCAAATTTAAGCTACCTATAACCAAGTAACCCAATATTTTGTTTTCCGGTTAGGTGTTGTAACACATGCAATAAATAAGTGCTTGCAACATATCAGCAATGTATATGTAGCTCATTCTATCTCGGTTACAGTTAAGTGTTCAGTAATTTACATAATGCCAGGGCAAGCCGCCATACGGTAAAGGAAGTTGCTTGTTATGATTTACTTGTGTATTCTAAAATTTTAATAATTAACATAATTTTTTATTTTCAGAATGATGGACATATTTATCATTCATTGGGGACATGTCTGCTTTGAAACAAATAGTGTTTTTTTAACTGGCTTTTCCAAAACAGTCTATTTGACAATCTGCATTAAACTGAGAGATATTTTGTTAAGCATCTGAGAACATTTGTTATGGATCGAGAACCACTTCATTTTGAGCAGACTCGGTCTGAAGAAACACCTCAGGATTTCCCCACCCCCAACAAAGAAAAAACCAATCCTTCCCACGCCGAAAAAAACCCGAACGTTTGCGACACGTGCAACAAAACATTCTCGACGAAACCGAACCTCGTACGGCACATGCTTGTTCACACGGGAGAGCGAAAACACGTTTGCCGATTTTGTAAAAGATCGTTTTCTGAGAAAAACACCCTCAATTACCACCTGTTGATCCACACAGGCGAAAAGCAGCACGTTTGTACAGTGTGCACACGAGCGTTTTCGCGACTTTCCTACCTCCGTGTGCACCTCCGCACTCACAGCAATGAAAAGCCGAATGCTTGTGAAGTGTGCGGCAAGTTGTTCACACACAGAGAAGCCGTCAAGAAGCACTTGATCGTGCACACTGGTGAAAAACCATTCGCATGTGAAATGTGCAACAATACGTATACAAATAAATCCAATCTCAATAAGCATATTTATTCCCATAGTGGAGAGAAGAATCATGTTTGTGGAGTGTGCAATAAAACGTTCGCGTTCAAGCATCGACTCAGAGCTCATCTCTCTGTTCACTCTCGAAAAAAATAAAAGCTGTGATAGACAGACTATCATATTTAGGAGTGTGCGACATGTGTTAAGCAGAGTTCTTATTTAAAGTATTACAGTTGCAATAATGGTGAGATGGCAAAAATCCATTTTTGTTACCGGTCTTTAAATCTGTATTTATGTCAATTCATTGATACTTTACACCATACAGAGCTGGACATATAGTGCTACGATATACACTCAAACCTGTTTTTGTGCAGTGGATAGGGACCGCATAAAAAATTTGCACGAAACTTCACAAGTAGCTATAAAAAATAGTTTTTGCAACACAATTAAAAAATATTTTTTATGCGGTGGATAGGGGCCGCTTAAAAAAGTCTCACATAGAAAATAGTTCAAAACCTTACGAAATAACTAGGAATTGCTTTTTTAAACGAAATCAAGACACGAGGCTTGACAGCTACTTGGAATCTCGCCAAACCTTTTGGAATCTGATTGAAAAAATACACATGCAAACTTTTTTAAATATTTTATTTACATATGTACTTATTTTACACATACAAAACTTTTCAAAACGTATAACCGTTTTCCTTCGTAGTCTGACAATACGCGAACTTGGTTCAAAATCACTTTTGTCACTTGAAGATACTACCTTGCACTCGTTTAGAGTTGACTTTTATTTTCAATTACCATGTAATCAGTGATCAGTTTTTGCGACGACTGTTGTTTCACTAGACGCTTGTATATGTCTCGGTAGCCAGATAATCAATTATGTTACAATTTGATTGAAATTTTTATATACCGCACAAAAAAAGACCGCTCAAAAACAGGTTTGAGTGTATGTCAATTCGAAAGTTTTTTAATCACCAAACAGAAACCTAAAGGTTGACATCTAAAACATCATACACTTTTTTTGAAATTTGATAATGCATTGTTTTAAACAAAATTTACATATTAATTAAATAGTAATGTTAAAATATCGACAACTATAACAACTTGTCTCCTTAATAAATTATTTCATAACTGTATTGAAAAAGAGATTTTTTGTGTAACCTAACCAATAGTAAGGTTAAATCATAACCAGCTCTGTTTTAATGTATGTTGAATAACTATAGAATTCTATATGTTTAGTATAGTACTCTAAATTTATGAATAGACAATTTTGGTGTCAGTCGCTTCTTTAAGTATTTGGCATTTATCATCTTCTAAAAGAAGTTTCAAATAATCTTATCATAACGACGCTACATGTTTCAAATTGTTAAATTATAAATTTTAATGTTAACTTAAGTAATGAAACAACACACGCGTAAGCTCATGAAAACTATTTCCATCTTGGAAATTCTCGGTTCCCCCCTCGGCCCGTCCTGCCGATTCACCCACGAGCCAATCAATTCATCTAATTCCAAGTGCTGCCCGACTTGAAAATATCCTTTTGGGTGCATTTGTGTTGTCACAAACTCCATTTTAGTATGTAGAGGAAGTTATAATACGTAAGGTTGTCATGGCAACGGTGCAGCCTATTTCTAACTTCACTTTTTGGCTGCAGTTCCGATTGAATGGAGTTGTTTACCCTCTTGAATTGTGTATTATGCAACAGGTTTGCTATTTATCGCAGATTTTTTTTACTTACTGTAGAAATGTCATTTTCATTTAAGAAAATTATAATTTCAGTTTTAAAATACACTAATAAAAGTAGATGCAGCCCGGGCTGTACTCGCTGTACCCCACGTGCCGCCAGTGGGCGTTACCGCACACTTAGTCCCAGTGGCGCAAACGATTTGATTGCACCCTCCCACAAAGCTTAGGTCTCAATAAATTTTAGGCCCACACAAAGAATAAACTGTTTTGGAAGAACAAAACCCCCTTCTCTAATATGGAGGTCAACTTAAACGTTTAGTTAGAATGTTGCCAAAATTTTAAAACTAACTCCAGCACACATGATACAAAATTCGATTATCTTCCTAAATTTGTAATTTGGCATGAAGATATTTTTGCACTGGAAGGTGACCAATAAGCGTTACACTACTGATCTGCCTAAAATATTTTAATTAATTTAAAAATACCTTGACTCTCAAATTATATGGTTGCAGACATATCATTTTTAGAAGTTGTAATAGCCTTTAATAATCATTCAGTATATATTTTGATAGAGAATTGCATGTTATGATTTGGTTGTGTATTCTAAAATTTTGATAATATAATTTTTTATTTTCAGAACGATGGAGATATTTATCAGTGACTGGGCAGGGAACTGCTTGAAATAATCTGCAGTGGATATTTTTAAGCATTAAAATAATCTATTTGATAATCTGAAAGCATGCATTGAGACGAGAGATATTTTGTGAAGCTTTGGTTATGGACCGAGACTCACTTCCTCATTTTGGACAGACCCAGTCTGAAGGAATACCTCAGGATTTTCACAATGAAGAAAAAACCCACACTAAAAAAACCACAAACGTTTGCGACACGTGCAACAAAACGTTCTCGACGAAACCGAACCTGGTAAAGCACATGCTGACCCACACAGGAGAACGTAAACACATCTGCAAGATTTGTAAAACGTCATTTACGGAGAAAACCTCCCTCAATCTCCACCTTCTCATCCACACAGGCAAAAAGCAGCATGTTTGTTCAGTATGTAAAAAAGCGTTTTTGCGACTTTCAACCCTCAACCACCACCAACTGACCCACACAGGCAAAAAGCAGCATGTTTGTACAGTGTGTGAGAAAGTGTTTTTGCGACTTTCCTACCTCAAGGTCCACCTCCTCTCTCACCGCGGGGAGAAGACACACGCGTGTGAAGTCTGCGGGAAGTTGTTCACGCACAAGGTTGCCGTCAAGAGACACTTGATCGTGCACACTGGGGAAAAGCCGTTTGCGTGTGAAATTTGCAACAATACGTATACAAACAAATCCAATCTGAATAAGCATATTTATTCGCACACTGGAGAGAAGAATCATGTTTGTGGAGTGTGCAATAAAACGTTCGCGTTCAAGCATCGACTCAGAGCACACCTCTCTATCCACTCTAGAAAAGACAAACAAAACCAACATCTTTAATAATGTGCAACATATGTTTCCCAGAGTCCTTACTTAAAGTATTAGAGTGGTAGAAATGGTGTGACACTAAAGAAGCTGTTTTGGTGTGAATTTCTAAATCTGCTTGGTATTTGTGCCCAATGGCGACAATTGGGAACTAAAAGTGAGGGGGCAAGATCAATAGAAGATTTTTCATGTGTAATTTTAGCAATCAAGCTTGTGAATTTTTCACTAAATATCCTTCCAGGAAAATTATATGGTGCCACGTGTGTCTTCTAAAGTTTAACAACCGTATTCTGAAGCATTTTTTTAAATGGAGGATTTTAAATTTTGTTCAATTTTTTTTTTGCTGAAAAAAGCATTCGACTTTTGCATAAATTAATAATAGGTGTGATCAATTAAGGGTTTAAAAACCTGCACAATTTTGTTTTTATTGTTATTGAAATTATGTAATACAATTGACATATTTAATTTATAAAGATTTAGAACAAATAAGAAAAATTCGGAAAGATCGCTCAACTTTCTATCGCCTTGTTCCAAAACTAAACTTTCCTTTTCTAATTGTCTCAGTGGTTTCCGCGGAGATTATATGTACGAAATGTTTCATTATATTGGTAATGCAGTAAAACAATTGACTTAAATTTTTTTTTTTAAATGTTATATAAAAAAAGTGAGGATACAACATAAAAAAAAAGTGTGGGGGCAATCCCCCCCCCCCTCCTCCTCCTCCGAATTGCCGGCCACTGTTTGTGCCAACCTATTACTAATTTGCATCACGTGGAACTTGGCATCGTACTATGATAGCTACCATCATTGAAGTTTCGTAATCGGCTACCAGATTAACTAAAGGCTGGTATATGAAACGTTATCATGAATGTTTAAAATTTGATACATTATGCATGGTTTTAAATTGTATTTATATATAATTTAATGTTAATAGGTCATCAACTATAAAAATATTTGACTATTTCACAAAAGAGTGATTTTTGTCTAAGCTGACCTATCCAAATTGTAACCAGGTATGTTTGAACTCTTAACATTGAATAGCAATAGAAAGTCATTTTTAATGCTCTAATAGTTCTAATTAGAACTCTCTAGTTTTCTCACATAGCTTCAATGGTGTAAGAGATTTTAATGGGACACAGCTGCATAAAATACTTTAGACCCTTGCTTCCCCCAAAACATTTTGCAAGAACGGAAATCCTTTCCCCAGTATAGAAATCTACTCAAACACATAATTAGAATGTTACCATAATTTATAAACCGATTTATATGTGACACAAAATTCAACTTCCTATGATTTATATACTTATCACTGAGCTGGAATAATATAACTATAAGCACTGAAGTGAGGACTAAGCGTTGCCAACCACTTTACTCCTTTTTGAGTGTATGTGGAAAAAATAGTCCTTTCTCATAGATTTAAAAACGCATTTCTGGCTTTCAAAAATACATTTAATGTTTTTCCATGTTTACTTACAAGAAAAAGAAGACGAAAGGTACCGGAAAAAAAAGTTGTTAACATTCCTCTGATGTCACTTAAGACGTTATATCCAAGGACGAATGTTTTTTCAACCTTTCTTCCGAATTGTATGCATCTGTGCTACACGGTAAAGTACATTGTCACTCACTGGGAGTCCTCGCTCCAATGCTTGTAGTTATATTATATTCTAGCTCAGATACTTATATGAAAAGGACATCAAAATATTTTTTGCAATGGAAGACAACCAGAACAAGGCTGTAGTTCAGCCAGAACACAGTTCCGTGCTGGTTTTTTTTTAATAAGAAATATATCAAAAATTGTAAAATATTTCCTTAAAACACTTTAAATTTTGTTTTATTGTGAAGCGATCACCTGTTTATCTTCGCTGTCACTTGTTCCATTCTATTCCTAAACCCTTTTCCTCAGTAATACTCTCCAGGTCGGAGTATTCTGGCACTGCTTAATTTAGGACTACACCAGTGACCACCATTATGCCACTAACATACTTAAAAATTATTTTATCTGAATAAAAAATACCTTGAAAGTCTTCTATATTCTTAGAGAAAATGTTTTATAGATTGTGTAATTCCAATACATTTTTCCCACTAGAATATTTTATATATCACCTAACTGGAAGAAGAATATCCAGTGTTGTTAATTTACTTTCAACCATGATAGGTTCTAAGTTGTGTGATTTTTAACTGTGTTTCAAAAGTTGTACAAATTATTTAAATAATTATAAAAATATGGAAATTTGTAATCATGAAATGTTTTTTAAATACATTATTATGATCAATAAAGATAATTATATTTTCTATTAAAATATTGTTAATCTGTTCCATTTAAAATTGTATTGGACAGCCTCACCATGGTCCCGAGTTTGAATCCTGGCTAAGACATGGTTTTAAAAATTCATGCCAATATATTTAACACTGTATATGAATAAATTATCCCTTTGAAATATCTTTGAATCTCTATGAAAAAATATTAATATTTTTTGTTTGGAATATCAAAATTTTCCATTTAAAGCTTATTAATGTTTTTTTATTCAAGGTTATTATTATTTTTTAATATATATTAAAATGATATTTTTCCCCCTTTGGAATGTTATTGATGTTTGCCCTTAAAACTTTGTTCTTAAAAGATAATAGAAGAAACTTTCTATTAAAAATATTATTATTTTAGAAGATTGTTAAACTTTTAATAAACTATATTCTTGATTATAGCTGAAATTGCTGGATGAGTCTATGTCCCCTTTACCGCCTTCACATTGTCCTAATGATGATGAACACCCAAGCAATTGTTATCTTCTATCGTGGTACCCCGTGCATCAAAACCTGTCAAGTCGGTATCTTATCGAAAACCATATCACAAGTTTTATCGTCGGAATCATGAGCGCAAGCTCTACCATCGGTCTGTCTCTAGCAAGTCATATCATTGGTCCCCCAAGCCAGCATACCGTAAATAATTTATCCACAAGCAGCAGCAGCCCAAGGAATTACCTACAGCACTACCACCACCTTTATTTCCCCGACTTGTAGAAATTGTCACAATTGCCTCGAGACTCCAGTCAATTGATTCCACCCGAATCCCATAAACTGTTAGTGAGGAGCTACCAGCCACCCCTATTCTCTTGCCATTTCAAATGTTTGGTCGTCCTCTGTATCCATTACACTTTTTTCTAACGAACTCGCGTTTAGCCTTAGGGCCCCCAACCCCCACCAATTAATTAGTAACTTCTTTGTTAAACTTAAACCCCGCTAACGTTATTCTATTTATTAGACTTAATTCGATGAAGGTGTAAGGACCTCCGGTCGAGACACCGTAAGGTTAATTCCGTATCCAGGACAAGGGATTTACTGTGACGAATGGATTCTTGTCCTATTCCATGGACAATACCAAGGCTTTGCACGACAAAATGGTGGAATGTGTCCTTAAATTACAAGTCGGGCAGCTCTTTTTTACCGATGGTGTGACAAAACAACATTGGAAAATTATTCCCGAAACTCTTGTCCATCCAATCGGTTTACAGACTTTTATCATGGAAATGGATATCAACAAGATTAGGACGTGTCGTTTTTGCAAATTGGATAAAAGTCATATATACTTGGCGGCCGTGATGAGTGGCATTTCTAAAGTGTAACGCTATTCCATAGAATTAATTATTAAAAAAAAATCTCATTCCACCAACCTTAGTAAATGATCTTTTTAATCCAACCTTGGCTAAAGAATTTTGGCGAGACCTATTGTGTTGGCGGGATATTGTTGGAGAGAGTATAAACAGCAGCCAAAAAAAATGGGCGAGAGCTCTGTACATACAGATGTATTTATCTGTATAGGCAGAGCTCTCATTATATTATAGTACCAGGGGACCGAGCCCAGCTCGCTTTCATATTTTTTACTTAATAATAGTTTTAATGAATCGAATTAAATACAAATGCTTTGAAATGTCCATATCAACGGTTAGACGTTTCGTGATATTTTTTTTATCGTCTAACGTATTTTTATCGAAATATCCTTAAGTTCTTATAAATGTGCTCATAAAACTGGTTAAACGCGTCAAGGTTGAAACGATACCGTATAAATTCTGCAAAAGTGACTTAAATTAATGTTATTAGCGATTCCGAGCGACTAATACAACCGTTCGCATAATTGTAGTACAAACATTACATTTGCATGATAAAACGGGACAACATTCTTGTTCAGTATTTTAGTAACCTTTTGAAATGATGTTTGCTTCAGTCTAACTCTTGAGTAACTGAATGGACTTTTAAATACTATGCAAAGTAGCTTTGTTATTAAGAAGATTAGGATAATGGAGATCAAATTATTTTTTTGCTACTGCAAAATTATTTCGGTATTTTTTTGGTCTTCAACCTGCATACACAAATAATCAGGAACGAACAATGTTTTATATTCTTATTAAACGTGTAATCAATAATAAAGATATTTACTTATTTCGAATAATTTTATGTGTAATTCGGAATTAATCATAGTGACGAAAATGAACGAAAATAAAGTTTTATATTTAATTCAGTGTAAAATAATATAATTTGAACCAATACCGATGCCGATATATTTCATTATAACGGCATCGAAAATCAACCTTCTATAAAATTAAACTTTTTCTATAATCTAAATATAAGAGTTTTTATTATATAATAGTAGTTACGAATAAACTAATATTAATCTATTTTTTTCTGTTAAATAGATTTTTTTAATGATGAAGCTGCCGTTCTCGACTTTTCAATACACATATATTATTTTATTTAGCCTAATGTTTGAAAATGACACGTGTTGAAATTTGCGACAGTTGTTAGGAATAGTTCATAATTATGTTCCTAAGAAAAGGTTACAGAATATAAAATAAGAGTTGGTAGCTTGCAGTCTGGGTCTTGAAAACAATATAGTTACTTTGAACACATTTTTATTAACAAAATACTTATTTGAAGTAACATGATAAAAATAATTAAAAACACATTTACGGTAAATGTAAAATTTATTTTTAAAAAGAGTTTTAAATTTGCTGAAATTAATTTCTCTGTTTGTATGTAAAAACTTTTTTTTCAAGCGTTTAAATTACTATGTACGTTTTAATTAAAAACTCCTTTTCCTTTGTTATATTGTATAAAGTTTCGTTACTCATTTAATTATCTGCTTGAAACTAAACATATTAACGTAATACGAGAACATTATTCAGTATTTTGTTATTACTATCTAATGCAATTTAATATCGACAATAATTTAATATTTAATTAGGCAGGTGCAAGGTTATTTCGGACAAACCTTTAAATAAAGAAGAAACTTATTTGAAGTAATAAAGTAAATAAATTTTAAAACACGTTTATAGTAAATGATGTGAAATTTCTATTTACAAATAATTTTAAGTTTGTTAATAAAAAATTTAAACTCCTTTTCCGTTGTTCTATTGTAAAATCTCATTACTCATTTTCAATCACTCTCTAAACTAAACTTACTTACGTAATTCGAGAAACAGTTCATTATTAAATTGTACAAAATATCATAGAAATGTTGCTTTTACATTAAGAACTTTATATGACAAATTTGCTGGTATCAGTTATATAGAGAAAAAAAATATCATTTAAAACAATTTAACGTTTTCATTAATTATTTACTCATTAGAAAGTGGAATTAATAAATACCAAACCATTTTTATAGACACTATGCATGACATGGTCCCGATATTAAAATTTTGACGGAATAACAAAAACGCATGGTCGATTAGCCTTTGTGATTGGTGAATAACAAACCACGTGGTTACCATCAACCAATAAAAAATGCGCGTGAAGTAACTTATATCTTGATATGGCGTCATGTAATTTACACACAAAGCAGCGCAAAGTGTCCATGGAAAACAAATGTTAACTTTTGGAAACACTTCCTTTTTTCACAATTTCCAAAACATATCTTGAAAACTGGAAAACTCAGAATTTTTCTTTATTTCTTGTTTAATACTATCAGAAATAAGTGTATCTATGAACAATTAGTAAAATAAAAGCTATAAATAATAGAAGAAAATAGTTTATTAAATGTATAAAATTATATTTTTACCTTTATAAATATTACTTAAAATTAATTTAATAAAACTTCTTTTATTTATATCCATTAGCATATAAATTCTAAAAAAAATATTTATTAACAATTGCTAAAATAAAACTTATCAAATAAAAATTTATAACAAAGTTAAATTTTAAATGTAAATAAATATATATTTTATAAACAACATTGTTACATTAATTTAATAAAAACTTATTCAATTGATTTCATTGGAATATAAATACTTAACAAAACAAACGCAATTGCTTCTAATTTTTGTTTTGAAAATTCCATATTCTATTTACGGAAATACATAATCCATTTTACATGGAATAAAAAAATCTACTTGTTTATCCAAACGATATTTTTTTATATGGAATTTTAAAAATTTCTCTTGTGAATTCCACTTATGACGTCACGTGCAGAAACAGTAAAAATTCGCAGGATTAAATTTGTTTAAACTTTGATTATTTTAAATGCAAACGATTTTGTTCAAGTTCTTTTAAATATTTATTAGAAAATTTATAGCATTTAGTAGACGAAATAGTCACGTGATTAGAATGTGTATTTTGTTTATTTAAAAACGCAAACGATTTTTCAATTTTAATTTACTGATGTTTCTTTCGTTTATTTATGAGAAAAAAATACTTTATTTTAAAATAAAAACTATAATAAAAATACATCATCACAATATTTTGCATGTTTTAAATTAAAATAACATATGAAGAATTAAATAACTTTTAACTGCTATTGGCATATAACCTATTTACTCATACGCGATGAATAATTTGCAATGGAAAGCGTTAAATGGAACTTTTAATCTACTTATTTCACCCTCTAAATGAAATTTTTCGAAGATGAAACCTATCCCAATCGAATTTTTACCGCGAAAATTGGTAGTACATCAATTTTCGTGAAAATCGTTAGAGCGGATTTGGAGATTGTGCAAACAAACAAACAAACAAACGAACAAACGAACAAACAAATATAGTGACATTGCTCGTTTAATAGTATTAGATTAGATTAGATAGATAGATAGATATTAATTTACAACGAGTTCGCGCTTAGCCTTAGGGGCCCCACCCCCCAACATTTAATTAAGTAACTTCTTAGTTAAAACTTAAACCTGTTAACATTATCTTATTACTATGCTTATTTAGAAAATTATTCATAATAAGGTTTTCCGGTCGACACACCGTAAGGTTCATTCCGAGCTCTCATTATATACATTTCAATTGCAGTGCAATTCAATTTAAAATCTTCCACTTATATCCTTCATTAATCTAAATCACTGTTTCTGAATATTTTATGCTTCAAATATATTGTCTGAAAATGAGCATATAACTTGCCCAAATTCTTGTGATAAAATTACAATTTTTTTTAAAAAGCGGGAATAAAATTCGGAAATACATTACAGAAGGTCATTTAATGTTAACCGACTGCCCAGCGCGCCCACCAAAACTCTAAAATTAAACCGCCAGAAACTTTAAATTAAAACCGCCAGGTCGAGAGCTTATCAATTCGTCTGTTATGTATTTTTTTTATGTATGTTCGCGCGGGATTTCGGTTCTATTTTAGATATTTGGACAATTTTTTTTGTTGGATAAGGAATGTTTCACTTGGGAGCAATTTGAAAAAAAAAATTCTGTTATCCGGCATTTAAACATTCGGAATTCTCAATTAACCGGACCGTTTGAAAAAAAATATTGTCCTATTTCAAAAATTCTTTTTTGTTGGATAGAGAAAAATCCACTTAAAATCTGTAAAAAATAATCGGTTTATCCGGCTGTTATATACCCGGAAATGTCGATTAACCGGAGTTTTTTTAAACAATTTATCCGTTTCGAAATGTTTTCATTGTTTAACAGAAGTTGTACAAAAATGACATTTCGTTTACCCAGCATTTATTGCCATGGATAGGGATTGTTTTGTTGAGACAAAATGTAAGCACAAGTGTTACTTGAATTTCTTGGTGAATAATAGCAAGGAGCGAAGCCCGCCGCTAAATTAAAAATTAAAAAGGGAAAAATAAAATAATTTTTCTAAAAAAAGGAAAACCGACTTTAAGGAAAATGCGCTAAAAAGTAAAAAAAATAAAATAAGCTTTCTGAAAAAAGCAAAACCGACTTTAAGAAAAATGCGCTAAAAAGTAAAAAATAATTTTTAATTTTACGAGCGACTTGGAAAAAATTTAATTATTTAATATCAATTTTATACTTATTACAACTTTTTGAAGTTGGTGCCAATTTACAAAAAATCATACCTAAATTTTGGCACCGAATTCAAAAAGTTTTAATAAGTATAAAATTGATATTAAATAATTAAATTTTTTCAAACTCGTTCGTAAAATTAAAAAAACATTTTTTACTTTTTAGCGCATTTCCTTAAAGTCAGTTTTCCTTTTTTTAGAAAGATTATTTTATGCTTTATTGAAACGAATCTATAACCATCTCTCTCTTTTCTTATTCTTTCCTTAATTATGTAAAATAAATTGATGGCTACTGTTCTTTCGATAGGAATAAAAAGTAAAAGTTTCATTTTGTAAAGAATCGTAAGGTTGACATATTTCTTGAAAGTTGTGCTTTACAAGGAAAATATCAAATAAAAAATATACCTCTAATGCATTGAATTGCGAAGGAAAACATGTAGCTGAAATGATTAAATAAAAAAAAAACTCATTCTACGATGTTTTGCAAAAACGTATTGCTAAAAAAGGTTATTGTAGGAAATTTTATGAAAAACGTCTAGCCAGCAAAAACTGAATTTTTTTTATCACACTTGATGAAGCGTCATTGTGTACTTGAAAGAGAGGGTCATAAAAAAGAAAAAAATATCGAGTCATTGGAAATAAAATGGTCCATACAAAATGGTTTTGGAAAGGTAAAGAAAAGTTTATGAATATTGAATTTATTAATATCCATAAATTAAAAATACATTTTAAACCACACACGCATTTTATTTGCATTAGTAAACAACTCTTCAATAATTTCACCTACAAAATTTTAAAATTAAATATGGATGCCTGTTAATATATGATCATAAAAAAAAGTCTGAAATTGGTGAAAATTGCATATAAAGTTATTATTTACAAAAGTTTGATTCGGCGTTTATTTTTTTAGTAAATAGTTTGAGAATGGAACTAATTGCACCCCCCTCCCCCCCTCCTCTCGGTTTTATGTCTTTTAAAATCTCATAAACCATAGATTTAAAAAATAAAACCCGAGTTTGTTTGTTTCGTCAAGGGTTTTGCCGAATTTTTTTTTGTTTGACACCCTCACCACTGAGTTCAAATTATTCGCTGGAGGAAGCATATGCGTGCGCTTATCCAAGGCTGAACTAGATCCGCGCGCGTTGACGCTCAGCGTAGCGTCAACGCGCGCGGATCTAGTTCAGCCTTGGCTTATCTTGGAAGTAACCTTCGTTCGTCCGATACAGTGCATAAAATAGTGGACTGGATTCCGGTTTGGTTTGGTTAATAAACTTTGCACTAGCTGCAAAGTGGGCTATTGGCGACGGTTCGGGGCGTATCTCGAAGGAAAGACCCGGGCAGTGGCGGCTCGCCCACTACAGCAAGTACAGCCGGGCTGCATCTAATTTTATTAGTGTATTTTAAAACTGAAATTTTATATTTTACTAATTTTCTTAAATGAAGATTAGAATTGGAAATGCAGATGAAATTTTAACTCTAAGTAAAAAAAATCTCCGATAAATTGCAAACCTGTTTCCGTAATGCAGAAATTCGAGAGAGGAAAAAACTCCATTCAATTAAAATTGCAGCCAAAAAGCGAAGTTCGAAATCGGCTGCATCGTTGCCATGACAACCTTACGTAGTATGGCTTCCCCAACACGCCAAAATGGAGGATGTGACGACACAAATGCAGCGCAAAAGGGTTTTTTCAAATCTGCTGTACTGGGATTTCGATTAAATGATTGGTTCATTGCTGAATCGGCGATGCGGGGTGGAGGAAAACGACAATGCCGAAGAATCTCCCAAACGGAAATAGTTTTCGTTAAGTTTACACGTGCGTTGTTATTTCTTTACTTAAATTAATACTAAAATTGACCGATTCGCAAGTTTGAAAGGATTGATTTAATTTTCTAAAAATAAGTGTTTTCTATTATTTTTCACATGTTATCTTTCATAAAAGTGGAAAGCAAGCTTTGGGGGGGGGGGGGGGGGAGTTACATGATTTCGGCTGCACTATCATTTTCGACCACGGGCCGCCACTGGACCCGGGAACACATACACATTAGCACATACATTCATACGCACCTCGTTATTTTAGAACCATGGTCAGATGACGAGGAAACACCTGAACTGGCACCCAACGCCTTCAATAGACGTCGGGACTTTGGACCCCGATCAGATTTATCGTGCACCAGTCCCGTATACACGCCGTTAATTTCAGCAGATGTTCTGGACGACTTTTCTAGTATTTTTGTAGAGAAGCTGGCAACCCTCCGAACACAAGATCACTACTTTTTACTTTTCTTTGTCAAGTCCATTGCACGGGTTCGAACCACCAATCCTCGTATTAGTAGCTGAACGCCTTAACCGCTCGGCCACGGAGGCCCTAGGACTGGATTCCGGATTCTCCCGATCCGGGCAAATTTACCTGTTCCCAAATAAGGCACTATTCACAACCTGGTTTCGATGATAATAAAAAAAATCATTTTGCATTAATAAACAAAGTGTTTCGATTGCATTTGTAAAAAACACGTTAAAACGAGGCTGACCTTCAAATATGCTTTGAATAGCCCACTACGCAGCTCTAGTGCGAAATTTATTCAACCAACCAATCAACAGACTAGTTTTTGCTTCCTCGTAGTCACGTGTACAAAAAAAAAATTCTGCTAATTCTCAATCAAAAAATCAATGTGCGCATTCCATTGTGATTCGTGTTTCGAGTGTTGTTTATTTACAAGATTGGGAATATTTGCATTTTGATACTTTTTTTTTAAATGTTTTGATTTTTTTTGGGGCTACTTATCTTGAGTTAGAAATCTGAAATTATTCTGATTAAATAAGAATTGGTAAACTAAAGGAAAACGAACTAAGAGGAAGTCCAAGTTTATCTTATCTCTTCATTGCACCTGTCACAAGTGAGTAAATCCCCCAATTATTTAGTTTGAATATCCATTTAAAGGATTTGCATATAACTTATAATATTTATGTTTTTATATTACAGTTTGACTAAAAAAGATGTTGAGACCAGTATTGCGCCAGATATTATCAAGAAAGTCGCCAGTAATTAGGTAAAATTTTGATTTTTCTTTATTTTGCTAATTTCTATGCTTCCTTTTTTAATATTTCTAATTTTCTGTGTTGGTTTCATATTAAAAAATATTATTCATTCATTTTAGAAGTATAATCTTGTATCTAAATCGTCTTCATCTGCAGTGCAAACCTAAAATCTTTCTACAATGCTACCTAAAATTGATTTGTAACTAGAGGCAGTTCAAGGTCCAAGTGGGGGGAATTATGGTTATTAGGGTTGCATCAAATTTTCAAAAACAGGCTTAATTAAAAAATTACAGAAATAACTTTTTACTTGATTTTTAAATGATTTATAGATATAATTAAAAAAAATATCTCAATGAACGTTTAAAAGTGTTTATTTCATGTCACTACTTAATAATAGTTTTCTTCTATCTGTAAATTTTTTAACCAACTTAATTAATATCTTACATCTTCAATATTATTAACAAATGAAAGCTAGGGAAGATTAGTAATTGCCCAACTTGTAAGAATACATTTAAATTAGACCTCGGAACGGACACTGTATTCGAATATGGGTGCCACAAATCAATACTTGTGAGAGAACTGTTTAATATTACCTAAAATATATATTAAAAAAGATGAAAAATGTCAAGATAAGTAGGAACTGGGAATTTTCAGCACTTTTGAGGTTGGAATTTCGAATAGTTGAGTTGAGGGTAAATTCCTAGTGTACGGTGCCCTGTTGTCGCCAAGTCCGAAAATTGGCGCCAAGGCAAAAATGATGTGTTTTTTTGTCGCCAAATCAAAATGGCAGTTTGGTTTGGTTAATTAACGTTGCACTAGAGCTGCACAGTGGACTATTGGCGACGGTTCGGGGCCTATCTCGAAGGAAAGACCCGGGAACGATGCCTCGTATTTTTGAACCATGGTCAAATGGCGGACATTGCGTTGGTCCGGGCAGTCGATCATGGTGCTTACAGGCGATCCTTCGGGCAGTTGTTTGGGGCATTTCGATGGCACCCTTAAGTGCACACGCATTCCGTGCGCTTAAAGTCACAGACTCCTGCCGTTGATTTTGTGGTCTCTGGCCTTCGGCCTCCGACTACTCATTATTACATCCATGATCCCCTCCGGGCCGTCGATCATGGTGCTTACAGGCAACCCTTCGGGCAGTCATTGATCGTTAAATCAACATTTTATATGAAAATCGGAAACAATATCAGATCCAGGAAAAACGAACTGCTGCAAAACGTTGAGTAAAGTTTCCGATTTCCGGTCGTCCATGGCAACCATGAAGCACTTGTTGGTACTGGATTCAATCTCTCCAAACATCCACTGGCCTTCTACACGCTTGCCCCGGTTGTACTTGCGTTTGCCGAACTTCGACTCGTCAATCTCAACGACGACATGCTCTCCACCGATAGGAACAGGATTATGAATGAACCACTCCGTACATACCTCCCAGCAGATCCAGTCAGTGACTGTCTGTTTCGCTAGGCGCATTTGCTGCATAACAATCTGGCATTCATGCACCACTCAATCACGGCAAGTTTGCCTTTCATCTCCAATTTCCAAAAATACTTGCTATTCAAATAAACGTTGTCTGCAAATACATCAGAAAAATCAAAATCACCACGTAGCCGCCGAACGTCCATTCAAAAATGGCAGAAATGCGTGAAACCAAGGCTAAACTAGATGCGTGCACGCATCTAGTTTAGCGTCATCTAACTAGATGCATCTTCGCATCATCAAGCGCAGCATGGCGCAGCTACGTGGGTGAAAAAATTTAGGGTTGCTATAGAACATGATATTTTTGCATGCGTCAAGTAGGGTTGCCAAAATATAAACTTTGTCGCCAAATCCCATTTGGCAAGGGCACCGGACACTAGGAATTAACCAAGTTGTGAATTTCGAATTATTAAGTTGGAAAATTTCTTGTTTTAACCCCCCCTAAAATATTTTTTGTGTAACGGCACTGGCAATGTCCCAATTTACCTATTCAAAGTCGATTCCATCCATCACCTGCATCTTCAGTTTCCTCTTTTTTTTAAAAAATAACACGTGTTCCCATTGTTAGTAAAAAGTGTTTCTATTACTGAATATCCCGTAAGTATATTCAGTTAATGTAAGAAGAGTTTTCCCGTAAGTGGTATCCTGCGCCAACTTGCTACAAAACCCCACTGACATGTGATTTTGCGCCAAACAATGTGCGATTCTCCGCTAACAGCGAAAAAAAATTTAAGAGGTCCTTAAAAATTATCGAGAGGTCCTTAAAAAGTCCTTAAGAACTACTTAATTTTTACTTTTGAAAATCTGTATGAACCATGTAAAAAGTGTTTCGATTACTGAATACCTATTATGCACGATTTATTTGAACTAATAGACAATATTTATTTTTAGATGTTATGCTGTGGCTGCTCAGCAGGCTGTTAAAGAACCTCCTAATGAGAAAGCTGACAAAAAATCTGATAAAAATGTCGTAAGCATACTATTTCGTTATGAATCAAACTGATCTGGCCACCTGCTTGCCATTGAGGGGGTCAATAATTTATTATGTCACAATTTTGGGTGAGGTATATTTTGCATGACAGATGGGCATAGCAATTGTGTGTGACATATTAAAATTTTAAATAAAAAAAATACTTAATTTTTTTTAGCAAATATTGAGTTATGTCCCTTTTTGTAGAACTCTTAAATGAACATTTTTGAAATGTTTAAAAAAATACAAATTTAAAGAAAGAAATCAAACAAATGCTAACAAATCTAAAATTGCAGAGTGTACTAAAAATAGGCATTGTCTACTTAAAGTAGGTGAACAAAGCAAACATTTTCAAAATAAAATAAGAAATTGGAAAATGTTTCTAAGAAACATTTCTTAGTTCTATAAAAAGTGAACTAAGTTTTAAAATAAATTTTACCAAATGATAAACTAAAGTTTTTTTTTTATTTAGTCTCTATATTGAAAATAGTAATTAAAAATTTCATGTAATATGAGGGGAGGTGGAGTTTCAAAACGGTAAGAGGGTAAAGGGTAAGCAAAGGAAGCATTTATAAATTCTTCCTTTGCTTTTTCGATGGAAAAAATTTGTGTAACATGTTCGAAACTCTAAATATTTTAAATTTGATTTGTTTGAATACTTTTTTATTAAAATAAAATAATAATGTTCCACAATCTTTCAGAATTAGTAGAATTTGAAATTAAATAGAAAATAAAAGTTCTTTCAACTGTTTTAGGAGACAAATTCCTTTGTTATGAGCATGTTTAAAGGCAAATTGAAAACAGAACAAATTTTTCCTTATCCAGAAGGTATGTTTGCATTTATTTTATTCAAGTTCTTTTTAAGTTTCTGTGGAGCCATTTTGATGGGATTTAATTTTCTATCTTTTGAAAAAATTTTTACTTGATAAAAAGTTCTTTAAATGAAGCTAAACAGTTACATTAAAATAATGTTTTAAATATTTGGATGGTTTTTTTAGAGGACTGTATTTTGTAATCACAAATAATTGGAAGCTAAGTCCTTATTTGTGTCGCCAGGAAAAATAGTCATGTTATTGTAGATTCAAATACGATAAAAACATAAGACCAAGTTATGTTATTTGCACTTTTTTAAAAACTTTAAGTATATATTACAAATAGATGATTCTATTAAAGATTAAAATTGTTTTAATAAAAAAAATCACATTTATAATACTATATCACTGATAATTGTCACATTACTTCCTTTTTAAATTAAAAAATAAATGTATCACAAAAAGAGAAAAATTAAGTTTATTTTATTATTATCAAAAATTTACAATCAATTTAAAGAAACACACATTTTTAATTTTATTTCTGTTTTGTTACCTTTCAATTAGTTTGTGATTTATTTTTAAGTATAAGGAGTTTCGGTAAATTCCTTGTGGCGTGTTTCGGAAAAATTGTCGCCAAGGCGAAAATGTTTTTTGTCTGTTTCCAAATCTAAATATCGGAATAGTTGGTAAGTTAAATAACATCGCACTAGAGTTGCTCGATGAACTAGGGGCAATGATTAAAATTCGAAAAGGCTGGTTAGTTAAATAACGTCCCACCACAGCTGCGGCAGTTTGGATTCGACAATTACGCAATTAATACTAGGAATAAAAAATGGCAACAAAATCTAAGGTCTTTATATTAATCTTCAGTGTACACATCCACAGACAAATCAATAACACGCCCATGAATCAAACACGGTGCATAAAGTAGTGAAGCAATTTCCTACCACATGAGAATAAAATTTAGGGTTTCCATAAATCATGCCAGTATTCTGCGCATCATCACAAAATATAAACTTTATCGCTCATCAATTGTCGTGAAATTCACATTTGGCGGTGGCACTGCATACTAGGAATGAAATGAAGTTTTATTACATCTTTGTTATAGATTTTCAATTTATTTTCTATGCATTTGAAAAGTGGTTCCTAAACTATGGCCCTCGAGAGAGCCCGAAATGCTCCCTCTGATTATATTTTCAATAATTTGAAAGATTAAGATGATGACTATTTAATTTAAAAACTAAAGATTTTCAGCCCCAAATTACATAGTGCCTAACCATTTTTTAGCATTAACCCTTTGCCTTCCAAGAACACTTTGTGTTTTGTGTTCTTTCTACGGAACAAAGTTCTTTTTCTCAAATTGTTTTATGCTTATAGAGAACATAAAATCATAATCTGTTTTGGATCTGCAAGAGAACGAGTTAAAAAAAAAAAAAAAAGGTTTTTAAACACGAGATCCTTCGGTTCTTGTTGATTTTAAAGAACAGGGGACCAAAAGAAGTTGTCGTTATGTTGTCATTTGAGCGAATGTAAAGGGTTATCGTCATCAAATTCAAATTCGGCGGTGGCACTTTAACTTCGAATGTACTGAAGTTTTATCACTCATGTGTTATAGATTTTCAAATTATTTTCTATGCAGTTGATCATTGGCTCCTAAACAATGGCCCTCAAGAGGGCCCCAGAAACATATTTTCAATAATTTAATAGGATAATAAGACAATATTATTTAATTTAAAACTAAAGACCCAAATTACAGATAGTGTCTAAGCATTTTTCCGTGTTAACATTTTGTACACCAAGAATACTTTGCGTTTTGTGTTCTTTCTACGGAACAGTTATTCCTGTATGTTCTTTTCCCCCATTTTTTTTATATTCATAAATAAAATCTTAATATGTTTTGCATCTGCAAGAGAACAAGTTAAAAAAAAAAGATAAATGTTTTTTAAACACAAGATCATTCGGTTCTCGTTTATTTTAAAGAACAGGGGACCAAAAGAAGTGGTCGTTATGTTGTCATCTGAGCCGAGTGTAAATTCTTAATAGAAGGCAATATTGGTCAGCGACTTGTCACATTTTTGATTCAGGGTTCCAAAGCCATCTGAAGGTTCTGAACCACTGTACTAGATTTAATATGTTTTAAGAACTTATTAAATATGTAGACTTTTTTTCTATTTCTCTTATGGACTTGTATCTTTTAGTATTGAGCGAAGATGAAAAGTCAACCCTAAAAATGATGATTGAGCCACCCAAAAAGTTCTTCGAAGAAGTGAATAACCCCGAAAAAAATGATGAGCTTGCTCTAGTTGAAGACCATTTAATGAAAGAACTTGGTACGTTGGGAGCATTTGGCTTACAAATCCCTGAAGAATATGGCGGCTTAGGCTTAAATAACACCCAATATGCCCGAATGGTGGAGCTTGTTGGACAACACGACCTGGGTGTAGGAATCACCTTAGGGGCCCACCAGTCCATTGGGTTTAAGGGAATTCTCCTTTTTGGAAATGAATCGCAGAAAAAGAAATACCTACCTGATTTAGCAACTGGAAAAGTGATTGCAGCCTATTGCCTGACAGAACCAGGTAGTGGCTCGGATGCTAGCGTAAGTATTTTTTAAAGAATGTCATGTGGCTTACCCATTTACAAATTTTATTATTATGATTTTTTTATTATAAAGTGAAGCCTCTCTAAGAATACCAACAATGGTTTCACCGAAACTTGGTAGTAGTTATTTTACATTACAGCATTGAATTTCATTATTAACGCAGCATTGAAAGGACTATAAAGCTCTAAAATATGTACTTATTGATAATGAGCTTTATTATTTATTTTGCTTTAACAACCTTTAATAAAAAATAATCTTAAATCATCAATTATTTTATTTTAAACATTTGTCATACTTGTAAATAAATTTGTTCAAGTTCTAAAGTTTAGATAGTTAATTTGTTTTCAACACAATCGATTAAAGTACAATCGTAAGATGGTCACAATATCAAAATATAAAATGAACAGTTAGTCTGAGCTCTGCAACGAAGTGTTTATTAGCAACAATTTATTCTTTTTGAACTGCAAAGTGTCCATTAAAAATACCCTTCTCTAAAAGGTTAGTGTAAGTGTAGAATGGTATTTCAAATGTTTTTGTTGATAAAGTTCCTTGTTCAAAAAAAAAAAAAAAAAATGACTTCTTGTTCTTCAATGGACAATAATTTTTTCTTCTTTTTTAATACTATACCTGTGACAACAGTTCTATGGAAAAGAAATCTTGTGATTCCTTAAGCAATCCTGTGATTGCACATCTGGACCGTTTCATACAAAATCTGGTCTTTTAATAAAGATAAAATTAAAATTGAATCTGCAGCGCCACTCCAGTTCGTTCACCTTTCTTTCTCTCTCAAACAATTAACAGAAAGCATTTCCACTTCTCCAGTGTTTATACCCCTGAACCAATGGGAGAGCTTCAACTTTGAGGCCCACTAAAAAGAGCGGCTGATTCCGATAAACACTGACCCAACAGAAACATTTCTAGACTCGAACCTCAGTGGAGAAAGACGTTTCTCTCGTTCCACAATTTCTTTAGCAGTTTTATTAGCAATGTTAACCTTAAATGTAAATCTTTCATTGTTATACTTTCATCATTAAATTTTGTTTGTTTTCTAAATACTATGGCCCTTAACAACTTATTTATTATCTTTAAACCTAACCTTCTGAATCTAAACTAAATGGAGTCAACAATAGTGTGGCCGATCTATAGGTTAAAATTTCGTTTTCAAATATATTGAACTTGAAGAAAGTTCTCTTAATGGAGATAGTATTTTTGAGAGGTTTTACTGTAATAAAATTTTAATCTATTTGCAGTTGTATTATATATTAGTAAAAGGATGTTATGTTCTATAAAGTAGATATGCATTATGTAATGTTCTTTTTTAGTCCATTAAGACCCGAGCTGTTCCTTCAGAAGATGGAAAGTATTATACTATGAATGGGTCAAAGATTTGGATCAGTAATGGTGGCATTGCTGATGTTTTGACAGTTTTTGCAAAGGTATGTTACTTTAAATATGTTTTAAATTGCTGAGCATATTCTGGCACAAGAACTGGGTGGCAGTTTTATTGCTAAGGGAAAAAATTATATGGAAGTGTGGGAGTATGACCAGCAGGATTATACATGAAACTTCTTTCCAGAAGGTTTTAGAATTTCTACCTCATGTATATGGGACTGGTGCATGTTAAATCTGATCGAGGTCCAATGTTCTGACAACTATTGAGGTCAAGCTGAACTGTTATCCTCATTATCTGACCATAGTTCAAAATTACGAAGCAGTATTCGCTAGAATTTTCTTTGAGATAGACCTCAAACCGTCACCATGATATAGGAGCACCTGAAAACCCAATGTGTAGCTCTAGTGCGATGTTAATTAAAGCAAACCAACTGAAAACCAGAAGGTTTTAGAAATGGGAATTGTTCCTCAACAAAAGCCTCTTCAATACAAGGAACGGTTCTATTTGATGCTGTGGGCTCCATCTGTACAAACTTTGCTTCATTTTAAGATTTTACATGCATCAGCGTCTAATTTCCTATTGAACGAGATTCGATCTGTTAATCATGCTATTTGCCGTGGAGTTATAGTAAAATGGATCATCCTAAATGTCCAGTGGCGTACACAAGGGTAAGTTGGGGTCAGAATCTGTCCCATTGGTCAGTAGCGAAAATGTATTACCATATATACATATTAATATGTTTTTTAAAAGAAAATTATGCTATAGAATTCTGTGATAAAATTCAGGATCTGTATTTTTAGCTTTCAAAATAGTTTATTCTGCTTCTGCTGCATATAGCGGCTAAAAAGCCAAAGACACAGAGACACATCCTACATAAATACTGGTTAGGTTTGGAATTCTTTGAATTCGCAAGACTGCCCAAGAGCGGTTTCCATCGAAAGAGAAAGTTTCGTTTTTCTTCTCATGGATTCTAGTGATCATATAAGGTTGTGAAACCAGCGTTTTGAAGACATAACTTTAAAAAATGAATGCACAAATGTGTGGGATTGCTACACAGTTGAAAACTGAATGGTAATTTATCAGATCGTTATTGGAAAATAAAAGTATTTAGGAATGGATCAGGAAATAAGTCGAAATAACTGTGGCTATTATGTATATAGTTGCTAATTTTTAAAAAAAAATCTTAAACTAAGAAAGGTAGGGGTAGGTGTAATGACCTCCTCCCCAATAACACCTGCCATACACATTTTCTATGTACGCTGCTGTAAAAGCCCAACATGGTGTTTCCATCCGGATCTCCTATGTAGCTCATTCAGCAAATTATATATATATATTCATGGTTAGATATTTTGGCCATTTAGAAAAATCCTATAATATATACTGTTCTTGTAACACTGTAGTTTCTAATTTCTTGTTCTTTTTATTAATGTACATTTTTACTTTTTAGGTTCCTGTTAAAACCGAAAATGGCACAGTCGATAAAATGGCTGCCTTTATTGTGGAAAGAGGATTTGGCGGAGTGAGCAGTGGGGCGCCTGAAAAAAAGATGGGCATTAAAGCTTCCAATACGGCAGAGCTATTTTTTGATGATTGTAAAGTGCCTGCCGAAAACCTTCTTATGGAGGTTGGAGATGGATTTAAGGTAACTTTCAAATCAGTTATTACCACAGTTTGAGATATAGTGAAAGTAATATTTTTTTATTGCTGCTAATTGTATGATTTTCCCATATAGATTGCCATGAATATACTGAATAATGGGAGGTTTGGAATGGCTGCTTGCTTGGCAGGTACAATGCGAACAGCGATTGAAAAGGCTTCGGATCACGCTGCGAACCGAACACAGTTTGGAAGCAAAATAAGTACTTATGGTACGATACAGGAGAAACTCTTTCGAATGTGTATGGCGCAGTATGTGACTGAGGTAATTTTTTTCTATTTTAGTTCATATTTGTTAGTTCTTATTTGAAAATTATCATATTTGCTAGTTGTGCATTGTTTTGTTGGAGCAATGTGTATAGATTTGTTCTCCTTTATAAAAAAAAAGTTTTTTTATGTCTGACCCTTATATCCTTCCTTTGAAGAGTTAGGTTTATAGTTATATTAATTCTGTCTAATAAAATGTGCAGTATCTTTTTATTACAAATAACATGCTCATGTGATAATTATCTCATGAACAACCTCATCACATACACCCATTCATTTGAACCAAATTTTTTTTAAAGTTTAATGGTCTGCCCATAGTTGACAGCATTACCAACAGCTTGTTTAAAAAAAACACACATTAAAATGAATTATTTAAAATGCATTTTTAAATAAACATTGGTTTTATTGAGATGAGAGTAGGATTCGTCACTGGTCCATGAAATTCTTTTTCTTTTGGTATCTCATGTGTTAATATTCATTGTTTCTAAGGGGTGTGAAAGGGATTTTTATAATATAAATAATATATATGATACAGGGGGAAAAAATTTAAATGTTTCAGAATTATGGGGACCTATTCAAATCTAGAAATTTCAATTAAAATAAGTGAGTAATCAAAATCTATTTAGTTAGAACCATAACTTTTAACAGAAAGCTATAGTTTAAAATTCTTGCCAATAAGAATTGGAAGATCTTTTCTCGCAAATAAATACAGAGTATAAAATTGATTTTTGTGCACACATACATACTCAGTGCACTCATTAAAAAAAATTGTTAAAATCAGTCTAGTTAAAGACTTTAACTTTGACTGAAAGAAAAAAAAAATCTTATTTTAATGTATATAGATTATTTGAAAACCTTACTAATATCATAATCACTAATACTATAATCACTAATATTATAATCACTCATATCAGAATCACTAATATCTTAATCACTAATATCAAAATCACTAATATTATAATGACTAATTTCGAAATCACTAATAGCTGATTCACTAATATCAGAATCTCTAATATCTGAATCACTAATATTATAATGACTACCTAATATCGAAATCACTAATATCAAGATCACTAATATCTGAATCACTAATATCAGAATCACTAATATTATAATCACTAATATCGGAATCACTAATATTATAATCACTAATATCCGAATCATTACTATAAGCATAAAGTTTTTGAGGGGCTCGAGCCTTATCTTACTTCTATAAATAAGAGTTCTCATACGTTTTTTTTAATGGAAAATAATAGGATTGCCATTTGTTATGTATTGTCTATCCAAAATATAATGAAGCTTTATTACCTATCAATCAATTAATTAAAAAAACTATATCATGGGGAATGTTTCAAAATGTGTTTTTAAAATGATTTTCTATTTTTTATCATTTTTAATTATTATGCTTAAAGAGGTTTCTTTTGTAGTCCATGGCATATATGGTGTCTGGTAATATGGATCGGGGATACGTGGATTTTCAATTGGAAGCTGCCATAAGTAAAATCTATGCTTCTGAAGCCGCTTGGTTTGTTGTTGATGAGGCCATTCAAATAATGGGTAGGTTTTGTTTTCTACTTACTTCTGTATGTATTACTTGTTTTAACCAGAGAGTTGTAATATTAAATAGAGAGCGCCTTCAATACCAGACTCGTAAGGCCGCAGTGTCAACATTGAAAAGAAAAACCAACATCACGTGGTTATAGCGCTGCCACATTTGGCATCTGCAGGAGTTCCAAATTTGGCGCACATTTTTCTTTTTTGGTGATAAGGAGTGCTGTCCGTATTCAACTTCTTAACATATATGTACGTATTTACTTATTTTCAAACAATATGCGCTAAATATTTCCTCTTCTTTAACGAAACGAAAATATTTTATTTGTGTTCAATACTCGAAGAAGCGAAACTCTTTATATTTCTCAGGTTTTATTGTTCCTATTTTCTTATTGAAGTATACAAAATAACAATTGAAAGAACTTCGCTTATGGTAAATTTTTTACCATAAAAACGTAATGCAATTATTTCAAAACTACAAAGTAAGAAAAATCTCTTTAATATATCTGTTAAACTCCCTTAAATTGTGCCACTCATTCAAAAAAACGATATTTAACTACAAAATTAAACACAAAACCATATTACAATACTTCGATCTCGTTTAGTTCTTAAAGTCGCCAAGGCATGAGTGAATTGGCATTTCCACATATCACGTGGTTTCAGTGATGGACACACGGAAATCAGCATTTTTATTCCTCTATTTGTATCATTACTCATGGTTTTAACCCTCTAGTGCAGTGGTCGGCAAACCGCGGCTCGCGAGCCACATGCGGCTCTTTGGCCTTCCAGTGGCCTTGGAGTGTGGCTCTTCCACAAATTACCACGTGCCGGCGGGGGCGTTGAAACTTTGTCGCAAAATTTAAAAACAACAACACACAAACGTGACTTACCCAAACTTTCCAAGGAGATGCAAGGCAATTTTTCACATTAGTGTTTGTTAGTTATTGTTATGCTTGAAGAAGGTATGTTAAGATAGTTTGGACGTATAACGAGAATGAACGAAAGGAGATAGACGAAATACAAGATGAGGAGTGTGGATGGAAGAGTTGGAAGGGGTTGATCTTAGCGAACTCACCTCAACCAGATTGAGGACAATTTTAGCAAAGGCCAGCTTAGGAGTACCCTAATTAAGTTAATAACAATGTATCTACCTATATAGTTTAAGTTTAAAAAATGTGGCTCTCAAAAGAAATTTCAATCGTTGTTCTGTTGATATTTGGCTCTGTTGACTAATAAGTTTGCCGACCACTGCTCTAGTGCATGGTATTTTCTTTTTTAATGAAATAATTTCTTTTTGCCCCTGGACCGCTGAAAAAAAATCCTAAGTGCATATTTAATTAAATAATTAATTAAAACTGTTGTGTAGGTTATATGCAACATCATGTGAAATTACTAAAATAATATTTAAAAAAGTATGAAAATATAGTTAAATACAATCTACATATCTCTGGTATTAGCTAGGATTTTTTGTAGAGCCAGATTATACTTAAAAGTAATAAAACAATCTTCGAAAACTTCACCTTAACGAGGCAGTTTTAAAACAACAGACCTCGAAGCAACTGATTGCCTTTATCACAATCATTTTTATAAAGATAAGGGACCTAGTGGCGGTTGTAAGAACTAGGCACATGGTTCCGTATGTGACAATACTCAATAGATGCAACTAGCAGTCATTTTAAAGTTGTGTAGCCTATATGCTACTCTATGCACTGAAGGGTTAAATAACTTTTGAAATAGTACATAATTAATGCAAGTAATTTAATGTTTTTAAAAATAAAACTGATGTAACATCCCAAGTAGTTAACTAGAAATTGTTTATGTTGATACTAATTTATATTAATGTCATTATCCATTACTTCTTTTGTCCAATTACAATGTGTTAAATAGTTTTTAAAAATATTATCCATTATTTCCCTTTTACATATTTGTTATATTTCAAATTCAAATGAGTGTATTTGCATCAAATAACATTATTTGTAGTTCTCAGCTATTTAAGTTTGGAATTTTAAATTTACTTATGAATAATTCTCACTTAGAATGTCCTCATCTTTTAAAATTTGCTTAACCAACCTAAAAATATAAAATATCTATCTAATCTAAAAATATAAAATGTTTCAAATGACACCCCAAAAATTTTCCTCCACAATTCAGTTCAAATTAAAGAATTATAATAAAATTATATTTTTCTTTTGTCCTCATTAATCTATTTGTGAGGGCTCATTTCCTGCATTCACCGAAGATAGATAGAATTATAGAATGCATTAAATAAAAAGCCTGTTAATTATAAAATTAATCAAGGTTTGTTTTATTAAAATCATAGTAACATTTTAAAAATTTTGGTTACTATTAAATTCTCATTTCTTGACTTGGTTGCGAGAAGATATGTGTGGGGTTCACTTCTTCTGCCCAATACTCCCGCTTAGGCGAGAGTGATCACTTTGGCCTAACTGGCAGAGTATCGGCATAGCAAGCCGTAGTTCCTCGGTTCGATACCGAGTGTAGCCAAGTAGTTCTTAGCACCACATATGCACCCCACAAGTTGCATTACTCCTTAGAAGTTTACTTTTATATAACTTGGATGTGAACTAGCAAACTTCGGTTCTTTTCATTTTCTGTTAACAAATAATTCATACTTTTGATCCATTTGTGGAATAGTCTAAGTTATTTCCTAAATTGTCATTTTATTTCTGTTGCAACAGGTGGCATGGGTTTCATGAAGTCAGCTGGTCTGGAGCGCGTTTTGAGAGATGTGAGGATCTTCAGAATATTTGAAGGCACAAATGACATCTTGCGACTGTTTGTTGCTTTGACTGGTAAGGTGTCTTTTTACGCCTATTTGTACATTATTTTTGATTTTTTTTTGTACCTTATTTACTTAACTATAAAATATAATGTTTTGTCTGCTTTTTAGTTTGTCCATATTTAATCTAAAGGAGGGTTAATATATATTGAATTTTTTCCCAGTTTGTAGATATAGATATTATATCACATATATTTTTTCAGTAGTAAAGGTCACTGATCTCTAACTGTAACTTCTGGATCGGGCAATACATTTTGTTGACTTGGAAGTCGATATGGAGGCCGCCATGATGTGCCCCACTTTTCTTGAAATAGCAATATTTCTTATACTTTTCATGTTGAAATACGCCGACATATATTGCTTTTGGCAAAGTCTTTTTTTATTTTATTTTTAAACCCATTTTAAATGCAACCTGAAATTAAAATAGGAAGTCATTTGCAAGTCAAAGTAGAAGTAATTAAAAAGCAAGAGCAAAAACTATTTGTTTGCTAATATAAAAATTAATTCTATAAAAAGAAAATATAATATTTAATTACATTTAATATTTCTACAATGCTATGGTAATAAAAAACACCATTAAATCACTTTAAAAAAAATGTTGGGGCATAGCATGGTAGCTTTCAATTGGTTTCAACGCGCCCATAGAGGAAACAAGGTTTGAGCCTTCCAGCAGTTACAGTTAGAGTTCAGTGGTAAAGGTCCCTTTTGCGAATCTCGCACACAACGAATTTTATCACCTGAGGTGTCAAAAAAAGGGAATTTCCCGGAATAGTGATGAATCATACTTTTGTCTCATGAATATTAACGTGTTTTTTTTAAAATATGTTTAAAAATAATAGGTTTGCAAGCAGTTTTTAAATGAGCCATTGGTAGTGCTGCCCTCTATTAGTAGAACCGTTAAACTTTTTTTATATTTTGGCTATCAAAAATGGAGGGAGGGTTTTGTTCATGTGATAATTATCACGCAGGAATGCTAGTTATATATAAATTTTTTATATATTGTTTTGTTACTTTTAACGGTTAGAATTTATGCCTTGATTATATAACTTTAAAATTGACACCTGTAGTAAGGACCCCACAATTTAGAAACCTCTTTGTTATAATGGCCTGATTAGTTTAACATAGAAGCAGTGTTTGTTTTTAATCATTATAACCTATACTATTTTAAATTTTTGGATGCAATGACCATATATTTTCCTTAAAGACTTTCAAGTGTCATTTTTAAATATGAAACCTGGCAATAGAAAACATATTAATGAAATTTAGCCATTTGAATTTATTTTTTTATATTGTGTCAAAATTAGCTTTTTTTTCTTTTAATATATATTTATAAACATTCTATTTTAAATTGTATGTTATAAATAAGTGAGTTTTTTATTCAAAGTTGCTAAGAATAGCTTTCTTAACTTTCAAATGTTATAATTTTAACATAATTGGTAATACATATGTTGTCATACTAATATTTCTGCATGCCATGAAAACTCACAATTTATTTTTTGAAATGATAAATTTATGCACCTATATAATTAATATTTTTATTGTATACTATAAGAAAACAAGTAAATATTAGTTTTTAAATGAATGTTAGTAACTTATTTGGGCTGTGCTCATTTACTACATCATGTTATTTTTAATCCTTTTGTAATTCCCCTTCCCTCCATGTCATGTATGTTGCGGTTAAATATTCTTTTCATATACTATTTTAGGGCTACAACATGCTGGTGGTCACCTTAAAGAACTCCAGAAAGCTCTAAAAAATCCAACTGCAAACTTAGGTTTGATATTCGACGAAGGAGCGAAACGAGCAAAGAGAGTGATTGGTTTGAGCAGCCCACCCTCTCTTTCTGATAATATTCATCCGAGACTAGCCGACTCTGGAACAAAGGTAAGACAGATTCGAATAAAAACAATGGCAGGGTGGTAATGTAACTGGAACACAAGGAATACCTGGAATTATCAAGAAAAATCAATAAATTTTCTTATTTTGTTGTTAAAGTTGGGAATTTTTTTTTAATCATTTTAGATTTTTTTTTATGTACCTTGTATTATTCTTTTCGTCATCTTTACAAATTCTTCAAAACATAAAAAAAAATTATATTCTTGTTTTATGTTACTTTGCTAGGTTACTATTTACATATTGGATCAATATTAACCTATTGGTCTAGAGTTTAGTCATAAAAAAATAACAGGGTGGCAACATAACCTGGAAATCTGGGAAATTTTTAATTCTGAAAATATCGGGGAAATTTAAAAAATTTCACAAAATATCAGGGAATTTTTCAAATTTTGATCATTAACACAACAATTATCGTCTGCTGGGCTTTCCATTCTGGGTAATTTAATTGTCAATATTTCCTTTTAGTTCTGAATAAGAATTAAAAATAAAAAAAAACATAGTTATGCATATTTTCAGTTTTATTTTGTAAAAACGTGAACCACTGCTAGAGGGAGAAGCAAAAGCAAAGTGCATTGGACCTTGAATTGTAAGCAACATGTGAGGGGCTAATGAATATGCGATTTATTGAAGATTGGAATAGGAAATATGAAGTATTAAAACATATAAAATTATCTCCAAAAGAAATAATTTGTAAAAACTTGCTTTTTTTGCATTATTTGCTTTCAGAGAACATGTTTAATTAGTATTATGCCTGTCGCAATTGCATAATTTGTGTTGTATCCATAAAATATTATTTTAATTGTCAATAAGTATTGCTTATAATTTTGCATTTATAATGCAATATATTTATAGTAGTATTGTAGCGTGGATACTTTTATTCTATACAAAGCATGTACTGCAACATTTTTAAAAGTAATTGTAAAATCAAGGAAATTTTTGTGACACAATCAGGGAAATTTTTGTGACACAATTAGGGAAAATTTTGTGACACAATCAGGGAAATATCAGGGAACTTTTTTTTCCTGAATTTTGTTGCCACCCTGAATAACGACCTTTTATTTTGTTCTCTGTTTTTCAAATTGAACAATAACGGTGTGTTCTTGAACATAAAAAAAACGATTTTCATTCATTAGTTTATTCTTTATCCAACTCTATTTAAAGTAAGACTTCAACCTATTTTATTAAAAACCCTTTGCACTCGAGTGTAGCCATTAGGTTATTAAAATAATGACATGTTATTTCTTTTCTCTGTTCTTCAAAATGAAAAACAACAGCATATTCTTGAGTTTAGAAAGTTATTCTGTCACAAACTTTAACAGAAATTATTTTTGAAGCGCCAAGTATGTTGGTGATCTAAACGTTTTTTCCACATTGAAATTCCTCACAACCATTGTTTTTTTAAAAAATACTTGGGAAAAGTCATAAACTACTAAATATATGTTTGATATATTAAGAATAATATTAAGCTTCACATAAGTTTTTTATTTTTATAATTATCCATCCTAAGAACAAAAAGAACATGTTAAATATCTCTTTAAAAAGAACAGGAAAAGGATGTAACTGTTCTATAAAAAGAACGTAAATATCAAACATGTCCTTCGAGTGTAACCCTTCGCACTCCAAGAACTCTTTGCGTTTTCCGTTCTTTCTACGGAACAGTTATTCATTCTTATGTTCTTTCTACGGAACAGTTATTAATCCTTATGTTTTTTCTACGGAATAGTTATTCATCCTTATGTTTTTTCTACGGAACGGTTATTCATCCATATGTTCTTTCTACGGAACAGTTATTCATCCTTATGTTCTTTACCCTAGAATTTGTTATGGTTATAGAAAAAAGAAACATAATCCGTTTTGGATCTGCTAAAGAATGAGTTGAAAAAAATATCGATGTTTTTTTAAACACAAGATCATGCTGTTCTCGTTTATTTTAAAGAACAGGGAACCAAAAGAACAAGTCGTTATGTTGTTGCCTGGAGCGGCGCAAACGGAGTGCAAAGGGTTAATGTGGGGAAAAAATCGATTTTCTCGGAATTCTTTGAAAACATTCTTGACAACTTGGGAAAATCAGAGAATTTTTATCTTAACGTATTAATTGACAATCCTGCAACAGTTTGTTAAATATTTGAATTTTACATTGAAAAGTTATTTTATATTTTTAAAATGTGCTTTTATTTTTCTAAAGCTTTCTAAGTGTATCGAAGCATTTGGATTGTCAGTGGAAGAACTGCTTGTTAAACATGGGAAAAATATAATACGTAAGTATTTTTTACAATTCTTCGAATAATTTCTAAATTTCTATGCATTTATTTTATTCAGATTCATTTGACTATTGTTTTATGTTTAATACTTTTGCTTAGATTTATTTAATATTAAATAATATTATCAATACCTGAAGCTTTATTCTTGAAAGTTAAAATATCTAGACGATTCTTGATAATTTTTTACTTATATACAGTAAAATAATCATTTATTTCTCCAGAAATAGCAGACTTCTACTAAAAAGATTTTGATTAGAATTTTTAACTGATAGAGAATATATTACTACAGTAGAAAGTCCCAAATCCAGAATCATTGGGAGTTTGATGATTCAGTTTAGATCCAGTAACATTCCATACTCTCTGTCAAGTCCAAATTTCTGTGCGAAATTTCCCACATAAAATTTCAATTTTCTTTAATACGGATACCAAAACTATTTAAAGAAATCGCTAAATTCAAGAAAAAAAACAGTTGATAGCCATTATTTTATTAGAGCCAAAATGCATGGAAAATCGTTAAAATTGTAATGTTTCTCTAAATAACATTATTGTAGCAGAATTGGCATTTGTCTCCTTCATGTTCCAAAAAGCTAAAATAACTTCATGAGGTTTAAATGGATGCGTGGTAAACCTAACCTCTCCCCAACACTCTGCGCAACCGCCTCTACAGACTGATTCGTCACGGGAAAATTAACGAAAACAATTGGAATTTCTTAACTTTCAATGCATTCAAGGTTTGTCCCATTTTGTATGCAAAAGAGCGAGTCGACTTCACAAGGTTTAAATGGATGTCATGTCAATGTGGTAAACTTCATCCTCCAACCATCTGATTCATTACGGAAAAGTACTGATAACGTTATTGCTGAAACAGAATTTCCTCACGTTCTGGGTTTGTTCATTTTGATTGCCAAAGTGAGAGGTAACTTCGCGAGGTCTAAATTAATGCATGCACATTTGTTAAAACTTCACTCTCACCTCCTTCCATGTTCTTTCTCCCAATTTGTGGAAAAGGAAAAAGCAAGTTTAGAATTTTTTTCAATTAAAATATATATATATATTTATTTATACATATATATATACTATACAGGGCTCGATTTGAGCCGGTACAGGGTTCCAGTACCTCTCTTTAGGAAAAAAATATTACGATTCCAGACTTGGTTTTGATAACTGATGCATTGTACTCCCACACCCCACGTAAGGTTCCAGTTCCAGTACCTCTATTTCTTGAAATCAAGCACTGTATATATTAGAATACATTTACAGAGTATAAAGAAATTCAGAAAGATTTTGTTATGAGATCATTTCGGACTTTCTACCGTATGTAGATTCCCACAAAAACCTTAAAACTTTTGATTTAATGTTCCCTCATTATTTTTTATTTCTTTAAACATGTTTTTTTTCCTATGTAAAAGAATTTAACATGTATATCAAACTTATTTTTTCAAATATTTTTGTTCAGACACTGTTCAGGTAAGATTTTAAATGCAATTTACTTTTTCCTTGCACAATTAATTATGCATTACTTAAAACTGCTTTTTACTTAAGGGTCATTCCATGTCAAATCAACAGTCATTTTCCTCACCATCTCCGATTTTTATGAAATTTGGTGACCTTGTTATACCTACTAAGAATGCAATAAAGGCAAAATTTTAACTTCCTAGGCCTATTAGTTTCTTAGTTATTTGCATTTCAAAATGGCTGAAAACGTACAATCCTGCCTCCGATGGCTGCTTTTAAATTACCGTAACTCCTGTTCTAATTAACATATAGGAGTAAGATTGGAATCGTTTTAAAGCTCTTTAAATGACTTTTCAAATGATGTGAAACACATGAAAGTTTGGTGAAAAACATTTCAAGGTCATATTGTTTGACCTTTGACCTTGAATTCCCAAAAAACGAATTTCTTAATTTTCACTATATTTTTTGCCTGAATACTACAACATCTGAACTACATGTATACCAATTTTCAGAGTGGGATGGGGGATAGGATCACACACAATTTTTTTTTCAAAAATCAGCCATTTTGAAATTTAAATAACTAAAAAACTAATAAGCCTAGGAGGTTAAAATGTTGTAATTTTCTTCAAAAATTTGCAATTCTTAGTAGGTGTACAAGTTCACCAAATTTCATAAAAATCGGAGATGGTGAGGGGAAAAAATGCATTTTCTTGTGTTGATTTGACATGGAATGACCCTTAATTGAAGTGCACTGCTATTTTTGGAGTGTTCAAAGCAATGGCACCAGAAAGCATTTTAAATGAAGTAAAACTGGTTCGTTTAACATCTATAGTTAGAAGCAATCTTATTTTGGCTTGAAATTGGATCTTGGCACCAAACAATTCTAAATTCATTATTAATTAGTATTAGTCTTGTTGCTAAATTTTTAGGATGCTAAGTTTAACATATTCTTTGTATGCTTTATTACTCAATATAAACTTCCGAGTTATCGAAAATAAGGAAGAAAAACTTGGTATTAAAGAGATAAAATGACATTAAATGAACAACAAAGGTGCAGGGAAATCGACTTTTTTCGAGATATCGAAAAATTCGAGTTATCACAAGTCGACTGTATTTATATATTTTTTATATAAGTAAAATGACTTGTAACCTGAAAAAATAAGCCTTCTGCACAATAACCCATATATATTTTCTTTGCTTTTAGATCAACAGTTTCTTCTAAATCGACTAGCCAACTCAGCAATCGACATCTATGCCATGACCACAATACTATCACGAGCGACACTGTCTTTGGGGAAAAACCTTCCATCTGCTGATTATGAAGAAAAGTTGACAAACGTCTATTGCCAAGAAGTAAGTTCATTATTAGTTATATGTTAAAGTTTAATTGTACAGACAGCTCTCGAACTCGTAGGGAAGTGTATAAAAATTCGAGATATCAAAAATTCGAGTTATCGAAAATCCTATTAAAAAGCTGTTTTGGTAAAAATAAATACTACTAGTATACCTACACAACTTTATTTCACATATCTATCCAAAATAGTTTAGTGAGTATTTCTACTTTTTTCGAAATCAATTATATTTTCCAAATGCACGATTGCTTGAAATGTCTCTGATGTTTTCATTTCCGGCCTCGATTCAATGAATGCACGCATAGTTTTTATGAAAGATAGAGCATCTAACAAAGTTATCTTTGGAGGAGGTTAGCATTATTCATTATCATTCTTCTTCTGAGAGCGATCTCTCATCAAATGCCGCTATAGAGAGTGCATTGCATTATCGTTTTGTCACTATTATTCGCAGCGACAAATCAACACTACACGAAAGCCTAAACAAATATGAGAAGGGGTCGAGTGTCGTCTTCATATTTTAAGTGAGTTGCTTTCTGGACGGTCGGTAATATTCCAAGAAAGTAACTCGCACTTTACCGAAAACGCCGTCTGGCGACATTCAAACAAAAGGGTGAGGTACATGTAGGAATACATTGTACGTATACCCTTTCAATAACGCACAATAAAAAAAGAGAACCGATAAAGAAGAACGTGTCAATTACATATATACTAAAGGTTCTTCAAAATCCATAGTTTTGAGAGGAAAACAAAATTTTTAGTTGTGAGGAAACTTTGAGTTATCGAAAATAACGACGAAAAACTTCGAATTAACGAGATAAAATTACATTAAATAAGTAATGAAGGAGCAGGGAAATCGATTTTTTTGAGATATCGAAAAATTCGAGTTATCGAAGTTCGAGTTATCGAGTCTACTGTATAATAATCTTTAAAATATTTGGTACTTTTCAAATTAAAGATGTCCCAGTCGTTGCCAAGCATGTATTGTTGATCTCACAGAGTTCTTACTTTAAGTATTAGAGTGACAATTGTTCATTAATTTTGGCACAGTAAAGGGGTGATCTTCGTACGTTGTGTACCGGTTTCTAAATCAATCCACAAACAGTGCAAATTAGCAATAACTGACTTGCTACCAATTTGAATCTTTTTCATTATCACCAATGAAGAAATGATGATTTCTGAAACATTTTGCAACATGTTTAAAATTTAAATATATCATGCATAGTTTTAAATAATATTTACTATTTATTTAATTTTAATGTCAATATGCCAACAAATATAAAATGTTATCCCATTAACAATTTCACAACTGTATTGCAAAAGGTGGTAAATCCCTAGTACACGGTACGGCTTGGCGTAATTCTCAAAATTGGTGCCAAAACCAAAATAACTTGGTTTTTGTTTGTTTCTGCGTCAAAGTGTCTAACAATAATGTCCGGTTGGTTGATTAAATAACATCACGCTATGGGCTATTGATTACCAATACACTATGGGCTATTGGTTACCAACACACTATGGGCTATTGGTTATCAACACACTATGGGCTATTGGTTACCAACACACTATGGGCTATTGGTTACCAACACACTATGGGCTATTGGTTACCAACACACTATGGGCTATTGGTTACCAACACACTATGGGCTATTGGTTACCAACACACTATGAGCTATTGATATGCCAACAAATATAAAATGTTATCCCATTAACAATTTTACAACTGTATTGCAAAAGGTGGTAAATCCCTAGTACACAGTACGGCTTGGCGCAATTCTCAAAATTGGTGCCAAAACCAAAATAACTTGGTTATTGTTTGTTGCTGAGTCAAAGTGTCTAACAATAATGTCCGGTTGGTTGATTAAATAACATCACACTATGGGCTATTGGTTACCGTTCGGGTTTGACAGTTATGCAATTAATCATTAAAAATTCTACTAAATATTTATGAACATATTTATACTTATTTTTAAGTTATATATACTTTACCAAGAATGGTTACATTTTAATATTAAAATACTGCAGAGTTGAAAATCTAAATTAATATATGCATTTTTACACTTTGATTTTGGGAATACCGTAGAACCTTGTTATCCAACATAATTCAGACTAAAGGTTGGTCGGTTAATCGAAAATTCCACATAATAAAGATTTACCATTGAATAGAAAAACTAGTAATCGATTTTTTCTTTAATTAATTACAAGAGTTACTCTTATAATGTGTGTGCCTCCAGTGGCCCTCACCAGTGGATAAAGGCGTTCAGGTAGTAATCAGAGGATTGCTGGTTCGAATCCGTGCGGTGGACTCGACAAAGATAAGTGAAAATATAAAAAAAAGTAGTGATCTTGAGATCGGAGGGTTTCCAGCTTCGCTACAAAAATACTAGATAGTCGTCCAGAACATAAAAAAATAATAAAAATACTGGCTTGTATACGGGACTGGTGCACGATAAATCTGATCGGGGTCCAATAACTTGATGCCTATTGAGGTTGTGTCGAGTGCCAGCTCGGGTGTTGTTATTTGACCGTGGTTCAAAAATACTAGGCATCATTCTTGGGTGTTTCATTCGAGAGAGGCGCCAATAGCCCACTGTGTAGCTCTAGTGCGACGTGAATTAACCATACCAAACCCTAATCTGGTGGAACTGTGGAATGTTAATATCCCAAGTAGGTTTGCATTCATTTGGTATCAGATACACCTTTAACCGAAAATTACCAACTATCCTTCAAATAAATATGTTTATCTTTTAGGCATCTGAACGAGTACATGAATATCTGAATGTGTTGAAATCCGGGTCGAAGTTGAAGAACTTCCAGTGCATGAGTGCCGTGGCTTCAGACGTAACGGAGTTGGGTGGTCCGATACAACAAAATCCGCTTGGAATTTAGTGTGCCGTATTCGCGAAAATGTATTAAAATGCAGTGACAGTGCAAAAATTCTTAATTGTAAAAATTTTATGTAAAAACTCAGAAAGACAATTATATGCTTTTTAACAATGAATATTTAATTTTTATACTATTTAAATGTGTGTCGATTAAAAAATAAAAATTAAATACTGTTTGCTTGACAATTATGTTATTCACGTAAAATTCAGAATTTTTTTACTAGTGTTTTAAAGACTTCATTGATAACCTGACCTGACCTCTCTTACTAATTTGCTTATTAAATCTGGCATTCATACTAAATAGGGTGTGCTAAACAGATTACTACTATGTGGTTTTTTGTTTACAAAATAAAAGTTAACTGTGCAAATTCCGCAAATGATCGAAATAAAGTAAATTCCAAAAATGTGAATCAAACATTTATATCATTATTTTCACTTTTTAAACATTTGAAATTTTTTTTTTGATCCCTTCACAACAAAATGGTAAATTAAAAATAAAAACATTCAAAGTTTCATTATATATCTTCATTTTTGATTTAATAAAATTTTAATTTATTTTTAAAAAACATGACTGAACTTGTAAGAGAACACGAAACTTTGTAATCCCCGAGTTTTAACCTTCAGATTTCAAAGTATTCTTGTATTTTGCCAAGAAGTTCATAGTTATATTTAACTGTGATTGGAAAACAATTTATCTTGGCTAGATTTTACTTCCATTTCGTAATCCAATGCAATGCCTTGTATAGTGGATTTTTTCATGCTATTTCTTTGGTAGATAATTTTCTTTTTGGGATTGACATTTATTCTTTGTATAATATGTACATTTTAACATACTATTATTCCTGTTAAGTAAATGTAATAATTCTAAATATCTTCAGAAATTGAAGCAGTGAAGGTTGTGTATGTAAATGTTGCCACACTAGCATATATTAAGCTGTTTTTCATAATTTTTGATTAATTAGAACTAGGAAATTGGTTCAGTTCACTTTTTATACATCATGTGCATATAGATTTTAATTAAAATTTTAACTGGACACATTTAATCAACAAAGTTGGGGATTAAAATACTGTCTTGGCACCCCTATACTTAAAATGGGTAGAAAAATAGGAATTCGAAATTTCACAAAAATTCACAGAAATTTTCAAATTTGAATCATTAAAACGGTAATTATCGTCTGTTATACTCTCTATTCTGGGTAATTTAGTTGTCAATATTTCTTTTTAGTTCTGAAAAAGAATTTTTAAAAAAATTATTGCTATGCACATTTTAATATTTTTAGTTTTATTTTTGTAAAAATATGAACCACTGCTGGGGGAAGCAGCAAAAGCAAAGTGCGTTGGACCTTGAATTGTAAGCAACATGTGAGGGGACAATGATTTATTGAAGATTGGAATAGGAAATATGAAGCATATCAAACATTTAAAATTATCTACAAAAAAAAATATATAAATAAACTTTTTTTTTTTGCATTATCTGCTTCCAGAGAACATGTTTAATTACTATTATTCCTGTCGCAATTGCGTAATTTATGTTGTATCCATAAATTTTTCCTTTAACTGTCAATAAGTATTGCATATAATTTTTCATTTTTAATGTAATTGTAAAATCAGGGAAGTTTTTGTGACACCATCATGGAAATCAGCGAAATGCCAGGGAACTTTTTTCCAGAATGTTGTTGCCACCCTGTTAAATTTCTACCAATATCACAGTATTGCCCACGGTGTAAAGAAAAAGGTGGAGATGATTTTGCGAGATTTCATGAGACGTAAGTTAGCAACCCCAAACTAGGCACAAACAAACCTAGTTTGCAGTGGTTTTTCTACGAGGGATGCATTATTTTTAAATTAAGAAAACGTATGCTAAATTTTAAAAAATGACTATTTGTGCAGTTGTAGGATGCAGTACAAGTTCCAAAATCTTAAAGGATGCTAATATTTACACTTCATAGGTAAATCAAATTATAAAATAAATTATCGCCAAGTACTGGTACAAAGTAGTGCTTTGAAATAGCGCCAAATACTTCGCCAGTTCCTACTTTTTAAGCGATTGCTTACTTCGCATTGCAAACCGGTTTGAGACTTGATCGCACCTCCACCTTCTGCTTTACTCCGTGGTATTGCCGCATTCTATTAGATAACATACTCTATTTTTGTTTAAATACAGATCTTTTATCGACGAATTTAGGAGCCTCAGTTGGGAAGGCGTTCAGCTACTAATCAGAGGATTGGTGGTTCGAATCCGGGAAATGGACTTGACATAGAAAAGTAAAAAAGTAGTGATCTTGCGATCGGAGGGTTGCCAGCTTCACTACAAAATTACTAGAAAGTCGTCCAGAATATCCAACAAATTATACTGGCGTGTATACGGGACTGGTGCACGATACATCTGATCGGGGTCCAAAGTCCTGACGTCTATTGAAGGCGTTGGGTGCCAGTTCAGGTGTTTCCTCGTCATCTGACCATAGTTCTAAAATAACGAGGTGCATGTATGAATGTGTGTGTAAATGTGTATGTGTTCCCGGGTCTTTCCTTCGAGATTGACCCCGAAATGTCGCCAATAGCCCACTGTGCAGCTCTAGTGCGACGTTATTAACCAAACCAAACCAATCGACGAATTTAGTGATAAAAAAACTGGCTTGGCAGAGTACCCCCATACTTAAATTTCCCCAAAATCACAACAATTGATGTATTCTTGCCAACATTTTATTACATTTACATTACTCTTGCCATTTATGAACACTTAAACCTGAGCCTTATTTTCATAACTACACACAACGCAAGGCACCGTCTTCTCACCATCGCACTTGGCGCAATTCATCCACACCGGGTTCATCTTGGCGACCACAGAACTGTGTCCTCTAGTCGCTGGCGTCTCGAAAACCTCCTTATTCAGGCACATGAAATCCCCATCCACATTCGAACTGCTGTCGGCCATGGTCACCCCTGCGTACTCCATCCTCCAGTTCTTCGGACACGAAGTCCTGGCGTAGAGAGTCCTCACTGCAACCGTTGCTTGGACAAGACAGGCTGCGCAAGGAATCGGGTAAGACTGCTGAGGATCTATGAAGGTCCTGTACTCGATTGCGTCCAGCATTGCTGGTTTGGGTTGAAGAGCGAGTGGATTGGATAGTTTGGGCTCGCTGGTCCGCATGCACAGATGGTTGCGTCCTCCTGCCCAGGTTTTGGCCAGGGTTCCGGAGGCTAGTCCGGAGTACAGTGTGTCCACGTCTGGGGTTGTGGAGGATGAAACGGGGCATTTGTCCGATCCCCAGTTGATGTACACGGCTCCGCTGCCGGCTGGTTTTTCCCACACTGTAAGTATAAATGTCAAATATGGAAGGCTCGGAGTCAGTGACAATCGAGTTTGAGAATTTGAACTAGGGAGTTAAGCAGAACTAGTTACAAATTATACTATGGGCATCGTTGTATTGTATTATGACGTCTTTAGCTAAAGTTTTACAAAAATTGGACTTGGTCCAAGACAGGGCTTAAAGTAAGATTTTGATGCTGGCAGCAAACACTGCTATGAGCTTCTATAGGCTCTATTGAGTTCACGGCAAAACTCAAAACCGATTTTGTGATCTGTAATTTTTGCTTTCATATTTTATTAATTTTAAAGCAATTGAACAAAATAATGAATAAATCTTGACTAACTTAGTTTGTGGAACTGTATAATTTGCATTAAACAACAAAAATACACGCTAGATAATAAAAAAGAAAGTGAATTGCATACATCAGATTTAAAAAGACCGCGCTTTTAAAAATTCTGCTACTTCATTTTGAATTGCGGGAACAAAATATGATTAACAAAAAAAGATAAGAAATTCAGGTTGTAAATACTCATAGCAATGTTTGCCGTGAGAAACAAAAATTGTTTTCGCAATTTTAAGGTAACTCGCAGCATTGCAGCGGCTTATTTCGATCCCTAGGCTTCAAAATGTTTTGGCAATTGCTCTTATGCCTTTGAGTCGATCGTTGGTAGGGTGAATGTGAGGGATTCTTAGACTTCTTCTACCTTAGAAACGTTTTTAAGAAAATGGTTGCTATGGTTTAGTTCAGGCTGATCAATATAAGAGTAAGAAAAGTAAGAGTTGTAAAGAAAATATAGTTTAAATTGTTTAGGAGGCTATTCAATTTTAGCAATTTTAATGTAATTAAGGTGTCTTCGGTATTAAACGGTATATTTAAGACGAAATTAATAAAAAAGGTGGCTGCATTTGCGAAGACCTGCTTTGTGAAATTTCTCCCAAACAAGTCTTTAAGTAAAAAGTATGGTAAGTACTACGAGTTTGAGCGTAATAAGTTTATTTAGAACCGTTATTAGGGCAGGATGAAAACCAAGCAATTTTATCCCCTCCACACTACCAGCTCGACTTATCGGGTGCATATACCAGAATACGTGGAATTGTTCATTTTTTTTATTACATTCATTTTTCTGTTATTATGGCGGTAAACAAGGGCATTCATGAATGAACTGTCTATCCGGCATCCAAATAAAAGTATGTTTTCGGTTTGGAGAGATAATAGGTTAAAAAGTGAACATTCCTATTTTTGAAAAACGAAGTTCTCGCACATTTTAAAGAAAACCATAAAGAAGATTCATTTATATGTATAGATTAAAGAGTTAAAATTCAATTATTATTATGTGCCTAATTTGTAATATATTACATATTTATTAATATATATAGCTATAATTATATCTAAATTGTCTTTTTTCGAATCAATGAGTTATTAAATTGTATGTGTTAAAATTATTTTAAATGAACTTACCGATTGGCTCCTTAGTCTAAAAATTGAAAAATATATATATATTAATTTCGCTTTAAGAGTAATCGTTTGAGATGAAAAGGTGAAGCAATTATAAAATAAAAACTTATACTTACAATTTCATGTCTAAGCTTCCAAAACCATCTTTGAAACCTGTTCGGAATATTGTTTTTTCCAGTTCCATAAGCTTGGAAAGCTTTCGAGAATTGGCTCACTTTTCCACTTATTGAGACGTCAAGCTCGGAAATCGCTTTGTGGAATGCACTCTGAGCATTCTGAAGAGTACTATACATTTCATCAACCTTTAAAATATATGAAATACTACAACTAACGCATCTCAATTAATTTAAGTGTCAATTCAGATGCATCAATTTCGTACACAAAACGATGCAAAACATTTGGTCTATTCCCACGGTCTAAGTATTTTTATTGATGATGAACGAATTTTTGTATACTTCTCCGTTTAGCTTAATAAAAAGAAAATAAATACACCCTTTAAAACCAAAGATAAAGATAGGCCAAAAGTGCTTGCGCAGTAGCGCACAAAAGAGGCAATCGGTGCAATGCATCTTGGGATACTGATAACAGGTTGCAGATAGATGAGAGTTGAGTAAGAGGGATTTCGAAACTAGGAGGAGCATGTAATTCAAGCATAGAATCAGTTGTCGCGTACAGACGGCTCATTCTCATTGGACGCCGTGTTAGCACCGTCCCACAATGCCTAGCGTTTTGTTATGCGCAGAACTTTGAAAACCGGTCAGCAATACTTTATATTCCGTCAGGGAGGAAGGCTTCTCAATTCCTCTCTCTGCTCCCTGTTTGACTGATGTCACTGTTCTAAATCTTGTTCAGTGTTGCCATCTTTTGAGTTACAAAGGAACTATCTGGCTTAGCAACGCTCTCTAAACAAACGGTTTCTACCACTGAACCACCTCGAATTCGATATGGCCTGAAAAGTTTATTTTACACGGAAAAATATGAATTTTTGATAAAAATTGCTTCGTAATTTAACTAAAATTAGTTTAAATATATCGCTTTTATAGTGAATACCTGCAGTAAATATCTCCCTAAACCGGTCAAACGCTATGAAACCCATGGTATATCTACGAGGCCGCGTATAGCAACCGGTTATTTATAACTCGGAGGAGAATGTTGTTCGTCTAAGGCACGGAGTAAAGAAAAAGGCGGAGATGATTTGCCGAGATTTCATGAGACGTAAGTTAGCAAATGCATTATTTTCAAATTAAGAAAACGCATGCTAAAACTTAAAAAAATGACTATTTGTGCAGTTGTGGGATGCAGAACAAGTTCCAAATCGATAAAGGATGCTATTATTTCCACTTCATAGGTAAAAAAATATAAAACAAATTATCGCCAAGTACTGGTACAAAGTAGTGCTTTGGAATAGCGCCAAATACTTCGCCAGTACCTACTTTTTAAGCGATTGTTTACTTCGCATTGCAAACCGGATTTTGACTTGATCGCACCTCCACCTTCTTCTTTACTCCGTGGTCTAAGGGGATTCGTTCCGTCTAAGGGGAGTGAAAGGGACCTTTACTAAAGTAATAATATATATAATATTAAATCCTCCAACTCATTTTTAAAAATTATACATATTTTAGTTTATTATTTTCGCACAATCCCAGGTACTTACCACATCGTCTTCCTCTTCTGTAGAGTCCAATCTTTTGTTGTTCCAAGGTATGATTTCATGCATCACTGTCCGAATGTCGTCGTACTTGGTTTCCACGTCATTCAAGAGAGAATTGATCGCACTGAAATATACAGGGTCAATCAAGAAAAAATCATCAATTCCAAAGTCATGTATTAAAAAAATTAAAAACGTGAAATGATAAGTGATAATATTAGTAACGAATTTTATAAACGTTTAATATGACTTTCGTTTAGTTACATGTATTATATTCTCCCCAAAAACGTTCTAAAGTGTCATTTGTAATTGCTTTAAACATAAACGCGTTGTTTAAATTATTGCACATTTGTCGCCGGCAAAGGTAGCACGTTCATTCGATGTTTTAAATACACTCTAATGAAGAAGGAGATATCTCAAGAAACCTTGGTTATTTGGTTGAATTAAAGCTGCAATGAAGCTACACAAACGGATCTACCCAGAAACCCCCTTTCTCCATGGTTAAAAGACAAGAACAACATCTGAGCTGGCACTCAACTTTCAAACTACCTCACCATTTCCAACCTGAAGACATTGGACCACGAGATACCTAATGTACACCATATCTTTTTACGGGAATGTTTGATGAATGAAGAAGAAGATTAAACTACTGGCAATTCGCTGATTACAAATTTGCCGCTCTTTTAACCAGCCCACAATTGCCCCAATTATACAAAAAATAATTTAGGAAAAGTAAGGTTCTAATATAATGAAGATTTGTGGTGATTCAATTGGAAGACCGCTGTACTCGTAACTGAAGGTTTGCGACCTTGATCCTCGTTGATCAAATGATGGTCACCTTGGAACCGTGTGAGATCACCTGGTGCACATCAAAACTGTCGTGTCGTTGATAGTGGCGTGGACGTGTTCGCCTCGTCATCTGACTATGGTTCAAAATTATAAGGCAGGTGTTGTTTGGTCTTTCCTATCATGATAAATCCCAAATCATTGGTTTATATTTGGCTTTGTGATAGATCCCTAAGTCTGGATTTACTTTTTACTTTGTGATAGATCCCCAAACGTCACTCATTGCTTTGCTAATGCGACGTTCTATCATTCAAATAGCCTACCTGTTCGGCAGGTAGTTCGGGTAATCCACCTTCAGCGAGGACAGCGGGTAAAGTTCTGCCTTGAGCGCCTTCCCCTTTCCCTGGTTGATTGTGGAGATCTCTTTTGGGTAATCCTCGACGAGCCTCATGAGTTCCTCCACCGTCTGCGGGGGGCTGGAAGGGCTCTTGGTGGCCATCACCTTGATCTCCTCGTTGTACATGCCCTTCAGGTCCTTGCGGAGCTTGTCGAAGCTGCCTGCAACAAGAAATAATCAAAATAAGAGGCGACGAAACATCTTCTATACACAATTCCGTATTATAACCCTAAATTGTGATGTCACCCTTCGCGTAGCAGATGCATGGGTTTACTAATACTAGTAACGTTCTGTGTTCTAAACAACCGGTTGCTATACCAGTCTCGTACTAATACTTACTACTTGATTCTTAGCATGGGATCAGTTTTGGGAGATAGTATTTAATTGTACAGGTATTCAATAAAAGCCGTTCGCCTATTTTTATTAGTTTCGGTAAAATTACGAAACTTTTTATCTAAAATTTATAGTTTTCCGTGTAAAATAAAGACTGTTCAAGCCATTACTAAAGTCGTCTTAAAACTCATATACGAATCTAAAGTCGTAGTATTCAGTCGTAGCAACAGTTTGCTTAGCGAGCGCCGCTAAGCCAGAAGATTTCTTCGAAACTAGATGAAACTAGAACATAGATGGCAGAAGTATTAACTTGATTTAGAATGTTAACGTCAGAGTTAAAGTTGTGCTTTGAAAACAGGTACATATATTGAATTCTGTTCAATGGGCAGCGATAGATATTTTTATGATAAAAAATATACAATGTATAAAAGTGCGACTATTTTATAGCTGTTTGAGCAGATACATATCCAGTGCTCTCGTTTAAAAAAGAATTATCAAGATTGCTCCAACAGGAGTTTGTTAAGCCTTGAGTAAAAAAAGAAAATATTGTTTTTTAAAAAAAATTCGGTACATTAGGAAACGAAAGATTTTTAAATTTTATCCAATAGGTATTATTTTTTAAATTTTACCTAATAGGTATTACAGGTGTTTTTCTGACAAAAACATACGGAAACATAAATTATGATATTTTAGATTTGTGTGTGTTCGTGTATACATACTCGTATATCTCATTAAAAAAAACTTAAATCACAACAAACTTAAAAAAATTCTTATAAAAATGGATTTAAAAATTTATATCTTTAGTCCAATACTTATTATTTTGTGTGGGATAGAGTAATTTAGTATCGCTAATAAAAGAAGAAACATTTGCTGACTTTCCAACTTTAACAAAGGCATGAATAGGGTAAAGAAATCTCACCGTTAGCGTTCAGGTCGAAAGTCCCCGTCAGCTGCAGATTGGCGCTGACAGCTGCCTTGATCAGCTCCCTCTCCTCCCTGTTGTTGGCCTTCAGTCGGAGGGAGGCGATCAGTTCTCCACCGTACGTGATGCTCCTCACGTAGTGCGTGCCCACTGTGTTAGGAGACATAGACATCCAGTCTGTCCTGGGTAGCAAATGAGAGGGGATGGTTTCAGTCACCTGGAAGTGAATAGACCCTATTAGTCAAGATGTTACTGTTCGTAGCGTGCAGAGGTTCGGAGTAGTGCACAAAAGGAACCCTCAGCGCAATGCGTCCTGGGATACTGACAACAGCTTCGTTATGCGCAGAACTTGAATACCGGTGAGAGCGAACAAAAGAACTCATCGGCGCAATGCATCTTGGGATATAGATTGCTGCGCAGAATCAGTCGGCTATACTTCATATACTTGCACTAGACTTCCCCTTTCCGCTCTCTCCTCCCTGGATATGAGTTGATGGAATTTTCTTCCCCATGGAGAAAAGAAGAAGGTGGAGGTGCGATCAAGTCAAAAACCGGTTTGCAATGTGACGTAAGCATTCGCTTAAAAAGTAGGTACTGGCGAAGTATTTGGCGCTATTCCTAAGCACTATTTGTACCAGTAGTTGGCGATAATTTATTTTATAATTTAATTTACCTATGAAGTGGAAATGATGGCATTCTTTATCACGGTCGTTTTTTTAGAGAGCGTTGCTTATAGCTAGAAGATCCCTTTGAAAATCCACAGATGATAGCACGGGAACCTGATCTTCCACTGTGACGTCAGACTTTAAAGGTATATAGGTTTGGTTTGGTTAATTAACGTCGCACTAGAGTTCTAGAGTCAGATGACTAGGACAACACTCAAGGGGTCAACACTCTAGATTCTTCCTATACACTGTATAGGAAGAATCTCACAAATCGAAACATTATTCAACCAACCCGAATATGTACTTAAACCGGTAAATTTGCTAAAGATAGCGAACCCATATTTTCAAATTGCGACATTAATTCAACCCACCCACCAAAGGGCCCGGTTGCCTAGTGGATAAAGGCGTTCAGCTTGTAATCAGAAGATTGCTAATTCGAGTCCGTGCGATGAACTTGACAAAGAAAAGTAAAAAAGTAGTGTTCTTGTGATTAAGTGTTGGCAGCTTCGCTACAAAAATACTAGAAAAAACATCCAACAAATTATACCGGCGTGTATACAGGATGCACTGTAAATCTAATCGGGGTCCAAAGTCCTGACGCCTATTGAAGGCGTGGTGTAGTCCTCGTCGTCTGACCATGGTTCAAAAAATGCGAGGCATCGTTCCCCGGTCTTTCCGTCGAGATAGGCGAGGCCTCCGTGGCCGAGTGGATTGGGGCGTCAGCTGGGAATCCAAGGAGTCCTCTATTCGAGCCCACTGAACTCTAACTGTAACTGCTGGAAGGCTCAAACTTTGTTTCCTCTATGGGCGCGTTGAAACCAATTGAAAGCTGCCATACGGTGCCCCAACATTTTTTTAAAAATGATTTAGTGGTGTTTTTTATTACCAAAGAATTGTAGAAGTATTAAATATATATAAATATTATATTTTCTTCTTATAGAATTAATATTTATATTGCCAAACAGATAGTTTTTGCTCTTGCTTTTTAACTACTTCTACTTTGACTTGCAAATGACTTCCTATTTTAATAGCAGATTACATTTAAAATGGGTTTAAAAAGAAAATAAAAAAAACTTACCCTAAAATAATATATGTCGGCGTATTTAACATGAAAAATATACGAAATATTGCGGTATCAAGAAAAGTGTGTCCCATCATGGCGGCCTCCATATCGGCTTCAAGTCAACAAAATGTCTTGCCCTATCCAGAAGTTACAGTTAGAGATCAGTGTTCGAGCCTTTGCGCGGACTAGACTAAAGAATAGTAAAAAGTAGTGATACTACGATCGGAGGGTTGCCAACTTCGCTACCAAAATACTAGAATGTCGTCCAGAACATCCACAAAAATTAACGGCGTGTGTATACGGGACTGGTGCACGATAAATCTGATAATCGGGGTCCAAATAAACGATAAATCGGGGTCCAAAGTCCCGACGTCTATTGAAGGCGTTGGGTGCCAGCTCAGATGTTGTCCTCGTCATCTGCCCATGGTTCAAAAATACGAGGCATCGTTCCTGGGTCTTTCCTTCGAGATAGGCCCCGAACCGTCGCCAATAGCCCACTGTGCAGCTCTAGTGCGATGGGTCCCTACACTGTAAAAAAATTGCTTAAAAATTAACATACGGACGTACTCGTTTTTCTTTCAGTACAATTGCATCGTAAATGAACGATGACGTACTCAAATTTAAGTAATCGTACTTCCGCAAAAATGATGTTTAATATTAGCTTCTGTTCAAGTCATCTTAACAAAGCAACCTGGCAAACTTAAAATAATTGTTCAGAAGATGGTTTTCCCCATTATTTGAAGGCGATTGCTTCAATGGAAACTGAGTAAATACGACTCAATTATTTTACTTTCAATTCTTTTGAAAACGCCTTTTTAACATTACTTCTGTTTATGACCTCATCCCGTCGCTGTGGTAGTACAACAGATAAAGCCCTGGACTTCGGTGCGGACGACATCAGGTAGACGGATTGGGTTCGATTCCATGTCATTATGATTAATTAAACAAATCAAAACCAATCAACCCATCGTGAAGCTAGTAATAAAATTGTCCCTCACCGTCTCGTGCTGTACCCTGACAAGCAGCTCGACGAACTTCTGTCTGTTGGCTGTGTCTCGGAGGTAGGCCCCTGTCCCGTCCACCACGATGTCCCCCTTCTTGATGCGCAGGGACAGGGCCCCGCTCACGTCCAGGAACTCCCGCGCCTGCGTGGACGTCTCCACCAGCTTGTACTGGGAGCGGGTGAAGCTGCGGTCGATCACCTGTTGTTCGATAGGAACAGAAATGTTTTTTGAAACAAACACCTGTTAGCATATTTACAACACTTACATATACACTGAGTGGCCAAAATATATATATATATATATATATATATATATATATATATATATATATATATATATATATATATAAAGTATATATATATATATATATATATATATATATATATATATATATATACTTTATATATATATATATATATATATATATATATATATATATATATATATAAAGTATATATATATATATATATATATATATATATATATATATATATATATATATATATATATAAAGTATATATATATATATATATATATATATATATATACTTTATATATATATATATATATATATATATATATATATATATATATATATATATATATATATATATATATATATATATATATATAAAGTATATATATATATATATATATATATATATATATATATATATATATATATATATATATATATATATATATATATATATATATATATATATATATATATATATATATATATATATAAAGTATATATATATATATATATATATATATATATATATATATATATATATATATATATATATATATATATATATAAAGTATATATATATATATATATATATATATATATATATATATAAAGTATATATATATATATATATATATATATATATATATATATATACTTTATATATATATATATATATATATATATATATATATATATATATATATATATATATATATATATATATATATAAAGTATATATATATATATATATATATATATATATATATATATATATATATATATATATAAAGTATATATATATATATATATATATATATATATATATATATATATATATATATATAAAGTATATATATATATATATATATATATATATATATATATATATATATATATATATAAGATATTTTATAACGCTTCTCCCCATTTTAATATTAATTAAATCATTACTTTAACTAACTTTCTTTAACTTTGGATATGGCCCCCTTTTCCCAGTACAAAAGCATCCCTCATGTGACTGCTTTCCCTCCCACGCAACTTCGTAAATCCAAACCTAAACCTAAAAACGCGAACTAAAACTGAGATGAACCAATCGGAGGTGTCCCAAGGTGCATTCTCCTTCTCAAAGTATCCGTATTATATACAGATTCACGATGTAACCTCGAAGCTATGAGGTCTTGATCTGAAGTCCGGAACAATAACTGATGTGAACTTAATATTTCAGCCTTTGTTTGATACCAGAATAACTGAACCTGTCTATAACTAGAACGACTGCACATCTAATAATATAAACAACACACACACGTTACCGTAATAGTGCGAAAATCCATGTATCTGTAGACTCACTAGTGACTCCGCAGATACACTGGACGAATACGTAACAGTGCGGAAAATTATTTGATTTCGCACATGCACTAGTGTATCTGCAGATTTTCTAGGGAATCTGCAGATGCAGTGATAGGCACTCGTGAAAGCGCAAATTAAGATCGTCTCGAACGCAATTCTCATTAAGTTTATAACTTTTAAAAAAAAATAAAGAAATTACGTGCCCCGAAGAATAGAGTACTCGTTAAAAACTCACACCACAAAAAACGCTATTATTATGGAGCGAGCATCACCAAAACCGCTGCATTTGTGAAACGTTCAAGAACAGATGCAGTGAATTTTATCTCCTTTCATCCCTCACGCGGTTCAAGGGATAGCAGAGTGAGTAGATTAGTGACTAACCGGGTCGAAGCTCACCTTTCTTTAAACGATCGTAAGTAATTTATCTCCATATGCTGATTTCCCCTGAAATTATGGGGCTTTGGAATATGAACACTTATAGTGTGCAAGTTTCTGAAAGTTCCCGAACCGATTTTAAAAACGGATTCACGTCAAAATTGTTTTGGTCTGGTTGTATCATTCGTTTTGGATACTTCGTTATAACACTAAAGTCAAAGCCTAGTTAAAGATTTTCACAGTTGCTGCTTCAGAACCCCTTTACTGCAGTGGATTCGACGTGTGTAAGTACCTGTAGATTGCCGTCCAACGTTTTCTGATCGAATACATCGGCATTGCCCTTCTGGTATTTGACGAGGTTGAATGTGCTGCCAAGGTACATGGCAGCCAGGACAGGGATTATGGCGGTAGTCATGGCGTGGCCCTTTCTGAAACAAAATACAAAAGGTAGCGTGAAACGCATTTCTATACAGAGAGCAGACCCGTCGCACCTGGGGGGGGGGGGTATGCCGATCGCATATTAACTACCTATACACGAGTAGACGCATTGGAAAATTTCGACCCTTCTGATTCGTGGGTTTCACTACGTAGCTGTGGCGTCACATTATTTTCTCATCCATAATATTTTTATTTGCATTGTTGATGGAAAACTCCTTTATTTACTTTTATTTGTTTGTTTTTACCTGACGTTTTTCGTCCAAATGTCCGTATTTTCGGAAGATAAACTTCCATCCTCATTTTCAAATGAGATAGAAACGAATTCGGCAAATTTAATTGTTCTGCGTAGCAATGTTAAAAATTTAGAAGAGTGCAATAAATGTGGCGCCATCTGTTAACGTAATGCATAACAATACACATAACGATACATTTGACTTTACTTTACTTTAATTTTATACGTAAGAAATTAATCTATATTATTCTAGTATTATTTGTATCTATTTTTATTTGTTCTTGGATGACAAATAAAAATTCCTTTTTAATTGGTTAAATGAATTGATTTCATGATAATAAATCTGTTTGTTTATTGATTGCTAAATAATTAATAAATAAACACAATTGCAATCGAAATGTAAAAGTAAATTCTTAAATTTTTTTCAATAAATAAGGAAATTTCTTCTTTTTTTTTTTTTTTTTTTCTCAAATAATTTGTGTAGTATAATATGCTATATTATTTCTTTAATTTGTACACTGTATATTGTAGTTTTTGTTTTTGATTACATACATTTTTTATTTCTCTATCTCATTTATAGGAAGGCATTTATTTGTCACCATAGTGCATTTCATACTTAATTCTACTTAAATAATGCAATTCTACTTAAATAAACCCATTACCAAAAATGTTCCATATTTTATAAAGCTACATCTCCTCCCATTTTATATTCACCTTATTGTGTAAAATTACAAAATGTAATTCTAAATGTAGCAATTCTATTCGACGAAAAATGACCGGTAAAAATAAAAGCTAAAAGTAAAGAAAGAAGTTTTTGACCAACAATTGAAATGTAAGTTTAATGGATGAGAAATAGTGTGACGTCACAGCTACGTAGTGAAACCGACGAATCAGAAGGCTCGAAATTTTCCAATGCGTCTACTCGTGTATAGGTAGTTAATATGCAGCCCGATCCCCACCCCCAATAATCTGGAAACCCTAAAAGTTGGGAATTTCAAGTTTTTAAAATCCCCGAGTTGGGAAAATGTATGCCTGAAGAAAATGAACGTTATTAACAAGTGAAAGCTATGGAAGATTAGAAATTGCCCAACTAGCAAGATTACATATAAATTAGACAACGCTTGTAAGAGAGTGTTTATTAAAAAAAACGATGAAAATGCTGATAATTAAGAAAATGCTGATACTTTAAAATTCGTGTGTTAAATAACACAATCGCAAAAAATTGAAAACGCACTGTTTTGTTTGTAGCTACTTTAAGGTTGCCATCTTACTTCCTGTAAAATCTAACCAAATCTCCTCCACCTTCTTTCGGTACAGATGTAGTATAGGACAATTGGCGCGCGAATTTTTTTTTTGCTGTGTTTTATAGGGGCGATAAATTTATAGTTTGGCAACCCCACCTGACATTGTTGGTATTTTTCGATTCTTGTGGCGACTTTCAATCTGGAAACCCTATGCTATGTTTAACGGCAATTTTTCGTCGCCAAAAAATAAAAGCGCCAAATGTCCTATACTATATATGTTCCCTTTTTTCCTCCATGGGCACAGCCTACTTAATTTTCTATTTACGGGTCAGACTGACTAACATAAATTTTAAAAAATATTGAAATTTGAACACTCGAGGATTTTCGAGTTGACTTTGAACACATTTTACAGTAATCAATATTAATTGCAACATTTATATTTAATAACAAGGTTTTGCATTTTCAGTCAATTTAGAACTTACTTCAAGTTAATCAATCAAAATAATCCATGAGCCGCCGGCTATGTGCCTCTTTACTGAAAGTAAAAAAAATCGAATGATAAAAAAAAATCTAAAGTATGTGCAGATAGTAAGAAAATAAACATCTGTTCTTATATCCAGAATTTCCTTAGGGAAAATAATCATCATACTGATAAGCCATTATACATATTGCTTCCTATTGCGCTATGCGCAGCTTATGAAAGTACAGATTTCATGTAAAACAAAACCTCTTTGCTGGGTATTTACCATTTCTGCACATATTGGTTCTTCAGGTTTTTTTTCACGCTGTACAGTAATGAAATTATAAGTTTCATATAAATAAAAGAGGCCTCCGTGGCCGAGTGGTTAAAGGCGTCAGCTGGGAATACTGAGGTTCTCGGTTCGATGCTAGTCGATGGACTTGACAAAGAAAAGTAAAAAGTAGTGATCTTGTGATCGGAGGGTTGCCAGCTTCGTTACAAAATACTAGAAAGTCGTCCAGGATATCCAACAAATTATACTGGCGTGTATACGGGACCGGTGCACGATAAATCTGATCGGGGTCCAAAGTCCCGACGTCTATTGAAGGCGTTGGGTGCCAGTTCAGGTGTTTCCTCGTCATCTGACCATGGTTCAAAAATACGAGGCATCGTTCTCGGTTCTTTCCTTCGAGATAGGCCCCGAACCGTCGCCAATAGCCCACTGTGCAGCTCTAGTGCGATGTAAATTAATAAAAACAACCAAAAACATATAAATAAAATAATCTTTCTATAAAAAGAAAAACCGACTTTAAGGAAAATACGCTAAAAAGTAAAAAATATTTTTAATTTTACGAACGAGTTTGAAAAAATTCAATTATTCAATATATGAATTTTATACGTAGTACAACTTTTTGAAATCGGCGCCAAAATTTAGGTATGATTTTTGTAAATTGGCACCAACTTCAAAAAGTTGTACTAAGTATAAAATTGATATTCAATAATGCAATTTTTTCAACTCATTCGCAAAATTAAAATTTCTTTTTTACTTTTTAGAGCATTTTCCTTAAAGTCGGTTTTCCGTTTTTTCTAGAAATATTATTTTATTTTTCCCTTTTTAGTTTTTAATTTAGCAGGGGGCTTCGCTCCCTATTATTATTCACCAAGAAATTCAAGTAGCAACTTCTGCTCAACAATATATATTGTAAGACAATCCCTATCAATGCCAATAAATGCTAGTTAAACGAAATGTCATTGTTGTACAACTTCTGTTAAACAATGAAAGTATATTATGAAATCGGATAAATTGTTTAAAAAAACTCCGGTTAATCGACATTTCCGGATATATAACAGACGGATAATCGATTATTTGTGTGCAGATTCTGCTTCTAAGTGGATTTTTCTCTATCCAACAAAAAAAGAATTTTCGTAATCGGACAATATTTTTTTTTCAAACGGTCCGGTTAATTGAGAATTTCGGATAGTTAAATGCCGGATAACCGGATATTTTTTTTCAAATTGCTCCAAGTGAAACTGCGAGCCCCAGTTGCTCAGTTGGTAAGGCGTTCAGCTACTAATCAGAGGATTGGTGGTCCGAATCCGTGCAATGGACTTGACATAGAAGAGTAAAAAAAGTGATCTTGCGATCGGAGGGTTGCCAGCTTCGCTACAAAAATACTAGAAAGTCGTCCAGAATATCCAACAAATTATACTGGCGTGTATACGGGACTGGTGCACGATACATGAGATCGGGGCCAAAGTCCCGACGTCTATTGAAGGCGTTGGGTGCCAGTTCAGGTGTTTCCTCGTCATCTGACCATGGTTCTAAAATAACGAGGTGCACGTATGAATGTGTGTGTGAATGTGTATGTGTTCCCGGGTCTTTCCTTCGAGATTGACCCCGAACCGTCGCCAATAGCCCACTGTGCAGCTCTAGTGCGACGTTTATTAATTAAACCAAACCAAACCAAGTGAAACTGCACTAGACGGTGGTAGATTATTTATCTGCAAAGGCTAATCTGGGTCTTTGAGGTTTCAACACGTTTTGTGATGCCAATGAACGCTGTATTACCCTGAATAATTTAAAACCTTGAATGATTTTAGCGATTTTCTTCTATTCCGGTTTCGTTTCTTCCTTGAGGCGCTGGATTGGTCAGTTTGTCAATTCAACCAACCAAACAGCCAATCCGGAGCCTCGCAAAGGAAAAGGTACACTGTTAAAAAAAGGTATTCAAAAATAAGTAAAATATACTCATTTTTGAATACATCCGCTGCTCATCATGGCCGAAAGTTTCAATTTTGAAAAAGACATGTATTTAATAATAAGTAAGTGCAATGGGTAAAAATGAATAAAAAGAGCAGATGCTAGCCTACATAGGCTGCCTTCATAAATCACTTTCAATAAATATCCATAATAACAACCAAGACGTACAGGGAATCGAACCCACATCTGCAGTCACCGCTGTCCAGAGCCTTATCAGTTAAGCTACCAAGGCGACGTGAAGAAGTTATAAACAAAAGTAATGTTAAAATGGTGTGCCATAACAATGGGAAGTAAGATAATTGAGTTGCAATAACTCAGTTTTTATTTAAGCTATCCACATCAAATAACGTGGAAAACCATCTTCTGAACAACTATTTTAAATTTGGTAGGTCTCTCTGTTAATATGGCTGAGATTAGCAATATTAAATAACACTGCTCATTTTTGCGAAAGTACGATTACTTAAATTTGAGTATGTCATCGCTCATTTACGATGCATTTGTACTTGAAAAACGAGTACATTCAGATACTCATTTTTTTAAGTACCTTTTTTGTTTTTACAGTGTAGCTGTTTCAAACTTCGAGCATGGATCCTTTGTAGTAGAGGAGTCATGACGTCACCCTCGTTAACATCAAAGTGAAGCCAACATGTATGGCCTCAGATACGTGGTTAATTACGTCATTCCATTCATAAATTTTCACTTACATATTTCCCAATTCGTCAGCCAATCGCGTGTATTTTTTAATTCATAATTTTGAAGATATGACACGTGATATGGGCCTTTCGCTCTGAGATGTGGGCTTCACGATTATGACGTCATATTCTCTCTACTACAGACCATTCATGCTCGAAGGTTTCGAAGGAAAAGTGCAAGGACATATTTCCCAGTAGGGTAGGCCGAAAAAAGGAAAAGTTTTCAAATCGAAATGTAATAGTGCGAAAAACTTGCCTTTGGTATTTAGAAGTCAAATAAAAAAAATATTGCGCCATCGGACAATATTTAACCACTGCGCATCGCGTTCAAAATTGTAAAAATTTGTTTTCCAAATGAAGATGGAGCCCCAGTTGCTCAGTTGGTAAGGCGTTCAGCTACTAATCAGAGGATTGGTGGTTCGAATCCGTGAAATGGACTTGACATAGAAAAGTAAAATAGTAGTGATCTTGCGATCGGAGGGTTGCCAGCTTCGCTACAAAATACTAGAAAAGTCGCCCAGAACATCCGCAAAAATTAACGACGTGTATACGGGACTGGTTCACGATACATCTCATCGGGGTCCAAAGTCTCGATGTCAATTGAAGACGTTGGGTGTCAGTTCAGGTGTTTCCTCGTCATCTGACCATGGTTCTAAAATAACGAGGTGCATGTATGAATGTGTGCGTGAATGTGTATGTGTTCCCGGGTTTTTCCTTCGAGATAGACCCCGAACCGTCGCTAATAGCCCACTGTGCGGCTCTAGTGCGACGCTAATTAACCAAACCAAACTTTCCTTTGTCAAGTCCACCGCACGGATTCGAACAAGCAATTCTCCGATTACTAGCTAAACGCCTTTATCCAGTTGACCACTGGAGGCTCTCAGCGTTGAAGAAGATTGGCACGAGTTCTTTGCATAACTCAGTGATAAGGATTAACTCACTCGATATCATTAAGAAAGTATAGATCGTCGGGTGGGTGTACGTTTGGGCTGATTCAATGGCCCCCGATCTGTAGGAGTAGGGCTACGTGGGTGTAGTATCTCTTTGGCCTGGAAAATCTTAGGCATCTGTGGAGGGAAGCAACATGACCTGTTGCTTTGCAATGTATGCAGGCGGGAGTGTCCAGTTTACCAATAGAGCATTCGTGGGTTTGGTGGCTGTATTCTCCGCTCTTCAGGCATCTGGGTGTCAAAAAACAACTATGACTAGTATGGTTGAAGTTGTTGCAGTTGAAACACAGCGGAATAAACTTGTTACGATATGGCTCCACATGAATGTCAAGTCCTTGAAGCAACCTGGTCTTGAGGATCTCACTGCATCCAGGGGCTCTCGACATGAAGACTTTGGTGAGGGCCTTGGTCGCTCTTCTTGTCAGCTGAACTACTTTGGTTATATCGTAACTAAAAGTAGTTAATTCGGTAAGGATTGAGGAGCAGCCCTTTATTTGCCACTTTGAAATGACCGCTGCTGGCGAGATGAAAGTCAGCCTTTTATTCTTTAAGGAGAGCTATAATCGAAAATTGATCGTTTTTGCAGTTGGGCTGGATTCTGATGAAACCACCAGGAGTTTGTTGTCAAATTTTCCCCTCAATTCATTAAGAATAAGAGAGTTGTCATCGTCGGTTTTTAGAAAAATATTTCCGGGCTTGGGGGATTTTACATCGGCGAATTCGAGAGTCGGAGGCGGGTCATTAGAGTGAACGATTTCCATTTAATCGTTTAACTCAAACTGATCGGTGGCAACGATTTGGTCATTTAGGCCTAGATTGGCCACAACAACTTCATTCAGGTTGGATTTCAGTGACGAGAGCAACGGCCAAATCAATCACTTCCGCGGCCGGCGTATGGTTAATGGGCACCCCCATTATAACTGACCGAGGCGATATGATCCAATGGTGTCTGACCACCTTCCTTTTTCTTATCTTCTTAGGCTTAGGCGGTTTGGTTTTACGTAGGGTTTCAAAGTCCTAAAATCTTATGAGTAATCCCTGTGGGTCGTGCTTCATTTCATCTTATAGTAGATTCATGGCACAGTGTTGAGGGTACATGTCCTGTGTCGAGATTTTTTCATGAATCTTGATAGTTGGCTCTCTTTCTATTTCAAGAATTGCAACTGGTTCATTACCTTTAATGACCATAGTTGTCTGTAGGTTTTAAATTTGGCATGATAATTCTCTAGAAGGCGATCATAGATGAAATAGCCGTAATCATTTGCAAGAACCGGAAAACTCGGCTTCGTCATTTAAAATTCTTGTGGCAGCGGGAGCAACCGAGAATGATTTGGTTTGGTTAATTAACGTCGCACTAGAGCTGCACAGTTGGATATTGGCGACGGTTCGGGGTCTATCTCGAAGGAAAGACCCGGAAACACATTCACACACACACATTCATTCATACCTGCACCTCGCTATTTTAGAATCATGGTCCGATGACGAGTACAACACCTGAACTGGCACCCAACGCCTTCAATAGACGTCGGGACTTTGGACCCCGATCAGATGTATCGTACACCAGTCCCGTATACACGCCGTTAATTTTTGCGGATGTTCTGGACGATTTTTCTAATTATTTGTAGCGAAGCTGGCAACCCTCCGATCACAAGATCACTACTTTTTACTTTTCTTTGTCAAGTCCATCACCTGGCATCGAACCGGGAACCTTCGTATTCCTAGCTGACGCCCTTAACCGCTCGGACACGTTGGCCTTACCTTACTCATAAAAGTCGTAAGTTTAAAAACAGCAATTTTTTGGTTATATTTCGACGTTGGAACTGAGGTGAAACACGTTTAATAGACACTTTATGTTGAAAATTATCATTAAAAAAATAAAAGAAATAATATTAAAAAAAAAAAACTTAAATTTTTTTTAATAAGTAATTAAATATGCAATTTACTCAACTAAATGCTCTATCTAATCAGTTGTGTGGTACCCCATCTAGTGGTCGAAGTTTTCCCAAAGCAAAATGGTATATAACACTTCAAATGACTTTTGACCATTTGAACAATTCGTGTTATTTACAACCATATTCTTCGGAAAGCGCACTCCTGAAACTGTTTTACGAGTCCACAATGTAATTGTGGATCTACAGTGTCGTGGCGATCCAGCCATCTGTGCACCAATCGTCCTGCGGGCCAACCAGGCAAAGCTGTACAGACCTTCGGGTATGGATCCTTCATAGTAGAGAAAACATAATGTTATAATCTCGCTAACATGAAAGTGTGGCGAACATGTATGGCCTCAATACGTGGTTAATTACGTCATTCCATTCATAAATTTTCACTGTTACATATTTTCCAATTCATCAGCCAATCGCGAGTATTTTTTAATTCATAATTTTGAAAAGTCACGTGTCTGAGGCCATTTGGTTCAGATGTTAGTTTCACGATTAGACGTCATATTCGCTCTACTACAGTCCATTCATGCTTGAAGGTACAGACCTCACGCCAGGAGGCGCTGACGGCAACGGAAAATGTGCAATACAAAATACTGTAATTTGCAAAAAATGTGCTAAAAATGCATAAATGTAAATAAAACTTTTCTAAATAGAATTTTTTTTTTGTTTACTATCCAATTGGCTAAAATATCTTTCTATATTAAGATACATATTTTTTTTTTTGAAGCGGTCATTTGACCGCTCATATTAGGATTAGATATACATGAAATGTCGGTAGGTTTAGTGTTAAGCAGCATGCAATTTATTTGACGATTAAATGTTATTTATATTTAGTTAGAAATACGGTTACAACTTAACCCTTTCATTAGACAGCAAATTACTGAAATTGCAAAGTTGTTTTCTCTTCCGGAGAAAGTAAATGAAATTTTTAAGAAATTTATTAAATTAAAAAAAATCTTGTTTATTTTAAAGAGATAGCTTTAAATTTATACAAAAAAATCAAATAAATATATTTGAGCAATATTTAAACACAAAGTATTTATATATATTTGAATCGGTTGTACATTGCTGTAAATTCCATGGTAGAAACTTACGGGACAGCCGATCTATGAGTTAAAATTTTAAATGCTCTAAAGCATATGTTTTTTATGTTCGGAAAACTGAGCGTTTAAAAATTAAAAAAAATAAGCCAATATTTATTAATAACTTAATACCAGTAATATTTTTATAAAAAAAGAATTATATGTAAAAAAAAAAAAAAAAAAAAATAATAATAATTTTCTGTATGCGACTCAAATCAGGACCGAAAAAGCTTGCCTGCTTACTTGACGGTAATGGATACCTACTCATCACTCCTAGTGCAATTTTAAGCTTTATCTCTGCTGTCTTCGTACAATCGAGTCTATTATGTCAAAGACCATTGTGCAAAGTGCTCCAGAATTTCCGCAATTCAACTACTTTCAACTTTTGGGAAATGATCCTGCCAAGGTGGATTATATTTCCAGAATCAAGCAACTGCTGACCGACTGGCCAATGCAGACGCCGACTGATCGTCTGACAAGGGAGAATGCACTCCGAGTCTACGAGAAGCAGCTCATCAGCAAGAGCATCGGACAGGACTTCAATGAAAACAAACAAGAACAGGTAACTTTGGCTTCCACTCAAAACAAAGATCCTCCTGTTAAACTCAATGCTAATAATAATAAAAGAAAGCGCCAAGCTAAACCGCCCCTCGTGGAGGAAAAGCAAAGCGACAAGGAACTTTTAAAGTTAACACAGAAAGACACTCTCACTACTTACGAACAGTCAACATCCAACCTTGACCACCATGTGGAAGAGGAGATAACGATTGATCAACACAACATGGAAATCGGTGAAGAGGGGACCATTGCTCCCCCCCCCCCCCTCCCATCTTCCTGAAATCAAAGACTGACATCCGTCAGCATCTTTCGGAAATTTACAAACTCTCATTTGGAACAGTCAAATGTGAAACATCGGGGGATTTCATCAAAATCCAGGTAACAAATGCCATTTTGCGTGTTACGATAACTGATTATCTTAAAAGTCAAAATTGTGACTTCTTTACCTTCACGCCTAAAAAAGAAATTCCATTAAAAATTATCATTAAAGGCATCCCTCAGGAATTTTCGCCCGAGGAAGTTAAGGAAGATTTAATTAATATGGAATTTCAAGTCACCAATGTTGTGCAGTTTTCTCGTAAAAATCATAAACCGATTGGCATTTTTCTCGTCGAATTGCCAAAAAATTCAGAAAATGAAAAAATCCTGTACATAAAACAGCTTTGTTTTATGACTGTTAAATGTGAACTTTATAAAAATAAGAAAAAGCCTATCCAATGTTTTAAGTGCAACCACTTTGGTCACACTGCTTCCAATTGCAACATGCCTACGCGCTGCTTAAAATGTGGCGCAAACCACGAAACCCGTTCCTGTGAAATTAAGTGGATTGAGCACCCTGAGTGCATTAATTGCGGAACAGTTGGACATGTGGCCTCCTGGCGGCAATGCCCTGCCTTTCCGAAACAAAAAGAACACCCAGCCCAACCCAAAGAAAAACCTGTTATAGCAAAACCAGTGCCAGCTCAAAACGGAAAAGTAATACGTAAAGAGCAGGCGCAGATTGCTATTAACAAACCTAATGTTCTACCCTCACCGACCCAATCTGATGTGCTTAAGGATTTTGTACCACTTATTGAGTTGATGAAAGAACTTAAAGAACTCTTTCGTGGAGACCAAGGAATTATGCTCCTCACTAACTCTCTAAAGAATCAACCGCAAGCTGCGGAAAAGGTGAAAGCTTTCATCACCTTCTTTTCGGAGGAAACTTAGTAAATGTACTAAGCTCCTTCGATTTTCCTTCCTCATTTCATGGAACTTTGTGCGGAGGTAACTACGCACACTCATCATGGAGTTGCCGGACCCTCCCAACACAAGAACAATAAACTTTCAGTCTCGACTTGTCTGACGATTCAAATGTGAATCTTGATGCGAATTGTAATTCGTTGTTGTGTTTGATTTTTGACCTTTGTTTGTTTCTTTATGTTGTTTTGTCCTGTTTCGTCCTCTTACCTCATGGAATAATTGTACTCATGCACATCTCATGTAAAAAAAAAAATTGTATTGTAAGGGTTATAGAAGCTTCGCTTCTCGGTACCTAGTCCAAATAAATTTCAATTTCATTTTCTGTATGCAATTTCTGATTCACTACAATATTTCTCACTGGGATTCTACAATGTATGATATCCTGGTACTACTCCTAGCCTTAAAATATTTGTTCAGAAGATGGTTTTCCACATTATTTTATGTCGATTGCTTAAACGCTTGCGGCAACGGAAAATGTGCAATGCAAAATACTGTAATTTGTAAAAGAAGTGCTGAAAATGCATAAATGTAAATAAAACTTTTCTAAATAGAAAAAAAAAATATTTTGTTTACTATCAAATTGGCTAAAATCTCTTTCTATATAAAGATAATTTTTTTTTTTGAAGCGGTCATTTGACCGCTCATGGTAGGAATACATGAAATGTCGGTAGGTTTAGGGCAAATATATGTCATCTTCAAAACTCTCAAGTTTTCTATTTTGAAAGAGGGCGGGATATTTTAATTTCTTAAATTTGAAACAGTTTCGCATATAAATCCTGCAATTATTATAAATCTGAATCAAAACTTATGATATTCAAAGTTTTCAAAATGTACTTATACATTCAATTCTGTAATTATGTTCGGTAAATATTACTTTTTTTTTTATCAAGTATACGTCTTTAAAAGTGGACCCATGTATACACATAAACTTGAGCTATCAGGTGTACAAGTATGAAATGCGGATTTCGACAAAAAATCTGAAGACGAAACTGCAGCCGAATAGAGCAATACAGGGTAAACAAAACATGGCTTATACAGATCTCGAAAAGACAGAAGCATTTGCTGATGCCATGGAAGAACAATTTAAAATCAATACAGAACCCAATGATCCAAAAAATACAGAAGAAATTGAATATTTCGTCCATACTTGGTTTAACAAAAATCATCCCAAACATGAGATCGAGCACACAAACCACGAAGAAGTCCAAAATATCATCAGACACCTAAATAAAAGAAAAGCCCCGGGCCCAGACAAGATAAAAAATAATATGCTAAAACATCTCCCTATAGAGACAATAAAGAGAATTACAAATATTTTCAACAAATGCCTCAGACAAAACTACTATCCAAAACAATGGAAGATTGCCACGATAATCATGATACCAAAAACTGGAAAAAACCCGATGCAACCAACAAGCTACAGGCCGATAAGTCTCCTCTCCAGCCTGGGTAAAATTCTTGAAAGAATTATCTACATCAGAATGCAGCCTCTACTTAAACTCATACCATCAGAACAATACGGATTTTTGAGAGGAAAGTCAACCACAAAACAACTGGTTCGTATTCTAGAATTCATTGGATGTGCCATGCATAATAAACAAGCTGCGGCACTTCAAATGCTTGACGTAGCTAAAGCATTCGACCGGGTTTGGCACTCTGGCTTACTCTACAAAATTATTAATATGGAATTCCCAATTGACATTGTACTACTTATCAAGGAATATCTTGATGGAAGAAAATTTCAAGTCCGTCAAAGAGAAACTCTCTCCTCCGAAAGAAACTTACAAGCAGGTGTCCCCCAGGGATCAATATTAGGACCAATCCTTTACATTTTTTATAACGCGGACTTTCCTACATTTCGTGGAGATCATAACACAATGACAGCATTCTACGCGGATGATACCGCAATTATAACAAAGTCCTTAGTCCCCGACCGAGCAGTTGCAAAACTGCAAGAAAAAAATCGTGATATTGAGAACTGGTGCACTAAGTGGCGTGTGTCAATAAATGCTCAGAAATCAAGTATTATTGTCATAAGATAAACCAAGACCAAACGTCTCATCACGGAAGAAGCAACTCTTTTTGGAGAAAAAATCCCCATTGTTACACATGCAAAATACCTTGGACTAATCATTCAGCAAAACCTCAAATGGACCAAACATCTTAAACACGTCATAGGAAAGGCATACGGTGCCATGAACTGCCTCAGACCGATAATCGGGAGAAAATCCCAAATGAATCTCAGGTTTAAAAAAGCTACTATATGAAGCAGCAATTAAGCCAATCTTAACATATGCGTCTCCTGCATGGGTTACACACACGCTGGAGATTTAAACATGTTACAAAAATGTCAGAATAATATCCTCAGAGAAATAGTGGATGCGTCGAGGTATGTGAGAAACGAACTAATTCATAGAGATCTGGAAATTGAAAAAATGAAAGTTCACATTAACAAGTTAAATGCAAAGTTCTACAGCCAAGCACTTGGGCAGGAAACTTTTAATGACATTTTGTCCTATGAAATCTTACAAGAAGATGCAGATATCAGAACCCTTCGCATCATTTATGCAATCAGACGCCCTATACTTAACTCTTTAACTTTCTAGGCTACGATGAAGGAAATAGTAAATCTTACAGAGACAATCTGTACTTTATTGTAAATTATTATTCTGTGTGCTATTGTTATTATGTGTGTTATTGTTGTTATGTGTGCTATTGTTGTTATGTGTGCCATTGTTGTTATATGTGCTTTTATTGTTCCTTATTGTAGGCTTCTCTAATTTTTCTTATCTGTCCTGTTTGGTGTATGTGTCGTCCAACCCTTCGATATTTTAATGTTCGGCGCCCTCGGGCACTCACTTCGATGGAGGGGTAAATGCTCTAGAGCAGACACCCTGTCTCTACACAAGATCCAAGACCGATTACTTCGAAAAGCTTATGGTGAACGTGTTCCGTCGCAAGATACGTGTGAAAGATGGTTTTGGCGTTTCCAAAGTGGTGACTTCGATGTTACAGACAATGAACATGGAAAACTGACCAGATGGGGTGTGGTTGAGTTGAGTTGAGCGAAGCGTGCGGAGTACCTTAGGAGCGTAGCTCCTTTAACCTCCTGTATAACTATTATTTATATCAACATGACTTTATGATAGATTTGAATGACATGTAAAAACAAGTAAGGACAGAACAGGGACAACACAGGACGTGAAGACGAAACAACATATTAAAGCACTAAAAATAGAAGCGTGAGCCTCTTTCCATGAAAATGACTATAATTACATAGGTTCTTTTCAAGTCCTTTGGACATTCATAACAAGTGGCACAGTGAAAAAAGAATGAGCATGATGCCTCAAAATTACATGGGTGAATTACATTTCTATTTTACAATATGAGAGGTGAATAAACTATCAGGGCGTGAGCCTTTTTTTTTTTCCATGAAAGACCTACATTTCATAGGTTCTTTTCAAGTCCTTTGGACAAATAAAACATGTAGCACAGTGAAAAATATTGGGCATGAAGCCTCAAGATACATGGGTGAGATACATTTCTATTTTACAACATGAGAGGGTGAATTACATTTCTATTTTACAACAAATCTGGGGCAATACATTACTAAATTAGACATCACAATAGATCAAGCGAAAACATGTCAGGTTGAAATGGAACTGCTGAGGATTATTTGCAGAGCTTCATAGCTGCTCTGGGTCGCCGTCTGTTTACCCAAAGGGTGTAATCATACACCTCGAGTTTTTGTAACTCAGGGTTGTCAATGTGTGGTATTTTTGTGTAGAAATCGGTAGCAAGTTTACCCATAAATTCACAGAGTGAGGGGATGCTAAAGGAATCTCGTATATCAAGTATACGAATAAACCAAGGGGATGGGGTGTGGTCTATTATGAGTTGTTAAATACGGTGGAAACGGTTAATACTAAACGTTACCAACAACAATTGACCGATTTGAATCGTTTGCTGCTTGAAAAAAGGCCAGAATACCGAAAGAGGCCACACAGAGTCATTTTTTTCATTGCTCCATCACATACGGTAAAACCGGTTCGCAGCACGTTGGAATCACTCAGCTGGGAAGTTCTATCCTATGCGGCTTACTCACCAGACTTGGCTCCTTCCGACTACCACTTGTTTGAATCTATGGGCCACGCACTTGCTCAGTAGCGCTTTGGTTCATACGAAGATGTGAAAAAATGGCTCCATGAATGGTTCGCAGCAAAAGAGGAAGATTTTTACTGGGGTGGTATTCACTATTTGTCCGAAAGATGGGAAAAATGTTTAACAATCCATCCAACATACTTTGAATAAAACACTTTTTATCATTCTTCCGAATTTAACGAGTTTTTTTTTTTTTTAAAAATCCGCATTTCATACTTGTACACCTGATATATAAAAAAAATGATATTTCGAATCTCCATAATTCCAGTGGGGAATCAACCTATGAGGATAAATATGTGGCTAGGTTCGGAACAAGAACGATTAATGTAATTTTAGCACTTTTTTTAACTACTTTGAATATATCTATTTTAAACTTCTAAATGAAATAGAAACCAATGTCGTCAGGCTTCTCTAACCATTAAAATCAGTTTCAGGATTTTCCTAACTTTGCAACAAACCTGAGCCTCAAACTCTGAAGCCCCTTTTTTCTCCCCCCCCCCCCCCCCTAAAACTGTCAATTTTGACATTACTCGCTATTGGTCCCAAGCCGCACAAATGATCTACCATCTAATAGATGAAGGTGAACCGCGTCAATGTGACAGGCCCTAGTACATCCGCTGGAGGGCTCAAAAGAAGCCCTGAGCGCAATGCATCTTGGGATACTGTCAATAGTTTTGTTATGCGCAGAACTTGAAAACCGATCGAAGCGCACAAGAAAACTTATTAGCGCAATGCATCTCGGGATACAGATTGCTGCGCAGAACCGGTCGGCAATGCTTCATATTCTGCCACTTATTATTGGTCTTTCCCCTCTCTCCTCCTTGCATGTCCTCTTTTCCCTCCCAATAATTTGGAAACCTTAAAAGTTGGGAATTCCGAGTTTCATAAATCCCTGAATTGAGAAAATTTATGCATGAAGAAAATTAATATTATTAGCAAATGAAAGTGAGGGAAGTTTAAAAATTATCCAACTTATACTTAAATTAGATCTCAGAACGGACACTGCATTAAAACATGCGCGCAACCAATGCTTTTTATTGATTAGAACTGTGGATCAATTATTGGAATGGGCGTTTTATTCGATTGGGATAACCGAATTCAATAAGGTTGTTCAATATGTTGTAGGGTCGGTCATGAAAGTGATCAATCGATCCTCACAAAATCTGTGGTCGGATTTGGTGGTTGAAACAAACCAAACAATCGGCAAGTTGCCGTATGGTAGAAATAAAATGTATTTCGTTTCTTTCAAACCTTTAAACGATTTATGCAAATCTTTATAAATTTATTATGGTTTTTTCCTTTTGATGTGTTGTGTGAATAAAGTTGTGAGAGTGTGTGAAATGAAATCTCCTGGACCCTGTGTGTTATTTTATTGATTAGAACTGTGGATCAATTATTGGAATGAGCGTTTTATTGGATTGGGATAACCGAAGTCAATACTTTTGAAAGAACTGTTTAAATTACCTACTCTAAAAAATTTGAAAAATGACAATAAGTTGGAACTGGGAATTTGTATCACTGTTGAGTTAGGAACACTGAACTCTAACTGTAACTGCTGGAAGGTTCAAACTTTGTTTCCTCTATGGGCGCGTTGAAGCCAATTGAAAGCAGTCCTGCTGTGTCCCAATATTTTTTTAAAGTGGTTTAGTGGTGTTTTTTTATTACCACAGCATTGTAGAAATATTAAATGTATATAAATATTACAGTTTCTTCTTACAGAATTAATTGTTATATTGCCAAACAAATAGTTTTTGCTCTTGCTTTCTATCTACTTCGACTTTGACTTGCAAATGACTTTATATTTGAATAGCATATTACGTTTAAAATGGGTTTAAAAGGAAAATAGAAAAAAACTCAGCCAAAAGCAATACACGTCGGCTTAATTTAAACTGAAAAATATACGAAATATTGCGTTAGCAAAGAAAGTGGGGCACATCATGGCTGCCTCTACATCGGCTTCAAGTCAACAAAATGTCTTGCCCTATCCAGAAGCTAACGTTAGAGATCAGTGGTTAGGAATTTCGAATCGTTAAGTGTGGTTTGATTAATTAACGTCGCACTAAATTTGCACATTGGGATATTGGCGTTAATTCGGGCCTATCTCAAAGGAAAGACCCAAGAACAAGGCTTCGTATTTTTTGAACCATGGTCAGATAATGATAGGACAACACCTGAGCTGACACCCGGCACGACGTTAAATTGAGAATTTCGAATCCCCCCCCCCCCCCCAAAAAAAAAAATTATGTGACGGCGCTGGGTGGCACTAGGAATTGCCCGACGGGGGAGCTACCCTAAGGGGTAGCTCCCCCGTCGGGCAATTCCTAGTCCCGTTGAGTGCGACGTTAATTAACCAAAACCATAACCAATCTTAGAGATACCATGGCTTCCTGTTTTCAAATTTGAAACGTTATTGAGAAACCTGTGTTGGTTTTTAATAAATTATTTTTTAAATAATTTTTTACTTTTCAAGAATTTGCCGGCCACATTTTAAAAATATTAACCGGCCACACGGGAAAATTCCAGATCAACTCTATGGCCAGTCCGCCACTGCATCATGGCCATACTCAACGCAATGCTTATTCATAAGTACTTTCCCAAACTATGGAAGACTGCGGTCATTATTCTGAACCGCAAACCGGGCAAAGATGCTACACAACCGGTGTCACATAAACCGATATCACTTCTACCTCTTCTCAGCAAATTCGCTGAGATCGTTATAAGGAACCGACTTTTAAAAACTCTTGAGCAAAAAAAATCCTTTATACCCCAGCAATTTGGTTTTACTAAAAAACTTTCCACGACCCACCAACTGCTCAGGGTAACCGAATTAATCACTGAGGCTGCCAAGGCTTTCGATAGAGTGTGGATTGTCGGTCTTATCTACAAACTTCTAATGCTTAACATCCCCGGCTATCTTATTCCATTGCTTTTTTCCTACCTCACTCAACGTAATTTTGTTGTTCGAGTTGGGAAAGTCCACTCAACTAGTAGACATATCCAAGCAGGTACCCCCCAGGTTCTATTTTGGGTATAAGTTGGGCAATTTATAATCTTCCCTCAATTTCATTTGCTAATAATATTAATTCTCTTCAGGCATAAATTTTCTCAACTCAGGGATTTTTGAAACTCGAAATTCCCAACTTTTAAGGTTTCCAAACTTCGAGCATGGATCCCTCATAGTAGAGCAAACATCGGGATATCATCTCGCTGACATCAAAGTGAGATCAACATGTATCGCTACAAACACGTGACTAATGACTTCATCCATTCATACATTTTTCCTAGTTCATTCAGAAAAATATACTGTACTTCATGAATTAACACATTTACTACAATTTTCAAATCAAAAGTCAATCGCGAACGGTTTTTCATTCATAAATTTTAAAAGGTAGTCACGTGTTTGTAGCGATTTGGTCTGAGATGTTTGCCTCACGATTATGACGTAATATTCTCTCTACTACTGGCCATTAATGCTCGAAGTTTCCAAATTATTGAGAGGGAGGGGGGGGGGGGAGAGGACATGCAAGGAGGAGAGAGGGGAAAGACCAATAATAAGCGGCAGAATATGAAAGATTGTCGACCGGTTCTGCGCAGCAATCTGTATCCCGAGATGCATTGCGCTAATAAGTTTTCTTGCGCGCTTCGATCGTTTTTCAAGTTATGCGCATAACAAAACTATTGACAGTATCCCAAGATGCATTGCGCTCAGCGCTTCTTTTGGGCATTGCTCCGGCTGTACTAGGGTTTATCCCCCCCCCCCCCCCCTCCATTACTTTTGAACAAGGTCAAGGTAGAGAATGGTTTAACAATCGGCCCGATTGGCGTCGTCCATCTTTATCTAGAAGATGGTGGATCATTTGTGTGCCTTGGGACCTTCGAGCATGAATGTCCAGTAGTAGAGAGAATATGACGTCATAATCGTGAGGCAAACATCTCAGACCAAATCGCTACAAACACGTGACTTCTTTTCAAAATTATGAATTAAAAAGTACTCGCGATTGGCTGATGATTTGGGAAATGTGTAACAGTGAAATTTTTTTAATGGAATGACGTCATTAGTCACGTGTTTGTAGCGATACATGTCGACCTCACTTTGATGTGCCGATGTTTGCTCTACTATGAGGGATCCATGCTCGAAGCTTGGGACAAGAACGACCAATGTTAAAATTGACAGTTTTAAGAAAAGTGACTTCAGAGTTTGATTCTCAGGTTTGTTGCAAAGTTACGAAATCATGAAACTGTTTGATTTTAATGGGTAGAGGCTGTGATACTGTGATATGGATTTGACCCACGGAGTAAAGAAAAAGGTGGAGATGAATTGGCGAGAATTCAAGAGACGTAAGTTAGCAATCCCAAACTAGGCACAAACAAACTTAGTTTGCAGTAGTTTTTCTACGAGGGATGCATTATATTTAAATTAAGAAAACGCATGCTAAAAACTTAAAAAAATGACTGTTTGTGCAGTTGTGGGATGCAGTACAAGTTCCAAATCGATAAAGGATGCTATTATTTCCACTTCATAGATAAATTAAATTATAAAATAAATTATCGCCAAGTACTGGTACAAAGTAGTGCTTTGGAATAGTGCCAAGTTTCTACTTTTTAAGCGATTGCATACTTCACATTGCAAACCTGTGTTTAGACTTGATCGCACCTCTACCTTCTGCTTTACTCCGTGGATTTGACCAAAGTGACGGGCCAGAGGCCCCATACTTTTTCATCGGAATTGTGCCATAGGCTATGTCGAAGTTATTTTATCTGATTGAAAACTGGTAGGCAGTTTAGATAGTGCGTGTGGTGGTGTTGGTGGTGTTGGTGGTGGTGGTGGTGGGGGGGGGGGGGGAAAGGGGGGGGGGTTAGTCAAAAACTGGCTGAGGCTAGTGTCCATGAAATGGAATGGATTTGAATACTATTATAGTTTATTAATTTATTGTATAGGGAGTAAGTGATTTAAAAATAATTGTAAGTGATTTAATTTAATTGGTCGCTCGTTATATGAAGGACATAACGGCATCTGACATATAAAATGCCGCAAAGGGTCTTATATTTCTGTCTTCCTTGAGAATTTCAAATTGGATGGACCTTCTGAAATGTAGTTAAAAAAAGTGCTAAAATTACATTAATCATTCTTGTTCCAAGCCACACATTCATCCTCAAAGGTTGATCCTCCCTGGAGTTATGTAGATTTTAAATATAAATTTTTCATATATCGTTCATGTTTATGTATATACATGGGTCCGCTTGTAAAGACGCCTACACGTTAAAAAAAATGAAATATTTACCGAACATAATTACAAAATTGATTTTATAAGTACATTTTGAAAACTTTGAATTATCATAAGTTATGATTCAGATTTATAACTGCAAGATTTATATTCAAAAATTTTTAGCACTTTAAAATTTAAGCAATTAAAATATCCCCCCCCCCCCCCCCCCCCTTTCCAAAATAGAAAACTTGAGAGTTTTGAAGATGACATAAATTAATAACGGTTTTTAAAAGTTTAATTTTTATTGAAATTTTTTTTGAGTGGATTTGAATGAAAATCTCTGGTACCAAATAGAAATTACCGTGACTATTTTAAAATATCTTCAATTCGGAGGGATATGTAGACAATTCACCATTGACATACACTCTATTATTATACAGTTGATTTAAGTTTAAGGACAGTCCTAGTGTCTGGGTAGCTTATATCGCCGACGTTTGGGGCACTAGGCATTTCAGTATTTGCATTGTTTGTGCTGGGATTTTGCACTATCTGCGGTATATTTAAAGTAGGCCTCGAAGGCACTGAACGTACATTCGCTTGGGGTCTATTCGGACAGCCACTCCAGTTTGCCGTGTGTGCTCCGGAACACAGGCAGCACACTGGAGTTGTTCCTTTGGGTTTATCACACTTTACAGTCAGATGTTCTTCCCCGCATCGTAAACATCTAGGTGTATGCTTACACGTTCTCTGAGCATGATTAAAATTTTGGCACCGATGGCATTGAGTTGGTCTACGTCTACCCCTGTAACTTTAAGCAACAGTAACTGCTTTAAAAAAAACTCTTTAAAAGCATATATTAAACACAAAAGTGGTAGAAATGTAAACATATTTAATTTAATTTTATTTATTAATTTTGCTTATTATATATGATAAAGCATAATTGCACATAATAACTTGAAATATAGAGATTAAAATACCTATTTTTCTTATAAATAATAACAATACATTCCCTAACTGTCTTATCTTGTTCAATAGTACTGTTCCTTATACAATTATCTTTACATTCAAAAGTCATTTGTAGTGTTATATACCATTTTGATATAAGGATAACTTTGACCGCCAGATGGGGTACCACACAACTGATTGGTTAGAGCATTTAGTTGAGTAAAATGCATATTAAATTACTTACTTAACAATTTCTAAAGTTTTTTTTTTTTTTTAATATTATTTCTTTTTTTTTAATGATAATTTTCAACATAAAGTGTCTATTAAACGTGTTTCACCTTAGTTCCAAAGTCGAAATATAACCAAAATTGCTGTTTTTAAACTTACAACTTTCATGAATAAGTGTCTTTCGTAATGTTCATTATGCTGTGGCGTACTGTCTTTTAGCCACAAGCGCACTTATTTACATTTTATGTCATGTATACTAACTGAACTATTTCATGTATACTCATGTAACTAAACTGATGTCAACGAGTCATTCTCGGTTAGTCCCGATGCCACAAGAATTTTTAATGACGAATCCGAGTTTTCCGGTTCTCGCTAATGATTACGACTATTTCATCAATGACTGCCTTCTAGAGAATTACCATGCCAAATTTAAAACCTTTAGACAAATGGCCATTAAAGGTAATGAACCAGTTGCAATTCTCGAAATGGAAAGAGAGCTTCTCAAGATTTAGGAAAAAATCTCGACACAGATGATCATCAACACTGTGCCATGAATCTCCTGTATGATGAAATGAAGCACGACCCACAGGGATTACTAATAAGGATTTAGGACTTTAAAACCCTACGTAATACCAAACCACCTAAGCCTAAGAAGATAAGAAAAAGGAAGGTGGTCAGACACCATTGGATCATATTGGGCCGAATCAATCAATTGAGTTATAATGGGGTGCCCATTATAACTCAATTATCGGCACTGAAGCGCAACCCGAATGAAGTTGTGGTCAATCTAAGCCTAAATGACCAAATCGTTGCCACCGAACAGTTTGAATTAAACAATTAAATGGAAATCGTTCACTCTAATGTGCCGCCTCCGCCGAGGTAAACTCCACCAAGCCCGGAAATATTTTTCTAAAAACCAACGATGACTACTCTCTTATTCTTAATGAATTGAGGGGAAAATTTGACAACAAACTCTTAGCGATTTCATCAAAATCCAGCCCAACTGCAAAATCGATCAATTTTCGATTATAGCTCTCCTTAACGAATAAAAGGCTGACTTTTATCTTCGCCACCTTCACCCGACAGCGCTCCTTTCAAAGCGGCAATTAAAGGGCTTTCCATTCAAACGAGCTGTTTCTCAATCCTGACCGAATTAACTACTCTTGGTTACTATATTCATGGGTTGAACTGAGAAGTGTTGAATAGATGGCGCTGCTAATCGGAAGTTCGGTTCCGCTGCCACGAATACTTCCGATTAGAGTGTTTGTTATCATTACACAGCGCAAACCAACTCGTATAATCGTTGTATTTTATAAGAATTTATAGCATTGCGATATTCATAACGAATAAAATATACTTAGCAAAGGAAAGAGGAAGGTTTTTTGTTCCACAATGTTCCATGCGTGCTGGAACGAATGCCCACATGCCTACACAATGAAATATTGGCTAGGATTCAGTTTCCATCTTGAAGGAAAACTGTTTAAATATTTTGAACCCTGGTTAAATGAAGAGCATCACATCCGAGTTATCACAATTTCCAAACTTCCATACGAAAAGAAATGTGATAGCATTTAAACTGCAATGGATTTAATGTATAAGTTACACAGTAATTGTTTGGTCACAGGATGGGATCGAACTCGCTACCATCTGATTAGGAAATCAATATTCCGATCAGGTGAATGCAGCTACACATAATGTTGTACAATTGTCAAGACATTTAAGAGAAAAAAAAAAGTACAATTAATATTTCTCTAAAATCATAATTTAATTTTTTTTATTAAATATTAATAAATTGGCATCATATAACAAAATTAATCACCATTGTAAAATTAAAATTGTTATAAGAGTTTATAAAATTGCAAATAGATTAATATCAGAAAAGTCACCAAAAGGACCTAACATTTAACCAAGCACTTTAACCTTAAAAGATTTAATACTACACAGTTACATTTATAATTAAAAAAAATATATTATTATAGTTTAAATTACTCTGTCATGCCCGTGAACCCGTGAATAACCAAAGTAGTTCAGCTGACAAGAAGAGCAACCAAAGGCCCCCACCAAAGCCTTTATGTTGGCTCTGTTGAGAGCCCCTGGATGCAATGAGATCCTGAAAACCAGGTTTACTACAAGGACTTGACATTCATGTGGAGCCATATCGTAACAAGTTTATTCCGCTGTGTTTCAACTGCAACAACTTCAACGATACTAATCATAGTTGTTTTTTGACACCCAGATGCCTGAAGAGCGGAGAATACAGCCACCAAACCCACGAATGCTCTATTGGTAAACTGGACCCACCCGTCTGCACACTGCAAAGCAACAGGTCATGTTGCTTCCTTCCACAGATGCCTAAGATTTTCCAGGCCAAAGAGATACTTCACCCAGGTAGCCCTACTCCTACAGCTCGGGGGCCATTGAATCAGCCTAAACCACCCACACGACGATCTATACTTTCCTAGTGATATCGAGTGAGTTAATCCTTATCACTGAGTTATGTGCAGAACTCGTGCCAATCTTCTCCTTTCTTTATATAAAACTAATTTCTTTATATAAAAAATTCTAAAAAAAAAATATTTTTATAAAATAAAAAGGAAAACTTAATTTAACAAATATGCTAATTAAAGTGTAAAAAATGATTTTAATTTTACGAACGAGTTGAAAATATTGAATTATTTAATATCAATTTTATACTTATTAAAACTTTTTGAAATCGGCGCCAACATTTGTGTACGATTTTTGTAAATTGACGCCAACTTTTTTTTTCTTTCAGAAAGTTTGTATGAAATTGATATTAAATAATTCGATTGTTCCAACACGTTCGTAAAATTAAAATTTATTTATTTCTTTTTGACGCATTTTTCTTGTAGTCGGTTTTCTTTCTTTTTAAAAAAAAAAAAAAAAAAGATTATTTTATTTTTTCCTTTTTAGTTTTTAACAAAAAACCAAATAAAGTAATAACTTTTGCTCACATTTTGTATCGACAATGCATATCGTAAAAAAAAAAACTATCCGTGCCACTAAATGATGCATTAACGAAATGTCATTGTTGTTCAACTTCAATCAAACAATGAAAACGTTTTGAAATTGGAGAAACTGTTAAAAAAGCCAGGTTAACCGTTATTTCCAGATATATAACATAGTTATTTTGTGAAATTTTTACCAAAGTGAATATTTTTCTATTCAACAAAAAAAGTATTTTTGAAATCGGACAATATTGTTTTTCAAACGGTCTGATTAATTGATAGTTCCAGATAGTTAAATGCCGGACAACTGGAAATTTTTTCAAAATATCCCTAAGTGAGATATCCTCTTTTCTGTACGTCATCGGTTCTAAAATAACGAGGTGCATGTATTTGAATGTGTATGTGTTCCCGGGTCTTTCCTTCGAGATTGACCCCGAACCGTCGCCAATAGCCCACTGTGCAGCTCTAGTGCGACGTTAATTAACAAAAACCAAACCAAACCTCTTTTCTGTAGGCTAAAAATTAAAAATGACAAAAGATCCAAAATTATTTAAACCTTGAAAAAGGTTTGGTTGGTTAATTAACGTCGCACTAAAGCTACGCATTGGGCTATTGACGACGGTTCTGGGCCTATCCCGATTAGGTTTGGTTAATTAACGTCGCACTAAAGCTGCACAGTGGGCTATTGGCGACGGTTCGGGGCCTATCTCGAAGGAGAGGCACGGGAACGATGCCTTGTATTTTTAAACCGTGGTCAGATGACGAGGACAACATCTCAGCTGGCACCTAACGCCTTCAATAGACGTCGGGACTTTAGACCCCAATCTGATTTATCGTGCACCAGTCCCGTATACGCGCCGTTAATTTTTTGTGGATGTTCTGAACGACATTCTAGTATTTTGGTAGCGAAGTTGGCAACCCTCCGATTGGAATATCACTACTTTTTACTATTCTTTAGTTTGGTTTGGTTTGGTTTTGTTAATTAACGTCGCACTAGAGCTGCACAGTGGGCTATTGGCGACGGTTCGGGGTCAATCTCGGAGGAAAGACCCGGGAACACATACACATTCACACACACAATCATACATGCACCTCGTTATTTTAGAACCATGGACAGATGACGAGGAAACACCTGAACTGGCACCCAACGCCTTCAATAGACGTCGGGACTTTGGACCCCGATCAGATTTATCGTGCACCAATCCCGTATACACGCCAGAAAGTATAATTTGTTGGATATTCTGGACGACTTTCTAGTATTTTTGTAGCGAAGCTGGCAACCCTCCGATCGCAAGATCTCTACTTTTTTACTTTTCTGTGTCAAGTCCATTGCACGGATTCTAACCACCAATCCTCTGATTAGAAGCTGAACGCCTTACCAACTGAGCAACTGGGGCTCCTATCCGGAAGGAAAAACCCAGGAACAATACCTCGTATTTTTGAACCATGGTCAGATAACGAGAACAACACCTGAGCCAGCATTATATATGCAACCTCAATAGGCTTCAGGACATTGGACCTTGGTCGGATTTATAACCAGTCCCGCATACACGCTAGTATAATATTTTGGATATTTTAAGACGGCTTCTTAGTATTTTAGTAGTGAAGCTTGCAATCCTTCAATCGCAAGATCGCTACATTTTTTTTACTTTACTTTGTCAATTCAACTCAGTCCGGCTCGAACTCGCAATCCTATGATTATACTAGCTGTTGCCTTTATTCACTGGCAATTTATTCATGCCAAAGTCAGTAATTTATTCGGCAATTTATTTAAAAATATTTTATGAAACGCACGCATAGGTTAATGAAATAATGTTTCGGCAATGTAACAGTTAATTTTCCGAAGAAAGACTAATTTTTCGACCACTTGATAAAGTGGGCATCTATCCGTTTATCTTACGGGTCCCGGTAGCCCAGTGAATAAAGGCCTTCAGTTGGGAATCAGAGGATTGCTAGTTCGAGCCCGTGTGATGGATTTAAGAAAGAAAAGTAAAAAAGTTGTGACCTTGTTATTGGAGGGTTGCCAGCTTTGCTACAAAAATACTAGAAAGTCGTCTCGAACATTCAACAAATAATACCGGAGTGTATACGGGACTGATCGAGATCCAAAGTCCTCTGACACCTATTGAAGGCGTGGATGTTGTCAGGTGTTGTGCTCGTCATCTGACCATGGTTCGAAAAACGAGACATCGTTCTCGGGTAATTTCTTCGAGATAGGCCCCGAACCGTCAGCCTTTCAGCTCTAGTGCGACGTTAATCAAACCAAAAACCGTTTATCGTGCAAAGGTGGCATGGTGACGTCAGACCTTTCCGTGAATATTTTTGTGGTTTTTTTGTTTTTGAGTGGCGGCATAAAATATTACAAGTAAAATACACCTCAACTTTATATGACAGTTCGAGTTTTCTGAAATTTGTTTTGTCATGGCGAGAAGCACTAGTGCCGGGTTTGATCGTCATATTACTATATTTTCGCCTGAAGGACGACTTTATCAAGTTGGTATGTTAATTTAAATTACGTTTACTTTGAAATGTACTATATATATATTTATCAAGTTTTATTTTTACGACGAAGAAGTTTGATTTCACTAGGTGCACTTTGTTGTTGTTGTGTTCGTGATGATCTAACCAATGCTTAAATCCTTGGTAAATAATAAAATAAATAATATTTTATTTTAAACATCTCGTTAGTTTTTTTTTGTTATCTTATTCAAGACATTAATATTAAACTTTTGAAGTTATATATAATGCTTTTATAAAATCACTGTAGCATATAAACTTTTCTCTTGTATATACTTTTGGTCTCTAATATATACTTTTGATAACAATGCCATGTCTAAATCTATACTTTGATTGGCTCAGCCAAACGGGAATCGTGTTATTCCTTCCAAGTTTGTTTAAATTAAAATGTTGATAAAAAAGACTACAAGAATTTTGATTATGAAATAAATAATTTTTTTCAAGTTAAATGAATAATAAAGGACGTTTAAAACTATATAGTGAAGCCCCCCCCCCTTATCAATTTTCGGTTAATTCCTAGTGTACTGTGCCTCCTTGGCGAATTCTGACAATTGGCACCGATGCCAGAAAATAAGTTTCTTTTTTGTTGCCAAGTCAAAATGGTGAACAATGCTATGGGTAAGTAAAGTAGGATTGTCAAAATATAAAATTAATCCCCATCAATTGTTGCCAACTCGCATTTGGCGGGGGCACCTTACAATAGGAATTAACCCAATTTTCATGCTAACTATGGTTTGAAACCCCTGGAGGTTAAAATTCATTCACCTGTCCCTTTTGGAGAACTCTTCTCATCGGTTTGTAAATGCCAAATTTGGTAAGTTTCTTGGCGCGATTCTGAGAATTGGCGCCAAGGAATTGGCAAAACAATGTAAAACGGTGCAAGAAAAAAAAAAGTTGCTGTACATCAAGGTATTTCTGAAAGCGTCATAAAATAGGGGGTAAAAATTTACTGTACGGTCACCCTTGGCAACTTTTTCAAAATCTCTCAAAAGTCGCGATTTTGTTGACTTTTTGAAACAGCGTAGTTGAAAATGTTGCCTGTGCAAAAAAATGGCGGCAAAATCGCTGAAATCGTAAATAAGGAACAATAAACATACCTCTCTCTCATTTGCCGATATCGCCCCCTTCACTACCTCCTTCGCCTACTCTACTTCGATGCTACAGCTGCTGGCTCCTTGTTAGCTCTTTGAGAAGGGTACACGCATATTATGGAATCTATGAAGGCCATAAATTTATTGCACATGTGCTTGTTCTTTTTCCATACATATTCAGCTAAGTAGTCCAATCCATTTTTCGCTTTCTTATCCGGTATTCCCCGTTCCACTGCTCCCCACGTTCCTTCTACTGTATTAGTGTGGGCACCTGTATCCGGGTCCTTGAAATGTAGACTGATTCAACTTCAGATGCACAAACATTCCCCATGCAGCAGCCTTCACAAAATTTTTACGAAAAGAACGAGGGAGCTGAAGACAAAAAAAGTACGATGCAATGTGGTCTAACGAAAATTAAATATAGCAGCTATATTCTGTTGTCCAATAGGGTTGCTGCAATTCCGGTAAAGACTTACAATCGTAAGCGGATTTGGCTGTGTTTTCAATTTGACGCCAAACGACCCGATGCAGAACGCACACCTCTTTCTTTCCTGATCTTAAGGGTTACTTCCGGTTTAATGCACAATTACAGTTAACAATTCAAGCATTGCGTCTTATTTTCGAACCACAGTCGGATGATTGATTGATTTATTGATCAGATGACTTCTACTGTGTAATGGGCTATCGGTGACGGTTCAAAATTCATTTCTAAGGATTTCTATTAGGTCTGCACAATTGAATGAAAGTCGGGCAGTCGATCATGGTGCTTGCAGGCAATCTTTCGGGCAGTCGTTTTGGGCTACTCATCCCCTGCGAGCAATTGTTTTGAGTACCGGCCAATGGTACATTACTTTTTTTTTAAAAAGACGCTGGTACGCCCCCCCACGGGCCGTTGTTTGATACTTTAAAAACTTCTATTCGAAAAGAATTATTCTTATTTTCAATTCATCCCGCACTTAACACGTCACTCTTTAAACCAATTACGGAAATTCCTATGCCCGGAAGTCACGTGACCTTCCGAACCAATTCCGCAAATTCTTATCCTTTCATATTTGTAAACAATTCTCCCTTTGTTCCCATATTAAGAAGTGAATCGCCCGAAAAAGTCGCCAAAAGCTACCCGCTTATGATTCTATATCGCAATTCCTTGTCGGGTCGGAGGGGGGTTGCCATTTAAAAAAATGTATCGTCAAATTTAGAAAAAATCGCGCCAAGGGTGACCATACAGTAAATCTGAGCAAAATAGGATTGCCAAACTATAAAATTTATCGCCACCAATTGTGGCCAAATCACGTTTGGCGGGAGCACCGTTCACTAGGAATTGACTCCAAATTTTTAAAAATCGAAGGAGAAAACATTCAAAACGTGTTTTGACCCATTCGGGGGATTGGTGGAAAAAATGCAAATAACTTTTAATGAATGCATTGACTCTTATAAAGATTTTAATTTTTGAAAGTTAATTTGAATGGAGCAAAAAGTAGTTTAGTTCAATAGAATATTTGGAAGCAAACACTGTGTGCTGTTGACCTAAAACGGGCCGAGGAACAATATCCATCAGGCAATCAAAGGATTGTAAGTTCGAAACAAAGCGGACTTGACAAAAGTGAAGCTGTAGAGATCTTGCGATCAGAGTGTTGCCAGATGATTCGCATTCCTAAATTAAAAAAGCCACCTAAAAAATATCCTGAATTGCCATCGGAGTTTATACGACACTGGTGCACATTAAATCTGATCGGTGTCCAATGTCCTGATATGCTTATTGAGGTTGTGTCGATTGCCAGCTCGGGTGGTGTCCTTCTCATTGGAATCTAACCATACTTCAAAAATACAAGCCAGTCTCCTTGAGTCTTTCCTTCAAGATAGAGCTCCAACCATCGCCGATAGCTCATTGTGTAGCTCTAGTGGAAAGTTATTTAACCAAATATTAAAAGAGGTGATTATAAGAAAATAACACCTCCCTTATAATTTTTCTGCGTAATACAAAATATTGAAATTTGTACATTATATTTTATTCATTAGATCTTATATTAAGTTTTTTGTTTTTCAGAGTATGCATTTAAAGCTATCAATCAAGGAGGACTGACCTCTATTGGATTAAAAGGGAAGGATGTTGCTGTATTGGTGACGCAAAAGAAAGTTCCTGTAAGCAATTTTGGTTAAATTCCTAGAACATGGTACGGCTTGGTGAGATTCTGATAATTGGCGTCATGTCCAAAATGACAAACATAATGGCTGGTTGATTAAACTACAGCTGCACAATGGACGTTTTAGATTCAACAATTATGTATTTAATAAAAATACAACTAAATCAAAAGTCTTAAGCACACTTATATATATAAAAATCCAGGTTATCCATGATTTAGCCGCAAAGCAGATTTAGGATTCAGAAAACCTCATTCAAAAGATTTATACTTTTCCGTCGAATCCATGCTTGTTTATTTCTATTTTAATTTTGGATGCATGTGGAATTAAAAAAAAAACATTCAATCAAGAATTGAAACATGCATATTAAAATAAGTACATTGGGTAATATTTCATTCAACTATAATAAAATCAAAAGTTTTCAAGTATTAGTATTTTATTATCCAAAATTAGCTTCATTCTAGTTTACCTTGTGGAGTAGCCTTTAGAATGTATTAGTATTTCGTCTATTGGTATATCTATAATAATAAAGGAGTCTGTCTGTGGCAAGCAAAATACCTACTTCCTGTGAGCAGAAATGTCTGAAACTTTAAACATAAGTCCTATTCAATCTGTAATTGCGCACCTGAGTGCCAGAATTTAAAAAATTTATTTTGTTCAAGTTTTTTAATATTTGTAAAATAGAATCCCTTTATAAAAAAAAGTTTTTAACTATTATTTTTGACATTAAATCCACCTGTGTTTTATTGCTACTTCATATTCAGTATGGCATTGTTCCTTTCTAAAATACATTATATTCTTTTTGTCTCCAGGATAAGCTGTTGGACCCAACTTCAGTCTCCCATATATACTCATTGACTGAGGACATAGGGGCTGTAATGACTGGATTAGTAGGTGAGAAAGCTTTTTACATGATAAAAACTATCTTTTATTTCATTTATATATATATATATATATATATATATATATATATATATATATATATATATATATATATATATATATATATATATATATATACAAACCAGTGTTCACTCTAGAAATAAAAAGGGACATCGAGCTGTTGGCAGAAAAAGGGCACCCTGTTTTTGAAAAGGCACTTCTTGTTTTTAAAAGGGCTCTTTTAAAAAAAAAATTCCGATTTACTAGTTGACATTGCGCTAGAGCTGAATTTTGGGTAATTGTTGACTGTTCAGGGCTTATCTCGAAGGATAAACCTGTACAAAATTGATGTCTTTTATGAAGATATTACATAAAATTTCAAATTTAAAAATTAACTTTTTCCCTAAAAACCAAATCTGTAAGTAGCCCTAATCGACACCTTACAAAACTGATTAAAAAGGGTACTTGAATCCAAAATTTGGTAATAAAATGCCTAGTCTTGCAACTTCGCCACAAACCAGAACCGAACCCAAACCATCTTGTCTATTAAAAAAAACTTAGCATTTCATTAGCGGACACAGGCAACCAATAGGATTCGTGGAATGCTGCGTGCTTGAAATTTGTCCCTTTCCCCCAAAACCCCTGGTGCAATGAGCTTGTCCCCTCTTTCAAATTATAATACATTACAGTTCTGTTTAAATGATTAATAATTTTGCTGTTTTAAAGTTTCTTAATTTTATCATTGATTTTCCTTTCAGCTGATGGACAATCACAAATACTAAGAGCCAGATATGAAGCTGCTAATTGGAGGTATAAATATGGATACCCGATAACAGTTGATATGCTCTGCAAGAGAATTGCTGACATATCTCAAGTCTACACTCAAAATGCTGAAATGCGACCTTTGGGATGCAGTAAGTTAAAATCTGGATCATATATTCATCACTTTCATTCAAAAGCTGCTCTGCATATTAGAAGCTATTCATCCTTTAACGGGTCTGTTTTCGGACTTTTCACAAAATTCCATTTCCTGAAAACGGACTTTTCACAAAATGGTAGGCAAGTCTGAAACTAAAATATTCCAAATTCCGCATTACAAGTTCGAAATTCCTCTCCTTGTTCTTCGCGGAAAGAAAATTGGTGTCCTGTGAATAACATCACAAGCAGAAGTAAAGGGGGGAGCAGAGAGAACTGCGGGTTGGAGGGAAGGGGGAAAACTGCACTGCATGTGGGATCAAGTGTAGGGTGGCAATCAGGGAAATATCATAGACATTTTTAATTCTGAAAAAATCAGGGAAATTTTCAAATTTGGATCATTAGAATAGCATTTGTTTTCTGTTATGCACTCCATTCTGGGTAATTTAGTTGTCAATATTTCCTTTTAGTTCTGAAAAAGTATTTAAAAAAAAAAAAACATGGTTATGCGCATTTTCACATTTTTAGTTTCATTTTTGTAAAAACGTGAACCACTACTTGAAGGAGAGGCAAATTGCATTGGACCTTGAATTGTAAGTAACATGTGAGGAGGGGCTAATGAATATGTGATTTATTGAAGATTAGAATAAGAAATTTAAAGCATGTAAAACATTTAAAAATTATCTACAAAAGAAATAATTTTAAAAAAGAATTAACTTTTTGCATTATCTGCTTCCAGAGAATATGTTTAATTACTATTATGCCTGTCAATAAGTATTGCTTATAATTATAATTGGATATATTTATTGGATCATTGTAGCGTGGATACTTTGTTTCCATACAAAATGTGTATTGCAACATTTCTTAATGTAATTGTAAAATCAGGAAAATTTTTGTGACACCATCGGGGAACTTTTTTTCCTGCAATGTTGCCACCCTGAAGTGTCATTAGAAATCGGTGTGAAGTGGGCGGGAGACATTTGATACAGCGATCGCATCAGGATACTTTCTCATGGAATTTTGCAGAATTTGGTTGTCTAATAAAGTATACTGGTTATTTGGTGCATTCATAATGCCTAGGATACACGTAGCTTTTTTTTCCTGATTGTTATCTCTTTGGGTTGATTGTAATCATTCATTATGTAACCTTCATGTATGCTGGGTTCCCACCCACCTGGGATTGTCAGAGAAAATGTCCTAAAGTCAGGAAAAATGTACAATTTTTAAATTTTTGTGAAGAAGTTCGTGAATTTTTCTAAAAATGTTAGCTATAAGTGCCAGTTATATTCTTTTTTATTGTTGATGTAAAATCGTAAAAAATAAAAAGGCTAAATTTTTGATTTTTTATACTAGGTTATTGTTTATAAGCAGTTTATTTTTTCCCAGCTTCAATATTACTATGTGAAAAAATAATATAATTTTTGGCTTGGAATTTTTTGAAAATCTTCTGGGAAAAGTCAAGGAATTTTGATCTGGATATAGCATGGGAACCCTGTGTATAATACCCTCAGGTATTTTTGATATACTGATTTTTAAAATAATTATTTTATTTCAGGCATGATGCTGATAGCTTATGATGCCGAGCGTGGGCCTCAACTGTACAAAGCTGATCCAGCTGGCTACTATTGTGGTTACCGAGCTGCCAGCGTAGGCGTGAAGCAAACCGAGGCTAATAGCTACTTAGAAAAGAAGTTCAAGAAGAAGTCTGTTTATGAGAGCGATGAAGCTATTCAGGTGTGATTCTTTTTAAAGAAATGCTGTTCGTATATCATGGTTCCCACTCATCTAGAATTGTCAGAAAAATTGAACAATTTCTCAACGTCCCGAAAATTTTATAAGAAAAAGAAAATATAAAAAGAAAAGTCCGCAAATTTTCCTAAAATTTTTAGCTGAAAGTGCCTTGTCATATTCCTTTCCTTGCTATCGATAAAATTTTCGTTTCGTTATAAAAATATAAATTTGTAGAAATAACAATTAATTTTTTTCTTATACTTTGATAGGTTATTATTTGCAGGCACTTTATTTTTATAGGTCTTTAAAAAAACATCTTTAATCTTATTAATATTTTTAAAAAAACATTACTTATCATCTATTTCCCATTCCTAATTTTTTTTAGGAAAACCTGGAAAAGTTGGGGAATTTTAATCTTGATGTTGAGTGGCAACCCTGATATTTTTTTAGAAAAACCTAGAAAAGTTGGGGAATTTTAATCTTGATGTTGAGTGGCAACCCTGATATTTTTTTAGAAAAACCTAGAAAAGTTGGGGAATTTTAATCTTGATGTTGAGTGGCAACCCTGATATTTTTTTAGAAAAACCTGGAAAAGTTAGGGAATTTTTATTTTGATGTTGAGTGGCAACCCTGATATTTTTTTAGAAAAACCTGGAAAAGTTGGGGAATTTTTATTTTGATGTTGAGTGGCAACCCTGATATTTTTTTAGGAAAAGTTAGGGAAATTTAATCTTGATGTTGAGATGCAACCCTGATATTTTCACTTTCAAGCATTTTCTCGATTCTTATAGATTTTAAGATCTTAATCTTAATAATTCTTTATACTTGCTTTTCATCTGATGTGATGAGTTGTGTTATCCAAACTTTGTGTAATAGTCAATCAACTATAACTGTTAGACTACAACCATCACCAAAGACTTGTTATTAAGTACCCCTTATTTTTCTTTCATATATGCCAAAATAAGGCCCAACAAAGTTAATCTAGTTTAGTATATCTTGACTATTCTTAATGAATATTTAACTTCTTAAAATTAATTACTCCTATAGAATTAACAATATCCACTTGTACCACCTGGGGGGTGTTATTAGAAGAAATATCGCATGATTCAGAGACAACCAGAACTAAGGTAGCTTCTACTTTTATTCTGCCGTGCTTCGGTATTTTCATACACAGCAAGGAGAAAAAGGGTGCAGTAAACAATAAATATATCTGTGTACTGGCAAGAAGAAAAACCATTGAGAGCTATTGCTCCATTTGTCGATGTTACCAATTATAAAAATGGTGTTTTCTTCTTTCCCTATTAAAATGAAAATTCTCCACATCCCCCTGTTTAATAAATTTGAACAGTTGAATCAAAGTTCCTCTAATCCTCTTCTAAAGTATACATATTTAAATGTCTTAATATCCGTAATAGATCCATTTCAATCTGTGAAGATCGAAATAGGTTTATTTGAAGTGAAGTGAAAGGGGCTCCGGTTTATTTATGATACAGAGCACAGCAGAAAATTCAAAAACATATGAACGTCATAAGAAAAATATAAAAACGGACAAATTTTGACAAGTTTTCCCTAACATTATTTTTGTAATGATACCATTTTCAATTCATTGACAGCTTGCTATCTCTGCACTTTCCACCGTTTTATCTGCCGATTTCAAGCCTAGTGAAATTGAAGTTGGCGTCGTGAGTAAAGATCGTCCTCGCTTCAGGTATGATTTGTCGATGTACTTTTCATAGCTTATATTTACATGAGTCCTATCAAAGGTAGTTCCTTAAACTCCCAAAACAGTGTGAAACAAACAACAACAATTAACATTTAAGTTTTAAAAAATAATTATTTTTAATCGAGTAAAAATTAAGCGGATTTGTGTCTATATTAGGCATGATAATGTATGCAAAAGAGATTGTATTGATTTTATTAAAATATTGGAAGGCATAGCAATGGGTTAAAATTAGGGATGAACCGGATAGTGGTTTTGCCGGATATCCGGCGCACATTACATATCGGATATCCGAACTGGATTTTGCCGGAAAATTGAATAAACATTCAAAAAACTTTTTTATTTACAAAGTTATTCTAGGGTGCTGCTAGCAATGTTCGTATGTTTTGTACATTTTACACACATTTTACACTCAAAAAACTTTTTTATTTACAAAGTTATTCTAGGGTGCTGCTAGCAATGTTCGTATGTTTTGTACATTTTACACTTAATTTCTGAATAATTGTAATTTTACCATATGATCTTTCATTCCAAACATAAAAACTCAAGTTTGCTTAAACTTTTGAGAAATTTATTTTTTAATTCAACTTTATATCCGGCAGTTTAGTTTTTATGATAATAAATTCTCATACACACTAGGAAAAACGGAAATCGGTAAAAAATTTAAAAATATTTTTTTATTCTGTAATATTTCCCAATTCCTTATCTTTAAAGTGATACCAAAATTGAATAAACATTCAAAAAACTTTTTTATTTACAAAGTTATTCTAGGGTGCTGCTAGCAATGTTCGTATGTTTTGTACATTTTACACTTAATTTCTGAATAATTGTAATTTTACCATATGATCTTTCATTCCAAACATAAAAACTCAAGTTTGCTTAAACTTTTGAGAAATTTATTTTTTAATTCAACTTTATATTAGTTGTGAGATGTGATGACCCTCCACCATAACAATTCGTTAAAAATATAATTTTAAAGTTAAAAATTTGAAAAAAGTAGGTTTTTTAAAGTTTTTGTTGGTTAAAGGGAGAATCTGCACACTGTGAATACATTGGTAGAATTTTCAGGAAAATACTTAAAGCAAGAACAAAGAAAATTGATCGCCACAAAAAAAATCTTCGATGTTTTATTCATCCGGATATCCGGCTTGGAAAATCGGATATCCGGCACTTTACTTCCGGATATCGGATAGTTAAAAAGCAGCCGGATACCGGATAGTTACCGGACATCCGTTTCATCCCTAGTTAAAATATAATTATATATAAAAAAGTATTTTTTATTGACATATTCCTGATCTAGTAATAGGGTCTTTTCCATGTCAAATCAACACAATAAAATGCATTTTTTTAGCACCATCTCTGATTTTTATGAAATTTGGTGAACTTGTTTTACCTACTAAGAATGTAAAGCATGCAAAATTTTAACCTCCCAAGTCTATTACTTTTTTAGTTATTTCTGTTTCAAAATGGCTGAAAACGTGCAATCTGCCTTCCGATGGCTGCATTTAAATTACCATAACTCCTGTTCTAATTAACATATAGAAATAATTTTGGTATTGTTTTTAAGCTTTTAAAATGATGTAAAACACATTGAAGGTTTGGCGAAAAACATTTCAAGGCCATAAAACAATACCAAAATTATTTTTATGGTAATTTAAATGCAGCCATCGGAAGGCAGATTGTACGTTTTCAGCCATTTTGAAATGCACATAACTAAAATACTAATAGGCCTAAGAGGTTAAAATTTTGCATGGTTTATATTCTTAGTAGGCAGTGTTCACTCTAGAAATAAAAAAAGGGCAGGGCACAGTTGGCTGTAAATGGGCACCCCGTTTTTGAAAAGGCACTTCTTGCTTTTAAAAGAGCACTTTTTAAAAAAAATTTCAAATTTGGATCATTAAAACAGCAATTATCGTTTATTATGCCCTCTATTATGAGTAATTTAGTTGTCAATAGTTCCTTTTAGTTCTGAAAAAGAATTTTTAAAAAAAAGTATGGTTATGCGCATTTTTATATTTTCAGTTTTAATTTTGTAAAAACGGAACCACTCTTGTAGGGAACTGCAAAGAAAAGTGCATTGGGCCTTGAATTGTAAGCAACATGTGAGGGGCTAATGAATATGTGATTTATTGAAGATTGGAATGGACAATTTTAAATTATATTACTTTTAAAATTATCTACAAAAGAAAAAATTAAAAAAAACTTGCTTTTTTTTGAGTTATTTGCTTCCAAGAACATGTTTAATTACTATTATTCTTGTTGCAATTGATAAATTATTCTTTTAACCGTCAATAATTATTGCATATAATTGTTCTTATATAATGTAATTATAAAATCGGGGAAATTTTTGTGACAACATCATGGAAATTTTTGTGACTCCATCAGGGAAATTTTTGTGATGTCATCATGGAATTCAGGGAACTTTTTTTCCAGAATGTTGTTGCCACCCTGATGAAATTCTCTTTCTTTTGATTCCTCATTTGTTAAAGAGGCGTAAAAGGAGTCTTTACTACAGAAATAATATATTATATTTATTTCAGGAAATTGGCCGAATCTGAGATAGAAGTTCATCTGACAGCTATTGCTGAAAAGGACTAATATTTACATGAGCATTGCTGGCTTATACAAAAGCGGTGGTGTTTTTTTTTTTAAGAAATAAAGTGTAATTTGAATAAACTAATGTTTATGTTAAAAATGCTGATTATTTTTTAATTCAAAGTATATGACGGTGAAAAGTATGAAGTAGGGCCTTGATATAAACATGGTTCGCACAGTCCTTAAGAACTACTTAATTTAAGTAGGTCCTTAAATAAAGGCCCTTAAAGTCCTTAAGAACTACTTAATTTAAGTAGGTCCTTAAATAAAGGCCCTTAAAGTCCTTAAGAACTACTTAATTTAAGTAGGTCCTTAAATAAAGGCCCTTAAAGTCCTTAAGAACTACTTAATTTAAGTAGGTCCTTAAATAAAGGCCCTTAAAGTCCTTAAGAACTACTTAATTTAAGTAGGTCCTTAAATAAAGGCCCTTAAAGTCCTTAAGAACTACTTAATTTAAGTAGGTCCTTAAATAAAGGCCCTTAAAGTCCTTAATTTTCAACTAAGGTCCTTAATTTTTGTCAAGCATGAGCTTTTTTTTTACTAATTCACATGGGAGGTATTTTTTCATGTCTAATTCGAAATTTCAAGTTTTTGAAATTTTTGGAACCCAGAATTCCGGGTGCAATAAAAATATAGGAATGTAGAATTCCGGTTTTTACTTTGATCGGGTCCCCACTTTTGACCGTTATACACAAGTGTAAATCGGCAAGGTGAGAAAGGCGCCAATAGACTGATTTAGTGTCGTTTTGTGAAAAATCGATACTCATTCTAGAAAATCGGGGAAATTCAAATGAATGTAGCATCTTTAACATTTCTGCGCCAGAGTTTGCCAAAAGTGGAATCCTGCGTCAACCTGCTCAGGGTGTCCACAAGCAGGGAAATATCAGGGAATTTGACCATTCTGGAAATATCAGGGAATTTTGAATTTTTTTGAAAAAATCAGGGAATTGGTCAAAAAAAAAATATTTTTAACTTGATTTCTGGCTGTGAAACATCGTTGATTGGTTACAAATATTCAAATAATTTTTAAATGCAATCAAAAAGAGGGAAATTGCGTATGGGACTTTTAAAAGTGAGTAAAAGTGAAATTTTTCTCTTTCAAAGTCGTAGGAACCGCATCAAAATGCTGACGTTTAAAATTTGACAAACCAATTGGCTATCTATAACTAGGTACTTGCTCGCCCACTCAATTTATTTTAAAAATAGATCTTTCAAATGTTTAAAATTTGCTAAGTTCCTAGTAAAATTAAAATCTTTTGAACGTCCCTAAAATGATTTTTTTTCTGTTAAACTTGACGAAACTGTTGCCTTTATTATTTTTTGGGTACATTTTAGATCTTAGGAAATATATTTTGGGACTAAGCTGTATATCTAAAGATACTGGATTAGATTTAATAAATTAGTTTTATTATTAGGGATAGGGATGCATTGGGTTTCTACTTTTTGAGTATATTGGATTTCTTTTTTAATATTGAGGTTACTTTAGACTTTGATCTTAAAGTACAATCACTAATAATCTAAGAGATATATTGCACTTACTTGGACTTTTATGATTTTTAATTAGCATTTTGAATTATTGATACATATTTGGTAAATGCTCTGGAATTTTGAATTTGGGGTACATTAAATTTTTATGCATTGATTTTTGGATGTTAAACTTTGGTTGCACTTTTTTGGGAGTTAGAAAATCAAGCGAAATAGTTAGTAAACTTATATATTAAAAAGAAATATATTTTTGGGAAATAATAAGATAATGTCAAAGCATAGCTTGCATAATAAGGAAAAATAATACATTTTAAAAATATTGCCGTAAAAAAAAGTACGACTTGCAGGGAAATTCAAAATGCTTTCCCTGTGGACACCCTGCTGCTACGAAACCACATTTACATGCGCTTCTGCACCAAAAAATGACTATTCTCCGCCAACAGCACCCAAAAAAATATACTAGGTCCTGAAAAATTATCGAAAGGTCCTTAAGAACTACTTAATTTTTACTTTTGAAAATATGTATGAACCATGTATAAAGACTACTTGCAAATCCATAACGAAAGGTTGTGGTAAACTTAATTTTTAATGGTATTTTGTTTTATTGCGAATCACAAATTATACATTTAATGGATGAAATTGCAAGCATTGAAACCCTGTAACTTAACTTATTTTAACTTAAAGTATCAAGAATTTTAACTTTCCGTGTTAATGACATTTTTAATTGAATTCACAATTTTACCTCCAGCCTCTGCTAATGTCACTGCTTCAAGCATTATCTTGAGCCCTTTCTCCCGGAACTCTCGTAGTGCATTGATATATCGTTTTTATCAGATATACCTGCATACTTCTCATATTCTTGAACAATTTTGGTCAATAATACTGAAGCAATTGTGAAATACTTAACCATTGCTGATGTCATGATAGCTCCAAAGCTTTTGACGCCATATCTCCTTGTAAATAATATGTATGAATTTTCAATATATATAAATTCATAATCTGCTTCAAAAAACCTTCAATTTGATATGTTATAAGCATATAATAATAACTTGAATAATTTAATATATTGCATTACTTTGTTAATTTAGTATAACTTTAGAGGCCCCCCTGTATATTGAAAAACTGACATGTAAAAATGTCAAGTCAACTCCGTAATTTACAATAATCAAAAACTAAACGCAATAAAAGTGTAAATTCTCAATTTCATTAATTAAAATTCATTGTTAATTCAACATTTAATAGTTATAAAAATAAACTTAACGATTAATACATCATAGGACAATCTGATGTAATATCCTTGTCTTCTCTTAACCGTTTCAGTCGTGTCCGAACGCGAAATTTACGTTCTCGCCGACTCGTTAGCGGTCACAGTTTTCAGGTTTCTCATGTTGATATGTGAAACAATTTTTGTATGTTATATTGTTGTCATGTTTTCTTTTCGTGTAAACGTATAAACGAGCGATGTGACACGCTGCGAAGTACGTATTTATGTACCAGATAGACTCTAAGCATGAAAACTGCGTTCAAATGTTAAGAACTGGTTTAAAAGAATTTATAAAAGTACTTTTTCTTTACTACCAGCAAACATTTCAATGGACATCTAGATCGGGGCGGAGTTTGGCCTTTGTGGGATTTCGAGCACGTGCAAGTTGCCGATTACTTGTAAACAAACAATAATATTGTTTTTTTATGTTCAAATTTTGCATTAGTTACGTTTAACTTGTGTTTTAACATCATATTCTAAAAAAATATCATCGAGCTTTTCAATATATTAGTAGTTCTGAGTTAAATTCTAACGCTATCCCACAAACAAACTAGCTCTGACGTCACTAGGCGTGGTCATTCTACTCGTCCATTAATTTCTTTTATTAAAATAAAAAAAACTTTTATAGAAATACATATTTCCTGATTCCATTTAATACTGACGTGTTGTTTGTTGTACTTGTTACGATAATTAGCACAAGTATAGTCTAGTACGCCATTTTTCTTCGAAGGGAAAAAGGTTCTTCCGAACGGGGCGCTGTAAGCGTTAGTGTTGGGGATATCTCGTGATTCCCATTGATGAAGATTAATATGTTATTGCATTCGAATGTTAGCGAGAGCCCACGTCGGCCAATTTTCCGATTTGCTCCGCTTTACAAAGATATTTCAATGGCTAAGCCTAATTTTCCTAACATATCCGAGTGGCTTGATGAAAGCCACCGAACTTGAGAAATCCACTGCTGACTACTCCATTTTGGAGAATTATGATTTTCTGTATAAATCGTACATGAAAGTTACCATAAATGAAGGACCTGAATCTGGATCGGCGCAGTACTTCTTGGGAAGGATCCTAACTGTCTACGAAAAAGCATGTAGCTTGGGACGCTACCTTCAGTACTTCTCCAAACATCTGCTCTATGGCACTCCGGCGGAGGCCATTAGGCCTAAAAAGAAAAAGACAACCAACACCGGAGCCCATGGAATTAATTCCCAGCCCTACTGAAATAGCCGATGATATGGGTCTGAGCGAGCAGAACGACGCGCTCGTTGCGGAGGGGACAGACGACAAAATTGTTATCGGCCCCCCTCCTGCACCCATCATTGTCGAGGCAAATAATATCTTGCCCGGCGCTATTTTTCTTAGGGCTACCGAAAAGGACCCTCAGATATTTTCTGACCTAAAAAATACGTTGGACGATGAGCTCCAGGCAAAGCAAGCCGGAGACTTCATTAAAATCCAGCCATTTTCTGAGGGGGACTACCTCATGATTTTGACTCACTTCAAGGAGAAGTGTTATGACTTTTACCATGCCGCCCCATCTAGTAGTGTGCCGTTTCGAGTGGCTATCAAAGGCCTGCCCACTCAAACGGCATGCTCTTCCATCTCTGATGAACTGACCACGTTTGGTTATCATGTGATCAAGATGGTGCAACTCACCAGGCGAGCTACTAAAAAGTTAACTTTCACTAATATTAATTTTTTTCACTTTTTGTGATTTTTTTTCTTTCTCTCTGTATATATATATAGTGACATTGAAAAAGTTTTGAATATTCAAAAGTAAAAGCAGTTTCAATTTTTTTTTCATGTAATAAGGAGCTGCATTTAAAGAAAATATAAAAGATCCTTACTTTTAGCTGAAATTAAAATTCATACTTGGATTTCAATCTTGTTAAATAACCAATTTTTATATTATACGTATTTTTTTACTTCCGAAAAGTCAATCAAAATTAAGTAAATTAACGATTTTTAATTTATTGATTTTTTTTTTAAATTATCTCAAAATCAACGCATTCTCAAATAGTATTTAACGCCGACGACATTGTAAAGAAGATTGAAGAGAGACTAAAACAACCAACACTGATACCACCAGCGCCCTCTGGTGGCATCCCGCTTTTAGAAACCAGGTTTTGCCCGCGGTTGACACACTTCCTATTTAAGTCACTATAGCACAAGTTTAACGTGATCGATCAATAAATAGAAAACTGCGACAAGGATTATTCAACTACAGTAAAAGAAAGGGTAAAGTTTAAAGGGAAAAAAATATTTCGCTAGTCTAACAGCGGTGTAGGATTTTACTTGGAACGTCGTTTCTCGGTACTTTCTTTTTATTCTTGTCAACTCTCACTAGAGTGCGCTGTTTTCAAGTTTCTGCGGTTGACATGTGAAACAACGAATTCATGCAATGTTGTTGTTCTAGTTATGTTTCTTTTCGTGTTTGCTCTTTTCTAAGTAAAGACACTGGTTGCTCTACAAACACATGTATTGTAAAAGCAATCCTCTATTGAGAATTTCCATAGTGGTAACATTTATCTAGCGGTTATGCTAGATAAATATTGAACTGCAGGGAATGTAGGGAAAATATAATATGACCCCAAAGATTTATTGCAGTGGTTTCATATCCAGTTTCATTTAATATTTTTCAACAAAGCGCGAGAATTTTTGTTTTTAAGGTGCCTAGGGCCGAAGGCCCTTTAACCCTATCATTAAGTGGTGCATAAATGGCAGTGGCGGCCCGTGGTCAAAAATGTTTGTGCAGCCGAAAACATGTAACTCCCCCCCCCCCCCCCCCTCCCACACGCCTTTTTCACAACCATACACGAACGGACATTCTTTAAAATTTATTACTCAAACCAAAGTTTCCTTTCAACTTTTATGAAAGATAACATGTAAAAATAATAGAAAACACTTACTTATTTTTTGAAAATAAAATCAATCCTCCTATCAAACTTGCGAATCGGTCAATTTTAATATTAATTTAAGTAAAGAAACAACAACACACGTGCAAACTTATCGAAAACTATTTCCGTTTGGAGAGATTCTTCGAAATTATTGTTTTCCTCCACCCCGCCTCGCCGATTCAGCAATAAACCAATCATATATTCGAAATCCCTAGAACAGCTAATTTGAAAAAATCCTTTTGCGCTACGTTTGTGTCGTCACATCCTCCATTTTAGCGTGCTGGGGAAGTCATACTACGTAAGGTTGCCATGGCAACGATGCAGCCGAACTTCGCTTTTTAGCTGCAATTTTTTATTGAATGGAGTTTTTGTTTTTTCTTCTCCTGAATTTGTGCATTACGGAAACACGCTTGCTATTTATCGGAGATTTTTTTTACTTAGAGTTGAAATTTAATCTCCATTTCCAATTCTAATCTTCATTTAAGAAAATTAATAAAATATATAATATTAGTTTTAAAATATAATAAAATTAGGTGCAGCCCGGCTGTACTTGCTGTAGTGGGCGAGCCGCCACTGATAAATGGATCTTAGTTAAGATTTTTTCATAGGTAAGAAAAACAAGCACAGGACAACACGAACGGAAAAACATACAGACGCAAAAACTCACTTCCACACACAGACTCACTTCGCAATAATCAGTCTCTTCAATTTTTCAACAAAGCGTTACAGCGTTCTGAAATCAAACTCTCATTGTTTAAGCAAGTACTGGAAGTTTTGACAATGGGAAATTTAAATTTCGACAGGGAATGACCGTGTATTTTAGAGTCTGTTGTCATTCAAATATCAAATAAGAATCAAGAATGAGAATTTGTCCTTTGACAATCAACAGACAGGTATGTGGGGAGGGGGCAGTTAATTCATCAAAAGCAACTCCATCTTTGAGAAGTTTACGACTTTTATTTACTGCCGGGGGTATTTTGATTCCGAACTTGGGCTTGAATATAAAATTGTTTAAGGCACCAACACGAAGGTATTTTTCCTCTTCATCTAACTTGGGCCTGTAGGCAACTAAATTTATGAAGTATCTGGATTAAAAGACATGGGACATGACAAATACAGGACATATACAAGAAAAATATAAAAACTGTGAATGGCTTTTGATTCTGGTAAGTAACATTTAGATCGAAAATATATAAAATCTGAGATAGTGCCAGGCAACTGTTCCGAGATATATAATACTAGTATGTCATAAGGTAAAAGCAGTGGGGAGCATGATATATATATACATATACATACACACACGTACATACGCAATACACACATATATACACATACATGAACACATATACAAACAATCTATAATATATACAAAAACGGCCCAACAGCAGGCAGCATGATTCCGATTTAGACAATAGAATGCTTTTTAAGTGTATTTTGGGCCCACCAACGTGGGAAAATACCCTACCAACTTTATGTGAAAATATTCCCTGTAAACCATACCAAAAACGGATCGGTTAAAGCGCCCCTAGCGGCAGTTTCTGTAAAAAACGAGGGATGTGACACACTTCGAAGTACGTATTTACGTACTACATCAAGGACGCTGTAGACATACAAAACGAGTTCAAATTTTAAGGATCTAGTTATAATAAAATGTATTTAACTTCAAAATTGCTGTTCCTTTCCTACCACTAGCCAGTTAAATTAAGGTCTTTTATATAAATTAAATTTTTTATAAAACTAAATTTGTCGCAATAATTGTTTTGTTATATAAATAATGTTCTGAGTGTTGTACTTGTTACGATAATGAGTACAAGTTTTAAAAAAAAAAATCGTCATACGATAGTGAAGTGCGATGAGGATTGAGGGTAATTTCCCGCCAAGTGGGTATTTTCAAAGCTTTTGGGTAATTGCGGGTAAATTTCTATTTAATTTTTTTCATGAAATTGTTGGCAATGATATTTATCCCAATAAATTATTTAACAGCTAAAAGTGGCAACAGTATTTAATCAATAAGTGATAAAAAAAAAAAGCTTATCGCGCATGCGTAGAAGATGAGCGGTTGGGCATGTTTATAACCAAACTACAAAAGAGTGCCTACTATATATGTTTAAGGCAGATCCGAATTTTTTTATTAGAATTGCATATTTAACAAGTTTTAATGATCAATTATTCATAAAATTATAAGTTTTAGAAAGCTGCAAGTGTACTATGCAGCTGCAGAGTACTATTGGAGCAGCAGTTGGAACAAAAACATTCTATTGTTAAACAGAATCAAGTTCAAATTGATATATAATTGCAACAAAAAATAAAAAGAAATTTAATTTTCCGCCAAATTATATTTTTAAAAATAAATAAATTACATTTATGAAAAGAATTATATGTTATCTGCAAGCTTAAAAAAGTTATATAAAATGTCCCATATCTGGTCACCATATCTTAAAAAAGACATTGAATTGTTAGAGAAAATTCAGCACAGGGCTACTAAAATGGTTCAAGGGTTTTCAGGCATGAATTATGAAGATAGATTAAGAAATTTGAATATGTATACTCTGGAGTATACATATTCAAATTATTCTGGAGTATATGTATACTCTTGCCAGTGAATATTTTTAATTGTAAAGGAGTAACGGATTTTAAGAAGAAGGGTTAGGGGAGATTTGATTCAACTATTCAAATTTATCCAACAAGGAGATGTGGAGGGTTTAGATTTTAATATGAGTGATAGAAGTTAAACAAATCCCATTTTAATCGGGAAGGGAGAAAACACTATTCCTATAATAGGGTAATAGACAAATGGAACAACTTGCCAGTGAATATTATTAATTGTAAAGGAGTAACGGATTTTAAGAAGAAGTTAGATATGCATTTGGGGATAGTTATGAGGTACTAGATGGACCAACCTTGTTGGGCCTTGAGCCTGTTGTTGGTCGTCAATATTTGTATTTGTATTCATGGATTGAACTGAGAAGTGTTGAATAGATGGCGCTGCTAATCAGAAGTTTGGTTCCGCTGACATGGATACTTCCGGTTAGAGAGTTTGTTGTCATTGTACAGTGCTAAACAATCTTGTATTATCGTTTTCTTTTATCAAATCTCAACGATTTAGCGGTTTTTCTCAATTTTTCTTTCTCAGAGCTTTAGAATTTATAGCATTGAGATATTCATAATGAATAAATTATACTTGGCAAAGAAGAGAGGAAGTTGTTTTTTTCTACAAAATTCCATGCTTCTTGGTATGAATACTATATGATATGCCTACACAATGAGATATTGGCTATAGTTCAGTTTCCATATAGAAGGAAAGAATTACTGCTTATATTTTTGAACCCTGATCAGATGACGAGCACCACACTTGAGTTATCACAATTTCCAAACTTCCATACCAAAAGAAATGTGATAATATTTGAACTGCATTGATTTAATGTGTATAAGTACACAGCTAATATTTGGTCAAAAGATGAGAATCGAACACGGATCTGATTTTGAGATCAATATTCCGATCAGGGGAATGGAGCTAGCCTACACATAATGTCTCGTTTGTACAGCCAATTAATGTAAATTTGTATAAACATTTTTATTTACTTGTATTTTCATGTTAACACACTGACTCCTCAATGTCTTTTTCAATCTATGTCTCTAAGTTCGTGTTGTCTTGTTCCATTCTTAAAGAATTTCAAACCTCAGGGAAATCCATTTCCTCGTGTCTTAAACAAATTCCCCTCCGATTATAGTTAATGGGGCAATCGGCCCCGGGTACCCTAAACACTTCGTGGAATATCTCATATGATAGATCCCCATGCATTACATTTTTGCTGCTTTATGGCAGCAAATTATTAAACAAAACAGCAAAAGTTAACTCTTTAGGGGTAAGTTTAGATTCAAACTGGTAAGTTAACTGAATGTTAACTCTTTATGGGTATGTGCAGCTCTAAATAATAATTTGTTAGGTATTTCTATGTGAAATTCAAGAAAAACGAATTCTTCGACCGCATTGGGGGTGGGGGGGGGGGGGAAATTACCTCCCCCTCACCCCCAATCTGTCTAAAGCCTTGGTTTTGGATAATAGCAGCTCGTGTAATAAATAAAATTACAAGGAAAGTTTGATTTGATAATTTAAATATATTTTTGTAGCTATTTATGCTTTACAAAATGTCCAATACTATTAAAGAATTTCGCACCAATTATCCTATTCTTAAAGAAATTGCTTTCTTTCGAAGCGTAACCAACAAGCGGATAAGTGTTACTTTTCGTTCAATCTAGTGACGGTAAAGTAGTAGCTCTATCTAGCAGTCATCAGTAGTGAAATCCGAATATTACGTCGTTTAGACTTAGCAAGCGGAACAGAAAGTAAATGCTTCCATAAATAAGATATCTTTTTAAAATCCTTGCTGTATTCGAATGGTGGAAATTTAGTATGAACTAAATTTAAAGAAGAGAGTTTGACTTTTGGCAATCAACAGATGGGTACGTGGGGAGGGGGCAATTAATTCATCAAAAGCAACCCCCTCTTTGACAAATTTACGACATTTGTTCACTGCCGGGCGAAGTTTTGCTTCTGATTTAGACAACAAAATATTTTTTTAAGTGTATTTTGGGCGGGATGTGTGAGTGTGAAAAAGTTTGTCCCACTCCTGTCTTCCCCCTAAATTCCTAAACTAAATGTCAAACTTTTCTCTTCCCCCTAAATTCCTAAACTAAATGTCCCACGAAGTTATAGTATGGAATTGATCTATACGGCATTTCACAGTGACACAAAACACACTGTCCTATACGAAATGTCCGAACGTCGAGGTGAACGTACACAATCCCCTCTTGCGGACAAAACTCTCTCTACACAAACTTCTCTCGGAGGCCATCTTGACAGGCAGCTAATATAAAAAAAGAATTATTTTAATATAAAAAAAATTAACACATAAATTTCATTTCACAGTTCCACAAATAATAAATTTAAATATAAAAGTTTAACAAAAAATAAAATTGAAAACTTACTACCACATAAGAAGATAATAAAAGTTAAATATATAATTTATTCACACTAATCTCTTTGTCATCTAGTAGGGTCAATTCTTGACCTGACATAGATAAATGATGATTGCGGGTGATGATTCTCCATGAGTTAAAATCCTCGGTGTCATGCGGAATGCAACGACCGCGTGACATTCAATCTGATTCTCTCTAGATGACCAATAGTAATTGAAAGTAAAACCAAATTTTTTAATATTCACAACTTTCTTTATTGTTTACATTCCGAAAGATATTTATAGCATGACTAGTCTACCACGAGCGGTCATTTGAACAATTCATGTTACTTACGCGTATATTCTTCAGAAAACGCGCTCCTGTTATTGTTTTACGAGTCCACAATGTAATTATGGATCACATTGTTGTGGCGATCCAGCCATCTGGGCACCTAGCGTTCACCTGGGCACGGCAGGCGGCGCTGACGGCAACCAGCGTGAGCGCGTGCAATACAAAATACTGTAATTTGTAAAAAATGTGCTAAAAATGCATAAATGCAAATAAAACTTTTCTAATTCAAATTATTTTCTTTACTATTCAATTGGCTAAAAATATTTCTATATTAAGATACATATTTTTGTTTTGACTCATGGTAGGATTAGGAATACATGAAATGTCGGTAGGTTAAAAAACAACTTTATTATTTCTAACACTATGCAAAGTGGTAAAAACGATTTAGTAAATTATAAAAAAAAATCTTAAAAAATGTTCATTTTGGATGTGGCGTCATATTTTTGTTCCTCCATATTAAATAAACAAAATAAAAACAAAGTTTTAAAAATAAATGGCAGAGCGTTTTCTTTCTGTTTTTGCAGTTATAAGCCGCACATGATGTCGGCAACTCGGAAAAAACGGTGCAGAAATCTCGAAGAACGGTTTAAGAAAGCCCGTAACTATAGCAGAGTAGCGAGTGAAAAAGATAAAAAAGAGACGCCCTAATGGTGTCCGCTGTCTTGCAGCTGATGTGTCATTTTTTGTCCCTTCACCCATTGGAATGTTCTATCTAGTTATCGAGCGCGAGTGAACTGGCTTTCTATTTATAATAATTTTAAGTTAAAATTTTTAATTTCCTGATGCTGAACCAAAACAAAAAAAAACATTGCAATGCAAAACTAATGGGGTTAACTAGCGCCTCCAGCGGGAAAGAGAGGAACATCTCGGGAAACGGGAAGAAGCGACTTGAAAGACAGCTGATGTAGCCTTGCACAATGCTATAGAAGGAAAATGAGTATATAGTTTTTAATACATCAATAATAATAAACAAAAATACATAATAGTCAAATTGGTCTATCCTTGGTGATTCTTTTTCGGTAAATAAAAATAGTCCAGCACCCATTATGGTACAGAACTGTATACTTAATATAGATACATAGTATTATTTTGAGTATATTAAAATAACGTTTTTATTTATATATTTAAAATATTACATTAATATTAGTGGTATAAAGTTTGGAATTCTTAATGATTTGCTACAACTTTGTAAGCGGTATTGACCAGAAGTGTCTGAATCCCATATAAAAATGCCTTTAAACTTATAGATATAGTAGCCATAATACGTAGCTGTAAATTGTTTTTGGTGTCTCCTGTAAAATTTATGAAAATGTTTTAAACCGATTTCAATGCTAAACGCCTCGTTTCATCTCATATGATAACAAAAAATAGCCTGTAGCTTTGAAGCTTGAGTTTTTGAAGCAGACGAGCTTGCATTCACGGGTTTGATTTAGATTTTATCACTTGACTCCTTGTTGTCATGAAATATTTCATATTCTGATCAAACGTTAAAAAAGTTTTATTATAAATTAATAAAAACTTTTTGAAATAGGTGTCAAAATTTAACTATAATTATTGTTCTCTACAAAAGTTTGTCACGTGTCGTAATCACAGAATCCTCCTCTCCCCATGTCACGCGCATTCTGTCCTAAGGGTGATTGTTGAAGTAAATGAACGACCCATTCAAGGACGCTTTGGAACTACACCTAATGTAAACACACAAAAATAATGTTGGATAACAGTGCCATCTACTGGCAGAAACTTCTCCGGGCTATGAACATCGAAAAAAGTCACGACCCGCCACAGGATATTTTTTCGTCCACAATTATTTTGTTATTATTATTTTTTCAGAAGCATTAAATTAGGATCTTTCTTTTCTTTTTAACCGACTGAACAGCGCGCCAACCAATACAAAACAGCCAGAAATTTTAAAATAAAACCGCTAAATCGCGCGCTAAGTCGAGGGTTATCAATTCGACCGTTATACAAATACAAATATTGACGACCAACAACAGGCTCAAGGCCCAACAAGCTTGGTCCATCTAGTACATGATTTCGGCTGCACTAACATTTTCGACCACGGGCCGCCACTGCAATTAACAATATTCACTAGTTGAGCGAAGCGTGCGGAGTACCATAGGAGCGAAGCTCCTTTAACCTCCTGTATGACTATAAATAGTTAAAGCATGAAGATGAAATTAAATTTGAATGACTCGCACTAGGCGACAAAGGACGAAACATGGACTAAACAGGACGAACGAAAAAAAGAAGAAAAAAAAAAGTTAAAGTTAAAATTAATTGTGTACATGTCTGATTGGCTGCTGCCATAACGTGGTTAAATCCCTTACCGCGATTGGTCGGTGGGCGGAGCCACTGAGTCAACTGCCGGACTGCTCGTTGGAGCTGGTTCATTTGAGCTTAACTTCGCGAGGAAGTAGCAGAAGAGGACTTGCAACTCATCTGCTGCAGTGATTTTATCCTTCAGTTGTTGGATCAAGTCTTGCATCCATTCGCTGTTGGAGAATATCGGAGAAAGTTCCTTCTGGCAAGTTGTTCCATTTGTCTATTACCCTATTATAGAAATAGTGTTTTCTCCTTTACCGATTAGAATGGGATTTGATGGACCCATGACCTCTCGTTCTGTCACTCATATTAAAATCTAAACCCTCCACATCTCCTTATTTGATAAATTTGAATAGTTGAATCAAATCTCCCCTAACCCTTCTCTCTTCCAGAGTATACATATTCAAATTTCTTAATCTATCTTCATAATTCATGCCTGAAATCCCTTGAACCATTTTAGTAGCCCTGTGCTGAATTTTCTCTAACAATTCAATGTCTTTTTTAAGATATGGTTACCAGAACTGTACAGCATACTCAAGATGTAGCCTTACTAAACCGCTGTATAATGGCAAAATAATATCCTTCGATTTTGATGAAACACTTTTCTGATGTACCCCAACATTCTATTAGCTTTTTTGCTAGCCACTGTACATTAATGACTCATTTTAAAATCCTCATTTATTAATACGCCCAGATCGCTTACTATCCCGCTATTTTGGATTTCTGCGCCCTGTAAAACATATGCAGCCTTACTATTTTTGATTAATATGAAAAAAAATTCTATTAGTTTTAGGGTCGAAACTTCCATGAGCAGTGTTTGTCGAACAACAGCCAATTGGATAGCTCTAGTGCGACTTTTACACTAACCTACCACGATAATTAGCGTGTATACTTGTCTTCCGCAGTAGGTCAAATGACCTGTTTTCACATATTTTTCGTCATATTTTACGAAGTATATAAAGCAAAAATACACCATTTTCGTACAATGGATTCTTTTTTATGTCGTGGCTGGCAAGAAAGCTAATAGAATGTTGGGGTACATCAGGAAAAGCGTTTCATTAAAATCTATAGATATAATCTTGACATTGTACAGAGGTTTGGTAAGACCGTATCTTGAGTATGCTGTACAGTTTTGCTCACCATATCTTTTAAAAGACATTGAATTGTTAGAGAAAATTCAGCACAGGGCAAATGTTTCAAGGGTTTTCAGGCATGAATTATGAAGAATATAAATGAAGAAGATATATTGATATATAGAAGATATATATGAAGATGGGTCAAGAAATTTGATTATCTACACTCTAGAAGAGAGAAGGGTTAGGAAAGATTTGATTCAACTGTACAAGTTTATCAGACAAGGGGATGTGGAAGGTTTATATTTTAATATGAGTGATAGAACGAGAGATCATGGATTTAAATAAAACAAATCCCCTTTTCATGGGGAAGGGAGAAAACACTATTTCTAAAATAGGGTAATAGACAATTGTTACAACTTGCCAGTGAATATTGTGATTGTACAGGAGTAACGGATTTGAAGAAGAAGTTAGATATTCATTGAGGGATAGTTGTGAGATACTAGCTGGACCAACCTTGTTGGGCCTTGAACCTATTGTTGGTCGTAAATATTTGTATTAGAAGCCAAAATTTATTACTTCATTTATACATAAAATATTTATTCCAATACAAAGCAAAAAGACACCCCCGCAATGGCTTTGACACTATATTTCCCACCAGATTGTGCTCTTTTACATGTTTTGTAGAATTGTGGAAACTTGAAAACGATGCAACGCCTCTCCGCATAGAACACTACACAAAGTGTGCATAGATAATAAGTTTTGTTAAGGATAGTGAAACAACAGAATTAGTTAATCAGACAATCTATTACAAGGGTCAATTAACCCCTCGCAGTTTGCCGCCATAGATTTATCGGTAAAATATAAACAAGAGAGAAAAGAAATAAAACCAATATAATAATCAAAAATAAAATAAATGTAGAAATTGGCCATTAGAAACCTCAAGTATAGAAATTTTAAATTAGTTATGTAGTGTTACCATTGATGATGAGAACCAGTTTTTGTATATGTTTAGTCATTGATCATGTTAAACAGTTATTGTTATTTAGCAGTTGAAACTTGAGATAATTAGAATTTTTTTTTTTTTTTTAACTTGATCTAATCTATATGTATATAATTCTCTTACGAGGTGATAAAAAAACGCTGTATTTCTCTTCGTGGGTAGGCAACAGGGGACTGTTTATAACGAGAATTTAGAAGGAAGCTATGCCAGGCGAAGTTATACAATATTGAAAAGAAACGCAGTAATGGTTTAATCAAAACGTTCATCTCTAAGGCTGCTAGTTTCGCTGAAGTTGGTCGGTTTGGTTAATAACGTCGCACTAGAGCTGCACAGTGGGCTATTGGCGACGGTTCGGGGTCTATCTCGAAGGAGAGACCCGGGAACCCGTTGAAGTTGAATAACTTAATTTCGGATGCATGACTTTTGTGAGACTTTCTTTTAAGAAAAAGAAAATAATTCTTCCGGAAGTTTTTAAAATGCTGCCATAATGGCACATTACACCTGGCCAATTTATCGAACTTTCCATATTTGTTAAAAGATTTGTAATTTGACAATTATCAAAATACTATCGCCAGCACATTATTCAAGGGTATGCCAAATTTTTTAATTTATGTTCTTTTTATATCAAAACAATGATTTGGCGACATTGATTTAATCACCTTGGCATAATATTCTCCGTATTTTTAAGTTTCCTTTCCTACATGTATATTTATAGTTTTTATGTGTTATACTATATGGTTTTACAATACATGGCGAAGTAAAGCAGTATTGATGCCAATACGTATTTTAATTTGGTATAAGCATACAATCAGCACTGTTGGCGAAGCAGTGCCAAGTAGGAACTTATTTATCATGTAATTATGATTCGATCATACTTTTATTTATATTCTTGTGTATATTCATAATAATTTACAGTTTCAACTTTCAGAGTTTTCTGTGTTAATTTATTTTAACTAAACAAATTTTGTTTCTGGGACATATTGTTATGTTGACCTTACAGCGAGCGAAACGAGATTAGGTTTGCGAAGAAAACCAACGAAAATTGCGTAACAACTCACCAGGGGTTGACGAGCGTTAGAATGCAGGGGTTGGAGCCCAATAGTGGTTATGTATTTTTTAACAATCTTTTATAGTTTTCTTTTTTTAACTTATTTAGCATGGACTAGAATGTATGTGAATTAACTGTAATAAATCAATTGTAAATTTAAGATATTTTGAATAATTTGGAAAATAATAAACTTATAATCACACCCTCAATGTTAGATTCTCCAATATTCCATTTCTGCTCCTTTACGACAGCGCGTTTACACAAAGCAACAAAAGTTAATTAACTCTTTACGGGTAAGTTCAGTTCAGCTATAAATAATGATTTGCTAAGTTTATTTCATGTGAAATTCTAGAAAAACGAATTCTTCGATCGCGCTATGAGTGAAGGGGGGGGGGGGGCAAGTAAGTTTTTTCTAGGGCGTTCAATGCCCCCCCCCCCCCCCTTACACATCTGGCTAAAGGCCTGGTTTCGGATAATAGCAGCTCGTGTAATAAATAATATTCCAACGAAAGTTTGATTTAATAGTTTAAATATATTTTATAGCTATTTATGCTTTACAAAATGTCCAATACCATTAAAGAATTTAAAAAAAAACACCAATTAATTGTCATACAGTTAATAAGCCAAACCATTGCTTTCATTCGAAGCGTAACCAACAAACGGAAGTGTTACTTTTCTTTCAATCTTGTTGTTACGGTAGAGTAGTAGCTTTAACTATCAGTCATCCAGTAGTGAAATCCGAATATTACGTCATTTAGACTTGGCAAGAGGAACAGAAAGTAAATGCTGCCATATATATATGATTTCTTTTTAAAATTCTTGCACTATTTAAATGTAGGAAATTTGGTATGAACTGAATTTAAAGAAAATGAAGAATAATAATTATCCATTTAAAATGTCATATTCGGAATTGAGGAGCTGACATGGGGAAGACAGTAAGTCACAAACTTCGAGTTTTTCTTTTTTTTCACGGAAAAAACAGTAAAACACTCAAGCCAATAGCATGGAATAAACAGTAAGTCAATCTACAAAATGGTTTAGTTTTTACGAGCGACGGAAGATGTAGTTCTTCTACATTGTAAAACCCGTTTTTTTGCTTCTCCTGTATAATTTACTTTTTGTGACTTACTGTCTTCCCCAGGTCAGCCCCTCAATTTACGCTAATCAAACATTAAATGTGCAACAATAAAGTGCCAATTCTCAATTTCAATCATTAAAAGTCATTGTTTCATTCTTATAAAAATAAACTTAAGAATTAATACATCGTTGGACAATTCGATGTAATTTCTTTGCCTTCTCTTAACCGTTCCAGTCATGTGTCGTAACAAGAAAATGTTTACATTTTCGTCAACTCTCTCTAGGGATCGTCGTTTCCAAGTTTTTGCTGTTGATATGTGAAACAAATGTATAATATGCCCCACAAGCGAGGTTTACACAGTGACTAACAGCGACCTCTGGTGGTTATGCCAGATTAATATTGAGTTGCGGGCCCTGTAGCGAAAATGTAATATGACCACAATGGTTTATGCAGTGGTTGCGTATCCAATTCCTTCTAATATTTTTCAACAAATTGCTACACCGTTCTGAAATCAGACTCTCGTTGTTTCAAGCAAGTACTGGAAGTTTTGACAATGGGAAATTTACTATTCAATAGGGAAAGACCGTGTATTTTCGGGTCTATTGTAATTCAAATATCAAATAACATTCAAGAATGAGAGTTTGTCTTTTAACAATCAACAGATGGATGTGTGGGGAGGGGTCGTTTATTCATCAACAGCAGCCCTATCTTCGACAAATTTACGACTTTTATTCAATGCCGGGCGTAGTTTTGCTTCTGATTCAGAAAACAGAATATTTTTAAGTGTATTTTAGGCGGGATGTGTGAGTGGCAAAAATTTTGTCCCACCCCTCTTATCCCCCTGAATTCCTAAACTAAAAGTTCCACGAAGTTATAGTATGGAATTGAGCTATACGGTATTTCACAGTAACACAAAACACACTGTCCTATACGAAATGTCGGAACGTTAAGGTAATGGTACACAATCCCCTCTTGCGGACGAAGCTGTCCCTACACCAACTTCCCTCGGAGGCCATCTGACAGGTAACTAATATAAAAAAAGAAATATTATAATTTATAAAATTAAGACATAAACTTCATTTTACAATCCCGAAAATATTAATTTTAAATAAATTATAAAAGTTAAATAAAAAAATTAAGTCAATATAGAAAATGTTTTAATTATAAATTGATATTACTACCAGTATATAAATATTTAAATAATAAATATAAATTATTTCTTCACATTATTTCCATGTCATCTAATTTCGGGTATCCATAATTGAATAGAAACACTGTTCGTCCTTTAAATGGACAGCAGCATAATTTGTACATTATACCACTACTATTTTTGCCAGCTGCCTGACATCGGCACGTTGATCCCCGCTTTCGCAAGAAGTTCATTCCGAGTCGAGAGAAGACGTGTTTCCATCCTTCTCCCGCGTTCGTTGAACTTTTCTACGTATCGTCGCTGCGACTCATCTTTTGGAGGTAAGATTTTATCATCCACAATGCATAAGATGCTATTCGCAGGTAGTGAGTGACACATAAGTTGCCTTTGATCTACAATTTCAAAACTACGCCGACAGCGACTCTTCGCAGGCATGCCGGCAAACGAGACTATGATAGAAGAAATATGTGACAGACTTGCCACAGCTTTGTCAAGGCTTTTAATAAAAGTCATTCCAGATATTTATGAGGATAAAGAAGGAATGTTTGGTATCTTTATGAAGCAATATGAGATAATTAAAAGTGATATTCTTAATAACTCAATGTATAGACACAATAATAAAATGAAAGCGACGCGTCCATTTTACGATGAAGAATTCCCGACCCTTTCTTCAGTCGAAGGGAGAAACCAAAAGGCGATTTCATTATTTTGATGAAAATAAATCTCAAAAACAAGTCACGCCTAACCTTAAAGATGTTACAAAAAAAATCAGATAAATCAAAGAGAAATAGTTTAAATGATGAAAATAATATTTCTGATTCTGGGTCAGATGCGAAATACCAACAGCCATCCGAAATTGAAGAAGACGTGCATCGGGCTTCAAAAATGTCAAAAACCATTGCTGACTGCGTGGAAAAATTTAAAAAAGTACCTGATACGGATAATTATGGCATAGTTCTTAGGAATAATAAATTGTATGACAAATATCAAAAATGCTACATTGAATGGCATTTCAAATATCGTGGCCACATCTAGTGATAGAAATGAGAACGACTCCCCAGACTTAGAAAATATATCAAATTCTACCTATGGTGAAGATAGTAAGGGGGTACCCACTATAGAAACCATACCAAAAATAAATGCCGGTACTGAAAATCAAGAGGTTGTCGTTTCAGAAATTTATACAGATAACATCTTTTCGAAAGAAACAACTCAGATCTTATGCTCTACCTTGGAAAAACAGAAGAAGGATGGTGATTATAGGAGCCCCAATTCAGACACAAATAATGAAAAAACTCCAAATAACTCTATAGATCTTAATTCTGCAAGTCATACTGATGGTTTCAGAACACAAAACAAGAAATCAAAAACAACCCCGATCATTATCAACGATGAAAAAGTTGTATAGGCAGATCTCAAAAGAGAATTAATTGCACGGGGCTTTATTTTCACTGCCAAATTTAAAGGAACATACACATTCAACATTAAACCTGAAGATAACACACAACACAGATACATCACAAAATACCTCGAAGATAAAGAAGTTAAATATCACTCTTATACTTTACCAGAAGACAAGTTTCTGAAGGTGGTGATCCGATCTCTGCCAGCCGACACCCCAGTCCGATGAGCTTATTGCTGAAGGCTACCCCCCTTGAAAGAGTGGTCCAAATGACCAAGAATGTTAATGGAAGCAAAGTTGGTCTTCCACTTTTCTTTGTCACGCTTCCAAAAACCCCTCATTCAAGCAGCATTTATTTCCTGGAGTTCCTGCTCAAATGAAAAAATTCGAGTTGAGCATTACAGAGGAAGACCTGGTGTGTCCCAGTGCCATAAGTATCAGGGCTTTGGACATGCCCAACGCCACTGTAACTATAATTTAAAATGTGTCAGATGCCTTGATCAGCATTTGACAATTAAATGCGACAAACCAAAAGGCACTCCTCCTAGATGCGTCAACTGTTTGGAGGATCATACCGCAAATTGGACAGGCTGTCCGAACAGACCTCTTTCAATCGAAAAGAAGGAAAGAACGGAACCGCAGCCAGACGATACCAAACCACCAATACCAACTAGGACATTCAATAAGAAATCGTACGCTGCAGTTGCACAAAAATACAATCACACTGACGGCTACAAAAGACAAGACACAACAAGATATTCAAACAAGTTCTCAATCTCAACACAATGAAAATATCACACCTAAGACCATTGAGGCACAAGAACCAGCCACACACAAATCAATTATCAGCGAGGCGATGGAAATACTCATGGAGCTTGGTGAACTTGTTAAATTCGTCAAGTCAAGTGGTATTATGGAGATGATGAAAGACTTCAGACAGAATTTCGGACCACCAGGAAACTCGCATACTCGTAATGTCTAATACAACCAGGAACATTTCCCCTCTCCTGATGGTTGTTTGGAACGCCAATAACATTACACATAAAATCGCAGAATTCACGAACTTCCTTTCTGGATACAGTATTGACGTCTGCCTGGTCACAGAAACGCATGCCGGACCACACAACACCTTAAATATATTCAATTACAAGACATACAAAACTGATAGAATGCGCTTCAGAGGAGGAGGTACTGCAGTTTTTGTCAAAAAACAATCCCTTCGTCACTTTTTAGAAGTCACAATGATGATGGTATTCAGGAAACAAATGTCATTATAGAAATTGGAGGCAGTGCCATTCACTTTTTTGCTGTCTACAGCCCTCCTAAAAATATGGTTAACCAAGACCTAATAAACTTCCTCATCCCGGAGAATACTCCGACAATCCTCGGCGGAGATCTTAATGCCAAGCACACGCTATGGGGCTGCATGAACTGTAACAACAATGGCAAAAAACTCGCAGCAGGTCTTGGTCAGACTAGAAATAGAGTTATTGCACCACTTCATCCAACCTACTACCCAGTTTTCCAAAACCACAGGCCTGACATTTTGGACATAGTCATCACAAATACCAACATTCCCATATGTGCAGATGTCCTGAACGAACTATCCTCGGATCATATTCCAGTCATCGCCACGATCGGAAAACATCTTGAACATGAAGAGAAAAAGATCGCTCTCACTGATTGGGACCTCTTCACCAATATTTTATGTTGCAAAGAGCCAATTCCAACAACACACATCTCTGCCGACAATATTGATGAGTGTATCGCAGAAGTGTCGAAACAAATCAAAGTAGCACATGCAGACTCTACCACATACAAAAAAACATGTCGAATACTACATGCTACTTCCGTCTTTTACAAGAGATCTCCTTAAATACAGAAACTGGATTAGGAAGAAATGGCAGCGTACCAAAGACCCAGTTTTTAAAAGGAAGATTAATGAACTTAACAGAACGATAAAAGAAACCACCCAAGAACTTAAAGAAAACGGATGGAGAGAGAAGGTGAAATTTCTTGAAATAGAAGACAACAGTATTTGGCGTATGACCAAAACTCTCAAACGGGATAAAGTCGCTGAGAGATCTTTGCAAGGTGAAGGAGGACTAGTATTCACAGAGATGGAGAAATCTGAGGTGTTTGCTGAGATAATATAGTGCCATCGGACGACGACCATGAGGAATCTATTAAAAATGAAGTACGAAGATGGAAGAGAGGAGCAGTAGTTGCACCACAAATGGAACCAACAGACATTGTGGAAGCAAAGATGATTATCCAGAAACTAAAGATAAGGAAAGCTTCTGGTGGAGATGCAATCTCCAGCAGGATCATTAGAAATCTTCCTGATAACATCATCCAATCACTTGTCAATATTTTCAACATCTGTCTAGAAACCTCCTACTTCCCAAGGGCGTGGAAGGAAGCCCAAATTATCCTTTCCCCGAAACCTGGAAAGAACCCTGTCATGCCAGCCTCGTACAGACCAATTAGTCTGCTACCTAACATTGCCAAACTCTTCGGAAGAATTATATACAACCGCATCAAACCTTTCCTGGACAAAATCCCAAAAGAACAATTCGGCTTTATGGCAGGAAAGTCAACGACTGGTCAACTAGAAAGGATCCTGGAGTTTATTGGTAAAGGCCTTCAAAACAAACAAACCTCCGAACTTCTCATGCTCGATGTGGCCAAAGCCTTCGACAGAGTATATCACAAAGGCTTAATATACAAACTGATAAAGCTTAACATCCCTGGAGACATCGTGCACCTAATTGAATCATACCTCCAGGACAGGACCTTCAAAGTTAAAGTTGGAAAATCAATCTCGAGCTCTAGATCAATTGAAGCCGGGGTACCACAGGGATCTATCCTTGGACCACTGATGTACCTATTCTACACATCTGACTTCCCTACCTTCAAAGAAGATCACAACTGTCTCACAGCTTTCTACGCTGACGACACAGCCATCATCTTAAAATCTATTAATCCAAAGCTTGCCGTCGAAAAGCTGGACAGGAATATGCCAGAAGTTGAGGATTGGTGCTCGAAGTGGAAAGTTGCGATAAACGCATCAAAGTCAAAGATTCTTGTTGTAAAAGCAAAAGACAAACGGAAGAAGATCAAATTTACAGTCAAGCTCTTCAATACAAACATTCCCATTGTGAAGAAAGCCTCTTACCTTGGATTGATCATAAATGATAAACTAAATTGGTCGGACCACTTCAAGCGCGTTGCGGGTAAAGCTGCCGGCATCATGAATAGACCCTGACCTATCCTCGGTAGAAGATCGAAGCTTGGACTCAACATGAAGAAGAGACTATACGAAACATCAATTAGACCGATTCTCACTTATGCGTCTCCTGCATGGACCACAGTCACCAAGAAAGAGTTGAAACGCCTACAGATTGCCCAAACCAAGATCCTGCGTGAATTTGTAGGTGCAACAAGATATATCAGAAACGCTCTTACTCATAGAGACCTTAAAATAGACACAATAGCAGACCACATTATAAAACTCAACATCAACCTCTACAGGAAGGCAATTCAGCCGCGGTCGCATATCCAGGCAAGCCTTAATTATGAAGTTTTGCGTGAAGATGCTGGGAGGCGACCCTACACTGCGTTTGCGGTCACAGATGCCGTGCTTACCTCTCTTTTTCAAGCTTAATATATTTTCTATTTATTTTGTTATAGTTAATTGATGCTGCCTGCTGTTACGCCGTTTTTGTATATATTGTAGTTCGTATGTGTGTATATGTATATATATGTGTGCATGTATGTGTATATATGTGTGCATATATGTGTATATATGTGTGTATTGTGTATGTACGTGAATATGTGTGTATGTATATATATCGTGCTCCCCACTGCTTTTACCTTATGACATATTAGTATATATTTCGGAACCAGTTGCCTGGCACTATCTCAGATTTTATATTTTCGATCTAAATGTTACATTTTATTTGTTACTCTTTGTACCATAATCAAAAGCCATTCACTGATTTTATATTTTTCTTGTATATGTTCTGTATTTGTCCTGTCCCTTGTCTTTTAAATCCAGATATCTCTGAAATTTAGTTGCCTATAGGTCCAAGTTAGATGAAGAGGAAAAATACATTCGGGTTGGTGCCTCGAACAATTTTATATTCAAGTTCAAGTTTCCATGTCATCTAGTAGGGTCAATTCTTGACCTGACATAAATAAATGATGATTCCGGGTGATGATTCCCCATGAGTTAAAATCCTCGGTGTCATGCGGAATGCAACGACCGCTTGACATTCTATGACCAATATTAATTAAAAATAAGTCTGTCACATCTAAATTATATATCGTTACAAAGGAATTTCTCTTAAATACAATTTTTTTTAATGAAGCGTGTTCATGTAGCATAGGCCTAAGGGATTTAATAATATGCCGCAATAATACTCTTTTGATGTAGACGGGTTGATTTACCGATAATCAGTATCTCTGATGTACCTTATCAGTAGATCAAGTTTAATTTATTTTTTTTGCTTAAAGTATCAAAAGTTTTAGAATTTATTGATTTCTGCTTTTAAAAATTTTGTTTATCAAGTTTAGTAATATCAATACAAACTTGAGAAAATTAGAAAAATATTTTCTTTAACCTGATCTAATCTCTATATAAAATTCTCTTACGCGGTGAACAAAAGACGCTGTATTTCTCCCCATGGATAGGCAATAGGGGACTTTGTTTATAACGAGAATTTAGAAGGAAGCTATGCCAGGCGAAGTTATACAATATTGAAAAGGAACGCAGAAATGCTGTAATCAAAACGTTCATCTCCAAGGATGCTAGTTTCGCTGAAGTTGGTTGGCTTGGTTAATTAACGTCGCACTAGAGCTGCACAGTGGGCTATTGGCGACGGTTCGGGGTATATCTCGAAGGAAAGACCCGGGAACCCGTTGTAGTTAAATAACTTAATTTCGGATGCATGACTTTTGTGAGACTTTCTTTTAAGAAAAAGAAAATAATTTTTCCGGAAGTTTTTAAAATGCTGCCATAATGGCACATTATATCTGGCCAATTTATCGAACTTTCCATATTTGTTAAAAGATTTGTAATTTGACAATTATCAAAATACTATCGCCAGGACATTATTCAAGGGTATGTCAAATTTTTTAACTTATGTTCTTTTTATATCAAAACAATGATTTGGCGACATTGATTTAGTCACCTTGGCATAATATTCTCCGTATTTTTAAGTTTCCTTTTCTACATGTATATTTATAGTTTTTATATGTTATATATGGTTTTACAATACATGGCGAAATAAAGTAGTATTGATGCCAATACGTATTTTAATTTGGTATAAGTTTACAATCAGCCCTGTTGACGAAGCAGTGTCAAATAGGAACTTATTTATCAAGTAATTATGCAAGTCTCGATTTGATCATACTTTTTATTTACATTCTTATGTATCTCGATAAAAATTTACAGTTTCAACTTTCAAAGTTTTTTGTATTAATTTATTTAACTAAAAAAAATATTGTTTTTAGGACATATTGTTATGTTGACCTTACAGTGAGCGAAGCGAGATTAGGTTTGCGAAGTAAACCAACGAGGATTGCGTAGCAAATCACCAGGGGTTGACGAGCGTTAGAATGCAGGGGATGGAGCCCCATAGCAGTTATGTATTTTTTAACGATACTTTTATAGTTTTCTTTTTTTAAACTTATTTAGCATGGACATGATGAATGGAATGCATGTGAATTGATTGTAATAAATCAATTGTAAGTTTAAGCTATTTTGTATATTTGAAAATATTAAACATATAATCAAACCCTCAATGCTAGATTGTGCATGTGTATGTAAAAAAGATTGATTGTGTATGTAAAAAAAAGCTTGCAATAGTTTTTTCAAAACCTTAAAAAAATTGTAGTGATGTCCCATAACATTTTTCAGTTACTTGTATTTTTGTGTAAACACACTGACTTCTCAGTCTCTTTTTCATTATATGTTCGTGTTGTCCCATTCTTAAAGAATTTCAAACCTCAGGAAAATCCATTTAACCTCATGTCGTAAACAAACTCCCCTCCGATTAGATGTATTGGGGCATTCGGCCCCTGGTACCCTAAACACATCGTGGAATCTGTGAGTGTTAGATCCTCCTGCATTACATTTCTGCTCCGTTATGGCAGCGCATTTACACAAAACAACAAAAGTTAACTCTTTACGGGTAAAAAAAGTTGAGCCAAGCGTTCGGAGTACCGTAGAGGCGAAACCCCTTTTACCTCCTGTATGACTATTACTAATAAACACATGTGTTCATAAAATTGATTTGCCTGGCATGTAAGATACACGTAAAATGAATATACAGGGACAGCACAGGACGGGACAAGACAACGACAACATATTAAAACAGAATAATGAAGAGGCATATTGGCCTTTCTCTGGCAAAATAAGGAAATACATTGCTGATGTTTCTTGAGTCTGGGGACAATACAACATAAAGTAAACTAAGTCTAAGGACAAAACAACAGACAAAGCGAAAAACATGTCGGAATTAGCTGCTGCTTGGGGTTTGGAAAATTACGTACGGAGTTTTAGGGATGCTCTAGGCCCCCCCCCCCCCCCTGTTTGCAATAAGGGTATGGTCATATACCTTGAGATTTTGTAGTTCTGGGTTGTCAATCGATGGAATTTTGGAGTAGAAGTTCACGGCTAGTTTGCCCATGAATTCGCAGAGTTCATGGGCAGAATGTAGAAAACAGAATGAAGAAAAGGCATGTTCAGGGAGTTTCGAATGTCTTCAATTCGAATATACCAAGGGGTCCTAACTATATTAATTTTAATAATTACAGTCTGGATGGATTCCATTCTTTTCAGTCTAGTATCACACGCCGAGGCCCAGGCAGGGCAGGCATATGTGATGATAGGCCGAATCATAGTTTTATACAAGAGTAATTTGTAATTGATGTTAAGAGGGGACTATTTCCCCGCGAGAGGTCGGAGAGAAGCTTGGACCTTAATGAGTTTGTCGCGGATAAGTTTTATATGATGTTCCCATGTGAGTTGTTTGTCGAGGACAACTCCCAGGTATTTTGTGGAATCTTGCCATTCAATATGAGTACCGAACATCATTAGTTTTAGATGCTCTGGGATTTTCCGTTTCGAAGCATTACTCCTGCACTCTTGTCAACATTGATCTGGATTTTCCAGTTCTTTACGGGTTAGTTTAGATTCAAACTGGTAAGTTAACCAAAAGTTAACTCTTTACAGAGTATGTTCAGCTCTAAATAATAATTTGTTAGGTATTTCCATGTGAAATTCTAGAAAAATGAATGGGGAGGGGGAGGGCAAGATTTTTTTAGGACTTGCAATGACCCCCCCCCCCCCCTAAAAACCTGGGTTCGGGTAATAGCAGCTCGTGTAATAAATAATATTACAACGAAAGTTTGATTTAATTAGTTAAATTTATTTTTGTATCTATTTATGCTTTACAAAATGTCCAATACCATTAAAGAATTTCAAAAACTACGCACCAATTATTTGCCATAACTTTAATAAGCCAAACCATTGCTTTCTTTCGAAGCGTAACCAACAAGCGGAAGTGTTACTTTTCGTTCAATCTTGTGACGGTAAAGTATAGTAGCTCTATCTAGCAGTCATCAGTAGTGAAATCCGAATATTACGTCGTTTAGACTTAGCAAGTGGAACAGAAAGTAAATGCTTCCATAAATAAGATATATTTTTAAAATCCTTGTGCAGTATTTGAATGGTGGAAATTTGGTATGAACTGAATTTAAAGAAGAGAGTTTGTCTTTTGACAATCAACAGGTGAGTATGTGGAGAGGGGGCAGTTAATTCATCAAAAGCAACCCCCTCTTTGACAGATTTACGACCTTTGTTCACTGCAGGGCGTAGTTTTGCTTCTGATTTAGAAAACAGAATATTTTTTAAGTGTATTTTGGGCGGGATGTGTGAGTGGGAAAAAGTTTGTCCCACTCCTCTCTTCCCCTTAAATTCCTAAACTGAATTTCCCACGAAGTTAATTGATCCATACGGTATTTCACAGTCCTATACAAAATGTCGGAACGTTGTGGTGACGGTACACAATCTCCTCTTGCGGACGAAACTGTCTCTACACCTAATTCCCTCGGAGCCAATCTGACAGGCATCTTATATAAAAAAAATAATTATTTTGATTTAAAAAAATTAAGACATAAACTTCATTTCACAATCCCAAAAATAATTTATTTAAATATAATAGTTTAAAAAATAAAAAAAAAATTGATAAATTACTACCACATAAAAAGATGTTATAAATTAAATATATTATTTATTCACAAGAATTTCCTTGTCATCTAGTAGGGTCAATTCTTGACCTGACATAGATAAATGATGATTCCGGGTGATGATTCTCCATGAGTTAAAATCCTCGGTGTCATGCGGAATGCAACGACCGCGTGACATTCAATCTGATTCTCACTAGAAGACAAATATTAATTAAAAGTAAGTCAGTCACATCGAGATTGCATATCGTTACAAAGGAAAATTCTCCTAAATACCGTGTATTTAGAGAAGCGTATTCGTGTAACGTATTTCTAAGTGCGTTAATAATATGACGCGATATTACTCTTTTGATGTAGACGTGTTGATTTACCAATAATTAATAGATCAAATTCAATTTTTATTTTTGCCTAAAGTACCAAAAGTCTTAGAATTTATTGATTTCTGCTTTTAAAAATTTTATTTATCAAGTTTAGTAATATCAATACAAATGACAACTGATAATCACAGTGAAAGGTAGTTAGTTATAACTACAATAACCATATCGATCTTTAAAACTGCTGAACAGGCTATTAGTTGAGGTTTTTAGGGAAAAATTATCGTTTAAAGTGCGAGGGCGTCCCTTTATTCTGGCTTTTAATGGAGGCCAGGGTATAATTTTTAGTAAAACTTTTTGAAATTCTATAACTGATGTCCATGTGCTATGCGATTTAAAATTTCCTTAACCATCCAGAAGATAACAAAAAAAAATATAACTGTTCAGTTATGAGTTTAAAGTGTGATTATTTCCATTTTGACCTAAATCATATTTAAAAAACAACTTTATTATTTCTAACACTATACATTACAATACATACAATTCAGCGTGGTCTCGAATGACATGGGCGACAGTCTTTTAACCACCACTCTAAACGGAGTGATTCTCCCCAGGTAGAAGTCATTTTTTCCCTCCTTGAGGTGAGTCATAATTGAGAAGTGAGTCTCCGCATTCAAAGGGTCGATTCTGATGTAATCACCATTATTTTTGGTGCTAAATGCATCAGGAAATTTGCCGTGTAATGCCTTTAGAACTTGGGCAAAATTCTCAGTGATCCAGAGAAATATGGGCAGGGGTGGAGCAGGAATAACCACTGGATCAGCGACTTCCGCGGTTGGCGTAGGGAAACTTTGAACCCCATTATAGCCAACCGGGGCGACGCTTAATCCAGTGGTATCTGACTCCGTCAGATCGATAATCAGTTCGTCATGCACCGCCAGCATCTCCTCGATCTCCATTTGATCGATCTCGGTTGCGGGCGGCGGGGTAGGAGCGGAGGCCGGGACCTCGGTAGGAGTGGGTTTGGCTCTCTTAATTTTCCTCTTCTTTCGAGGAGTGACATGCTGCTCCCTAGCTTTCAGGGTGGCAGCAGGAAGGGGAACATCAGGGAAGACTTTTTTCTCCAACTCCAGGACCTCCGCTTTCTGAGCCGGGTTCAAGGAGTTCAGGATGTTCGCCCAGTTGAACAAGTGTGTATAGCGTTCATCACGGTGAAGCGCCATGGCAGAGAGAATAAGGACTTTCTCTTGTTGGAATCGGTCATCCATAGCAAGAGGTGGGTGACTCAGTAGAACTCCCATATAATCATGGTAGAGCCGCATCGTAGGGTGATCATCTTCATCTGGCGGGTCTACACGTGGTAGACAGGGCCTCGGGAAACTTTCCAGGTCTGCATCATCAGCGAAGACGAACGTCATAGTCTCACGACGTCTCGAATCCAAAAGCAAGTACCCAATGAGGAGAAAAGCAATACCCATCAGCACTTCTTCTGCTCTTTGGACAGCAGGGACGGCGTATCCATCTCAAACACCGAACTACAGTAGGCACTGTACAAAGTGGTAAAAACTATTTTGTAAATTAAAAAAAACAAAAAAAACAAAAATCTTAAAAAATGGTCATTTTGGATTATGCGTCATATTTTTGTTCCTCCATATTAAACAAACAAAATAAAAACGAAGTGTATTAAAAATAAATGAAAGAACGTTTTCTTCCTGTTTTTGCAGTTGTAGGCCGCACATGTTGTCGGCATATTGGAAAAAACGGCGCAGAAATCTCGAAGAACGGTTTAGGAAGCCCGTAACTACAGCAAAGCAGAGGGGAGAAGGTAAAAAGACACACCTATTTGTCACAGCAATCTACTGTCATGCAGCTGAGATGTCATTTTCCTTCCCTTCACCCATTGGAATGTTGTATCTAGTTACTGAGCACAAACGAACCGGCTTACTATATCTATTTATAAAGAAATGTAAGTTGAAATTTTTAATTTCCTGAAGTTGAACCCCCCCCCCCCCCAAAAAAAAAAAAAACAGCTGACGTGGCTGCACAATGATATAGAAGAAGCAAAATTAATATTGAAAATTTGATTGAAAATGAAAATTTTATAATACATATTAAATAATAATAAAAAAAATACATAACCGTCGAATTGATAACCTCTCTCTTTGGCGGTTAATTTTAGTTATAATTGGCGCGCTTTTGTTTCGGTTAAAAATAGTCCAATACCGATTATGGTAAAGAACTATATTATATACACATGTTGCTTGATTCTGGCAAAACATTTTCTAAATTTTCATTTCTACATTTAAAATATTACTTTAAACAAAGTGGTATTATATAAGCTTTGAGGTTTTAAGGTTTTAAATGTTTTCAGTCATAACACATAGCTGTCAATCGTTTTTGGTGTCTCCTGTAAAATTAATGAAAATGGATTGCGCCGATTTTAATGCTAAACGCCTTGTTTCATCTCATATAATAACAATAAATAGCCTGTAGTTTGAAGTTTATGCAGGTTGCTTTTTTGAGACAGGCGAGTTTGATGCATTCGCGGGTTTGTTTTAGATTATCTCACTGGAGACTTGTTGTTGTCATCTAATGTTTTATATTCTGATCAAACGTTAAATTGTTTCATTATAAATTAATAAAAAAAAATTGTAATAAGCGTCATAATTAAATTAAAATTATTTTTTTCTACAAAAGTTTGTCCCGCGTCGTAATTACAGAATCCTCCTCTCTCCATGTCACGCGCATCTGTTTTAAGAATGCGTGACAAAATAAATGAACGACACCTAATGTCAACACACGAAAATAAGGTACGATAACAGTGCCATCTACTGGCAGACCTTTTATTTTCTATAAAAATGTTTCTTGCATAAAAATTTTAACTGAACATCACTGCTACGTTCTTATAATTATATTATTTAATAGCTAATTATTATAAGAATTTTAACGTGTTTTTTTTTCTTCTTATAATTGCTTTATTTGAATATATTTATCTTAGCCCTTTTTCGCCCTTTTTTTTCTGTTTGTTTTTAAATTTAGTTCCGACATACAGAGTACAAATGCTATTCCAGTTTCCTTAAAATTTAATCTTTTTTTGCAAAGCATTGATTAAAATTTTATAACGAATGAAAAGGTAACAAAATACAATTACATCTATGTTGAGTATGTTTTGAATACTTTAGGAAATATATATATTTTTTAAATATTGCTACTGTTTATTAAATAAAATAATCTTTTTAAAAAAAGGAAATCGGCTTGATCCTAAATGCAAAAAATAGAACGTGGGGCTGCAAGAATGATAATGCTGTAGGCAAACCAATAGCAGACAGAATTGGGAGAAATGGGTATAAGGTTGTTGCCCCATTGCAACCTACATATTACCCTCCATTTCATAATCAGTCCCCTGCAATTTTAGACATAATCCTCCATAACACTAATCTCGCCATATCAGCTGATACCATGAATGATCTGTCATCCGATCACATCCCTGTCATTGCCAGTATGGGTGTCAACATCCCACGCCTCCTTGAAACAATTCCCAAGACGGACTGGCTCCTATTCCACAACATCCTTGAAAAACAGAACCCCGAACTCCCACTACTCAACAGTAAGAAAATCGAATATAACATCATAAAATTCCAAGACAACATTAAGCAAGCGCACACTGATGCTACCACTCAAACTAAAGCACACCGCAACTACATGCTTCTCCCCCCAGCCATCAGACAAGTTATCCAACTCAGAAATAAAACAAGAAAAACATTTTCACAAAATTTTTGCCCAAAACTCAAAACTCAAATTAACGTCCTGAATCGAAAAATTAAAGAACTCGTCAAAAAACATAAAGAGAAAAAATGGGAAGAAAAAGTCGAGAGCCTCACAACATCCGACAACTCTATCTGGATAATGTCAAAAACACTCAAAAGGGAAAAGATCGCTAACAGACCCATTCACGGTGAAAATGGACTGGTGTACTTTGATTTTGAAAAAGCCGAAGCCCTTGCTGACCACTTGGAAAAAACATTCACCGAAAACATTGAGCCAAGTGACGATATCTTTGAAGATGAAGTCGAGCAGGAGCTCCGAGATTGGATCAGATGCCACCCTCCCCTTGGGAACCTCCCCCCCACCACTATCGATGAAACGACTGCAATCATCACTAAACTTAAACTCAAAAAAGCCCCTGGAATCGACCGAATTTCAAACAAGATGCTCAGAAACCTCCCTCACAAGCACATCAAGATTCTCATTCATATTTTTAATACATGCATTGAACAAGTACACTTCCCACAAATCTGGAAGAAAGCATTAGTAATAAATTTCCCGAAACCTGGCAAGGACCCCGTCATGCCAGCCAGCTATCGCCCCATCAGTCTCCTCCCAACACTAGCAAAAGTCTTTGAGAAAATAATACTCAACAGACTGCAGAAGCACACGTCGCACATCCCTAACGAACAATATGGTTTCATGCCGGGCAAATGTACAACGAAACAGCTTATAAGAATACTTGAATTTATTGGCCAAGGCATTTATAATCATGAAGCCTCCGCCATGCTGATGCTCGATGTTGCTAAAGCCTTCGATCGTGTCTACCACAAAGGCCTCATCACTAAACTCACTAGACTCAACCTACCTCAAGACCTAATACTCATCTTAAAGAACTATCTTAAAAATCGAACATTCCAAGTACGAGTTAATCAAGACATTTCCACCCATAGAAACATTGAAGCGGGCGTCCCCCAAGGTTCCCTGCTTGGACCTATATTATATTTATTCTATACATCTGATTTCCCCACATTTCATGATGACAGAATGAGCCAAATCGCTTTTTATGCAGACGACACAGCCATCATCACTAAGTCCAAAGACCCAAACCTAGCAATACGTAAACTCAATGAGAAAATGGAGGATATCGAAGACTGGTGCCGAAAATGGAAAGTGGCCATCAATGCATCTAAATCCAAATTACTCATAATAAGAAAATACAAGACACAAGACATTATTTATGAAAACGTCCTTCTCTTTGACGAGCAAATTCCCATAGTAAATCAAGCCAACTATCTGGGCCTCATTATCAACAATAAACTCACATGGTCGGATCATATCAAGCATGTTAAAAAGAAAGCCGCAGCTATCAATGCCAAATTAAGACCCCTCATCGGCAGACGATCAAAACTTAGCCTCAAACATAAGAAACTATTATATGAAGCAACAATACGCCCAATTTTCACCTACGCCTCCCCCGCCTGGGTCACAGCTACCAAAACTGGGATCAAACCACTTCAAGTCCTTCAAAATAATATTCTACGAGAAATCGTTAACGCACAAAGATTTATCAGAAATGCCCTCATTAGAAGAGATCTGAAGATCCCCACGGTTCATCAGTGGATCTCCAGGCTCAACATAAAGTTCTATTCCAAAGCCACCAAAAATGAAGACTTTAAAGAAAACTTGGCATATGAGATTCTATCAGATGACAAACGCACCAGACCATTTGCTGCCTTCTCTCTCTCTGACGCTGTGCTCTCGACCTCGTATTAATATTAAAACCTATAAAGGGTGGAATAACCACCCTTTCAAAAATATTTTAATTGGGTGGACGAATCGCCTTGTGCGGTTCCAAGCCCCGCCACGGCCTTCTTCAGCAATCCTCTGCCCCTCACAATCTCGTTCATTCCAGCAGCTGTCTCCCTCTGCAAAGGACACGCTCGACGCCAGTCTTCTTTTCGAACATTGCCACTTCCATTCCGATGAGCAGAAAGGTGCTTGGCTACGCCAAGCCGTATGCTGCTTTACTTACGCTTAAATGACTTAAATGACAACAACCCATACCACTCTGCATAAACTGCCGCCAGACTGGCCACGTCGCCTGTAGCAGAAGATGCCCGAGATTCCCGAAGTCCTCAGCTAAGCGGTCCCAGGTCAAGAAAAGAGCAAGTCGCTCTTCCACCAAAAGACCGCCAGCCAAACCTAATCGCCCAAACCAATTTAATTCCCAAACCATTCCTAACAGAAGTTTAAAAACTTCCCTGATTCCTCGCCCAAACCTTTTAAATTCCCTTGCAACTACCCGGCAGTTCCATGATGCTGCCGCTATGCTCGAGCTTTTTAAGGAACTAGCTCCCATCTTCTCCGGGGACGGCGGAATTGAAAGATTAATTCTTCGTCTTCGCGAGCAAAAGGAACCTCTTGCCAAGCTGCAAGTATTCTTTGATTTCTTCGCCAGCAAAGTCACCGATGCTGTGGCTCCTCCCCCTGGCCAACCAGAGGCCGGCTCAGCCTAGGCTTCGCCCTTCTGCTCCGCTCCTGCCTTTCCTGATGCCTGATGAGTTCAAAATATCATGGAAATCAATTTTAACCTCATGTGTTTTCAAGCATTCGTATGCAATCCGATCGGAGGTAATGGGGCCTTCGGCCCCGGGTACTCCGTAACCATTGTGAAATCTCATCACAACAACCCATTCCAGACTCTGCCTTTGAGTAGTATATACGTGTAGAAAGAGCTCCTTCTCTTCTCGTCTCATTTTGCGAATATTTAGCCTTTTTTAAATTAATTTTTATATTTTTGCATTCTGCTAGTAAATACCTACCGACTGATATAATTGCTTTAATTTTTAATAGAGTTTTTCAATTAATTACGGATTTTTAAAATTTTTCATCGGCAACGCGTGGCCGCGTACCGGTGCTCCGAATATTGCTGCCGACCCCTAAGCAGACCCTCTCGGCTTAGGCTTAAAAATTTCTCCGCCGAAATTTTGCACGTGTTTCCTGCTGTTTTCGATTCGGCGAAATTCCAGGCAGTGCTGGTTATTTCGGATTGGTATATTTTGTCGGTAGTGGCTGCACGTTGGGATTTTTTCTCGCGGAAATTTTCCACACGCTTCTATCGGGCGATATCCAATTCAGGAGAATCAGAGGAAGCTTATACTTCTCTGATATTGATCATTGCGATTTGTCTGGCGATAACTGTGAGAAGGCGAGACATTTCCATATTTTTCTTTTTCACTGAGTAAGTCCTTGGATTTCCGGCGGCAGTCAAACTCTAAAGCGGGCGTTCGCTTTGCTTAGGCGAGACTGTCGTCAGTCCTGTATTTCCTTGAGAGTACAGGACTTCCTTTGTATCCTAGGCACAGTATCGGATCGAATTTTTATTGTAGTAAAGGCTTTTTGAGTATCACAGTAAATCATTTTACTTCCTCACATTTTATATTATTATATATAAAATTATTTATCGACTCCAAAAAATGGAGAGCCAAACTGATTTGGACAGTGCTAGACTGCACAATATAATTGATAAGATGACTTTTCTGAGACAGGGAGAGATAGCTCCTGTTGATAAGGAGAAATTGGTAGAACTTAGAAAAGAGTTCCTAGGCATTTTAGATTCAATAAAATGCACATCAATTGGCCACGCACCTAGCCAAATCTCACAAAACAGCCCAAAACCTATGGCTACTGTTAACACTCACTTGATTGTGACTGCGCAAAAACAAGCGCCTTTTCTTAAATCTCACGTAAAGACAATTGAACATAAGTCGATAGCAAATGGGACCAAGTCCCAAAACGATGTGGCTTCCTCACAAGCTATCATCCCTCAGACAAACACAGCAGCTGCCAACGACTCAGCTAAGACAGTGACGAAAACTTTCTACACTAAGTCCCAAAAAACAACTGTGGCTTTTTCTCCAAAGCTAATTGTCGAGGCAAGAACTCATGCTAATGTTTTTGTCCCGCAGACACCTAGAAAAAAGGTAGATATCGTTGACTGGAATTCTCCAAATAAAACAAACAAACGAAATGTCCAGGTCGAAACATTCCAAGCTCTGGAAACTGCCAATTCTTTTGAACCTCTCGTTATAGACGAGGATGCTCAGAGCTCTGGTCAAGACGGAGATGAGGAGGGATTAAGTATACACAGTGAAAACTCTGACTGTGAGTCAATAGTAGCTGAAAGTAGACAACTCAGAAATCGAGTTATTGAAAAACTGACTAAAAAAGCTACGAATAATTCCGACAAACGTGGGAAAAAGGGAACTAAGGCCAAACCAATCCCCTCCCCCAGCATTCTCACTCAGCCTGATCTTCAGGCACCTGGGCCCTCTAATGATCCATCTTACGTCTTCCCAAATTTCGATAATGAAAATGGGGAAACACAAAGAGTAGAGGAGGCTTCTAATAATACACAGGGCAACACAGGGTATACATTTCCCAAGGCATCAGCTAAAATTACTCCAATCGTAGTAATCGATGCAAAATACACCTGGAAGTCCTTAGATAAACATTTGAAAGATAATGGTTTCGAGGGTGTTACAGCCAAACTAACTGGCGAATACACCTATACCATTAAACCCGTGGATATAAATGCCCACAGAGGTATAACAAAACTGTTCGACGATACGGGGGTTTTATACCATAGCTACGTTCTTCCCGTTGATAAAAACATTAAAGTGGTTATCAAACACTTGCCTAGAGATACAGATATTGGTGAGCTGACAGATGAATTAATTGACGAAGGGTTCAATATCATTGAACTGGTCCAGCTCACCAAAAGAGTCGACGGGGAGAAAATAAAACTTCCATTATTTCTCGTGACCCTTCCTAGATGCAAAACATCTAGTGAAATTTATCATCTTCAATATATCAACCGACTTAAGGTTGAAGTTGAAAGTTACAGGGGTAGACGTGGACCAACTCAATGCCATCGGTGCCAAAATTTTAATCATGCTCAGAGAACGTGTAAACATACACCTAGATGTGTACGATGCGGGGAAGAACATCTGACTGTAAAGTGTGATAAACCCAAAATAACAACTCCAGTGTGCTGCCTGTGTTCCGGAGCACACACGGCCAATTGGAGTGGCTGTCCGAATAGACCCCAAACGAATGTACGTTCAGTGCCTTCGAGGCCTACTTTAAATATACCGCAGATAGTGCAAAATCCCAGCACAAACAATTCAAATACTGAAATGCCTAGTGCCCCAAACGTCGGCGATATAAGCTACCCAGACACTAGGACTGTCCCTAAATCCTTAAACTTAAATCAACTGTATAATAATAGAGTGTATGTCAATAAGTCTTATGCTCAGGCGGTAAACTTACCCATCCCAGCTACATCAAATACTCAGACTAACTCACAAGCTGAGGTTGTCCTAGAAAGGCTTGAATCTCTGGTAGACTGGCTAAAAAACTCAGGTCTTGTAGAAATTCTACAAAGTTTAAAAGATGGATCCACAATTCAAGTAAAACAAGTCAATCGCACTCAAACCCATAATGAATAACAAAAATAATAATTTTTCACCAATTACGATTGCTAACTGGAATGCAAATGGAATCAGAGAAAAACTTGTTGAACTCAAAGATTTCATACTCGAACATAACATTGACATCTGCCTCATTACTGAAACGCATCTATCAGCAGGACATTCGCTCAAAATGGCAAACTATCACACATATCGAGCGGATAGACAAAGTCGAAGAGGTGGAGGAGCAGCAATACTCGCCAAGAGGTCTCTTCAAACCTCACTCACACATACTAGTAATGATAAAGGTTTTGAGGAGGTCACAATAACACTCTCTCGTAAACACAACAATATCAATATCACATCTATTTACAATCCTCCCACACACATCCTCACAGAAGATGATATAAAATACCTTATTCCAGACAACATCCAAACAATAATAGGCGGCGATCTAAATGCCAAAAATAATATCTGGGGCTGCAGATCCAACAATAAAAATGGCAAAGAGATCCGTAAATATCTTAAAAAATTCAGCATAAAAGTTGTTGCTCCATCCCGACCGACTTATGTCCCAAACAACCCCCGCCAAAGGCCTGATATTCTGGACATCATCCTTACTAACACACAAATCCATATGTGTTCGTGCGTAGTGAACGACCTATCATCTGACCATCTACCGGTAATCACATCTGTAGGCATATCCAAACCAGATGATAATTATGGGAAACCTAGAACTGACTGGACTCTTTTCAATAACATCCTTTCAGTTAAAAATCACTCTGATCTCCAACTTGAATCTCCTAAACAAATAGAAAAATCAATAGCCCAATTCACTTCAGAACTTCAAGAAGCGCAAAAAGAGGCGACTTCCATAATTGAATTACCACCAAACTATCTTATTCTCCCTAAACAAATTAAACAAATAATAAGTCTCAGAAACTGGGTGCGTAAAAGACATCAACGAACACTGGACCCTAATCTCAAAAGGGAAGTTAATAAACTTAATAAAGAAATAAAAGAACTCTGTAAAAATCACAGAACTGAAATGTGGGAAGACAAGGACGTCTCCTTGTGCACTTCGGATAACTCTATTTGGAAAATATCTAGAAGCTTAAGGACCCCAAGCACCATTATTAGGCCTATACATGGTGAACAGGGCCTCGCCTATTCAAATGATGAAAAAGCGGAGGCTTTTGCGGACGAGATGGAGCACCAATTTACAGAAAACATAGATCCTTCAGATGACGATTTTGAGGGGATAGTCAGAGGAGAGGTCAATATGTATATAAGGACTCATAAATTTAACTGTTCACTAGACCCAACTAACCTAGACGACATTAAATACATAATTCATAAACTTAAAAAGAAAAAATCTCCTGGAAAAGATAATATCAACAATAAAATGCTCAAAAACCTGCCAGAGAGTTCAATCCAAAAGCTTCTAAACATCATTAATGCATGTTTAATAAATACCTACTTCCCAAGCTACTGGAAAGAGGCTACAATTATCATGCTTCCCAAGCCAGGCAAAAACCCTGTCCAACCGTCCAGTTATCGCCCAATTAGTCTTCTACCATCCATGGCTAAAGTCTTTGAGCGGGTGATAAATGAACAAATCAAGCCACATCTGGTAAATATACCATCCGAGCAATATGGATTCTTACGGGGCAAATCAACAACCCATCAGCTGGTAAGAATAATGGAATTTATAGGGGCGGCTGCCCATAATAAGCAATCTTCTGCCCTGCTCATGCTAGATGTGGCAAAGGCCTTCGACAGGGTCTGGCACTTAGGACTCATCAAGAAGCTGATTGACTGCGGCCTTCCTCCAGGTCTAATCATACTCTTAAGATCCTACCTCACCAAGAGGAGATTTAACATCAGAGTTGGTAATGATATCTCCTCCAGTAGACAAATTGAAGCTGGTGTTCCCCAGGGCTCGATCCTCGGTCCATTACTCTACTTGTTTTATACAATGGACTTTCCTGCATTCCGATCCGACCACAACTGTCTCACGGCATTCTATGCCGATGACACCGCAGTTGTCTGTAAATCTCTAAATCCAAACCATGCAGTAGAGAAACTACAAGAACAAGTAGATGAGATCGAGACCTGGTGTGAAAACTGGAAAGTTGCCATCAATGCACAAAAATCCAAAATCCTGTTGGTGAGGAAAATTAAAAAACCCTGTCCCATCAAATCAGTTATTAGTCTCTTTGGCGAGCCTATCCCAATTGTAGACAAAGCTAAGTATTTCGGACTGACAATAAACAATAGACTGAACTGGGAGCACCACGTTCAAAATGTTAGAAACAAAGCGAAAGCCGCAATGTCAAATCTCCGTCCCATAATTGGTCGAAAATCTAAAATGCCCCTTAACAAAAAGAGGCTTATATACACATCTACAATCCGACCCATACTAACGTATGCTTCTCCAGTGCTTACAACCCTTAACAAGACTGAATCCACCGCCCTCCAGCGTTGCCAAAACTCTATTCTAAGAGAGTTGGTTAACGCGGAACGTTATGTTCGTGACACCCTAATCCACAGGGATCTTAAAATTGATTCTTTGGCCACTTTTATGGCTAAGATTAATACTAAATTTTATAAGAATAACTTAGCACGCGACTCAGATTTCAGAAGCTCCATCCAATATGAAATTCTCAAGGAAGACAGAAATATAAGACCCTTTGCGGCATTTTACATGTCAGATGCCGTTATGTCCTTCATATAACGAGCGACCAATATTTTAAATCATATACTCCATATACAATAAATTAATAAAGTAAAATAGTATGCAAATCTCTTCCATTTCATGGAAACTAGCCTCAGCCAGTTTTTGACTGGCAAACCCTTCCTCCATTATCTAAACTGAATACCAGTTTCAATCAGACAAAATAATTTCGACATAGCCTATGGCACAATTCCGATGAAAAAGTATGGGGCCTCCGGCCCGTCACTTTGGTCAAATCCATATCACAGTCACAGATCACAACAAGAGATTCTCTGGCCACTTTTATGGCTAAGATTAATACTAAATTTTTATAAGAATAACTTAGCACGAGTCTCAGATTTCAGAAGCTCCATCCAATATGAAATTCTCAAGGAAGACAGAAATATAAGACCCTTTGCGGCATTTTACATGTCAGATGCCGTTATGTCCTTCATATAACGAGCGACCAATATTTTAAATCATATACTCCATATACAATTAATTTATAAAGTATAATAGTATTCAAATCCATTCCATTTCAAGGAAACTAGCCTCAGCCAGTTTTTTGACTGCCCCCCCCCCCCCCTTCCATTATCTAAACTGCCTACCAGTTTCAATCAGATAAAATAATTTCGACATAGCCTATGGCACAATTCCGATGAAAAAGTATGGGGCCTCCGGCCTGTCACTTTGGTCAAATCCATATCACAGTTATCACAACAAGACTGAGTCCACCGCCCTCCAGCGTTGCCAAAACTCTATTCTAAGAGAATTGGTTAACGCGGAACGTTATGTGCGTGACACCCTAATCCACAGGGATCTTAAAATTGATTCTCTGGCCACTTTTATGGCTAAGATTAATACTAAATTTTATAAGAATAACTTAGCACGAGACTCAGATGTCAGAAGCTCCATCCAATATGAAATTCTCAAGGAAGACAGAAATATCAGACCCTTTGCGGCATTTTACATGTCAGATATGCCGTTATGTCCTTCATATAACGAGCGACCAATATTAAATCATATACAATAAATTTATAAAGTATAATAGTATTCAAATCCATTCCATTTCAAGGAAACTAGCCTCAGCCAGTTTTTTTACTGCCCCCCCCCCCCTCCATTATCTAAACTGCCTACCAGTTTCAATCAGATAAAATAACTTCGACATAGCCTATGGCACAATTCCGATGAAAAAGTATGGGGCCTCCAGCCCGTCACTTTGGTCGAGTCCATATCACAGTATCACAGTAGAAAATATCCAGAAGATTAAGGACCCCAAGCACCATTATTAGGCCAATAAATGGTGAACAGGGCCTTCCTTGCCTATTCAAATGATGAAAAAGCGGAGGCTTTTGCGGACGAGATGGAGCGCCAATTTACAGAAAACTTTGATCCTTCAGATGACGATTTTGAGGAGATAGTCAGAGGAGAGGTCAATATGTATATAAGGACTCATACATTTAACTGTTCACTTGACCCAACTAACGTAGACGACATTAAATACATAATTCATAAACTTAAAAAGATAAGATCTCCTGGAAAAGACAATATCAATAGTAAAATGCTCAAAAACCTGCCAGAGAGTTCAATCCAAAAGCTTCTAAACATCATTAATGCATGTTTAATAAATACCTACTTCCCAAGCTACTGGAAAGAGGCCACAATTATCATGCTTCCTAAGCCAGGCAAAGACCCTGTCCAACCGTCCAGTTATCGCCCAATTAGCCTTCTACCATCCATGGCTAAAGTCTTTGAACGGGTGATAAATGAACAAGTCAAGCCACATCTGGTAAATATACCATCCAAGCAATATGGATTTTTACGGGGCAAATCAACAGCCCACCAGCTGGTAAGAATCATGGAATTTATTGGGGAGGCTGCCCATAACAAGCAATCTTCTGCCGCTCATGCTAGATGTGGCAAAGGCCTTCGACAGGGTATGGCACTTAGGAATCATCAAGAAGCTGATTGACTGCGGCCTTCCTCCAGGTCTAATCATACTCTTAAGATCCTACCTCACCAACAGGAGATTTAACATCAAAGTTGGTAATGATATCTCCTCCAGTAGACAAATTGAAGCTGGTGTTCCCCAGTGCTCGATCCTCGGTCCATTACTGTACTTGTTTTATACAATGGACTTTCCTGCATTTCGATCAGACCACAACTGTCTCACGGCATTCTATGCCGATGACACAACAGTTGTCTGTAAATCCCTAAATTCAAACCATGCAATAGATAAGCTCCAAGGAAAAGTAGATGAGATCGAGACCTGGTGTGAAAACTGGAAAGTTGCCATCAATGCACAAAAATCCAAAATCCTGTTGGTGAGGAAAATTAAAAAATCCCGTCCCATCAAATCAGTCATTAGTCTCTTTGGCGAGCCTATCCCAATTGTAAATAAAGCCAAGTATGTTGGACTAACAATAAAAAATAGACTGAACTGGGAGCACCACGTTCAAAATGTTAGAAACAAAGCGAAAGCCGCAATGTCAAATCTCCGTCTCATAATTGGTCGAAAATCTAAAATGCCCCTTAACAAAAAGAGGCTTATATACACATCTTTAATCCGACCCATACTAACGTATGCTTCTCCACTGCTCACAACCCTCAACAAGACTGAGTCCACCGCCCTCCAGCGTTGCCAAAACTCTATTCTTAGAGAGTTGGTTAACGCGGAACGTTATGTTCGTGACACCCTAATCCACAGGGATCTAAAAATTGATTCTTTGGCCACTTTTATGGCTAAGATTAATACTAAATTTTATAAGAATAACTTAGCACGAGACTCAGATTTCAGAAGCTCCATCCAATATGAAATTCTGAGGAAAGACATAAATATAAGACCCTTTGCGGCATTTTACATGTCAGATGCCGTTATAACGAGCGACCAATTTTAAATAATATATTCCCTATACAATACATTAATAAACTATAACAGTGTTCAATTCCATTTCATGGAAACTGACATCAGCCAGTTATTGACTGGCACCCCTCCCGCCACTAACTAAACTGCCTACCAGTTTCAATCAGATAAAATAACTTCGACATAGCCTATGGCACAATTCCGATGAAAGAGTATGGGGCCTTCGGCCCGTCACTTTAGTCAAATCCATATCACAGTACAGTAGAGGCAAATGCGCTAAAAGGTAAAAAATAATATTTAATTTTACCACCAAGTTGAAAAAATTGAATTATTTAATATTAATTTTATACTTATTAACTTTTAACCAACTTTTAATCAACTTCCAACTTTTAAAACAAAATAAACATTTAATATGATATTAACTTAACATTTTGCCAAAGTAAGGCGAGAGCCCACGTCAGTCAGGTTTTTGACATGCTCCGCCAAAATTAGGTTTTTCTCAAATTTAACTGCTCTAAACTGTTAACTGCTCGAGTCTTTCATTGTTGACCATGGCGGATAATAGAAGGGAGGATTTTCCAGATTTTTCAAGGTGAAAAAGATGATCCACTTCTGGTGGACTACAATGTGAAAATTGAACAACTTCATGATTCCTGGGATTCGCTGAAGAAAAAGGACCGGGTCTCCCTCTCGAGGAAGATTCGGAAGATTGAGAAAGAACTCAACTCCAAACTTCAAGCTGCACCCACCGAAATCATTGTCCCACCTAAGACTAAGTCAATGTCCATGGCGGACGAAGTCTTGCAGGCCATGTCTGCTGCAATGCGCAAACCAAGTGTGCATCCTCATCCCCCCTCGCGGGCGGAACTGTCGGCGCATACACAGAACACTAACGAACAATTTCTCACTCGTGAGATTAATAAACTTTCTGACGCGGGGACTCAACAGATGTCAACAAGCCAACTTCAAGAGGGTTCGGAACTGACATCTGTGGATAACCACACAAACGAACAATCCCACTCTATGGAAATCGGTGAAGAGGGGACCAATGTTCCCCCCCCCCCTCCCATCTTCCTGAAAACAAAGTCTGACATCCGTCAGCATCTTTCGGAAATTAACAAACTCTCATGTGGAACAGTCAAATGTGAAACATCGGGGGAATTCATCAAAATCCAGGTAACAAATGCCACTTTGTGTATCTCTATCAATGACTATCTTAAAAGTCAAAATTGTGACTTCTTCACCTTCACGCCTAAAAAAGAAATTCCATTAAAAATTATCATTAAAGGTATTCCATCGGAATTTAAGCCCGAGGAAGTTCAGGAAGAATTAATTAAATTGGAATTTCAAGTCACCAATGTCGTGCAGTTTTCTCGAAAAAACAAAAAACCGATTGGCATTTTTCTCGTAGAGTTGCCAAAAACTTCTGATAACGAAAAAATCCTGAATATAAAACAGCTCTGTTTTATGACTGTTAAATGTGAACTTTATAAAAATAAGAAAAAGCCTATCCAATGTTACAAGTGTAACCACTTTGGTCATACTGCTTCCAACTGTAACATGCCTACACGCTGCTTAAAATGCGGCGCTAACCATGAAACTCGTTCTTGTGAAATTAAGTGGGTTGAGCACCCTGAGTGCATTAATTGCGGAACGGTTGGACATGTGGCCTCTTGGCGCCAATGCCCTGCCTATCCGAAAACTAAAGAAAACCCTGCCCAACCCAAAGAAAAACCCGTTACAGCAAAACCTGTGCCGGCTCAAAACGGAAAAGTAATACGTAAAGAGCAAGTACAAACCGCTGTTAACAAATCTAATGTTCAACCCTCACCGACCCAATCTGATGTGCTTAAAGAGTTTGTATCACTTATTGAGTTGATGAAAGAACTTACAGAACTTTTCCGTGGGGATCAAGGAATCTTGCTCCTTACTAACTCCTTAAAAAATCAACCGCAAGCCGCGGAAAAGGTGAAAGCCTTCATCACCTTCTTTTCGGAGGAAGCTTAGAAAATGAACCTAAGCTCCTTCGATTTCCTTTCACAACTAATGAAAATTGTGCGGAGGCAACGGCGCACACTCATCATGGAGTCGCTGGACCCTCCCAACACAAGAAACTAAACTTTCAGTGCTAAAAACTCTATTTTTCCGTGTTGTTTTGACCCGTCAATGCAATACAAGCTTCAAGAACTCTCAACCAATGACTTTCTTCTTTTGTGCGGAAGAACCGTCGCACACTCCTTGAGCTGTGCTTGGCTCCTCCCACCTTGGAACCATTAACTTTCTGTGCCAAAAACAAGAAAAACCGTGTTGTTTTGACCCACCAATGAGAAACAAGTACTCAACCAATGGGAACATTTCACCCACTTAGTGACCTTTTTACTCATGGAAAAGACGGTATTACTCCGCTCGCGGAGTGATACGACGAACTACTTACAAAACAAGCCAATTTCTAACCCCTCCAATCAGGTTGGAGCTGAACTTATGATCAACCTATCGTTATTGACTATTACTGGATGTGCTCTCTCGGACATGTTTTCGGTGCCCTTACTTAGGAACTAAACTTAGTGACTTTCCAATGCCATCACAGTTCCAGTCCGATGCTCGTGAAGTGAGGTCGTGTTTTCAAGAGGCTCCTGTCCAGTTCCCGTGTTCGAGCTCCCGAGTGCCCCGCGCTCGGCCGTGTTCCCGCCGGCGATCCCGAGTTGGTTTATTGTATGACACTGGGTTGCAGCCTTTTTCAAGGCTAATCATTAGCGATCGGTGGTGCATTTAAACTAGCGAGAAGCAGAAGTTGCAGCGTGTAGCAGATCAAGGTGTAAGATCTAATTCTTTTTAAGAAACGTAAGTCCGAGGTCTCCGATGGTAGCGTAACTCTACAGAGCGGTTCCCCGTTTCTTAGGTGAAACTACCATTAGCTGCCAATTCCCCGAAGGGTGGTTTGGTACGCTTTCTGTTTGCCCGGCAGTAGTATATTTTTCTATCTAGGCTTGGCTCTTGGTAAAAAGCCATGTCCTCTCCTCCTTCCACAACCACTTCGGATTCCTCTTTAAGGGTCCCTCAGGCTGAAGTGGTTGATTCCCTTTCAGTGGTAGGGAATGTTAGGTTAGGGAATGATAGGTTAGGCACCCCGGCTCCCGGTGGGAGTTCGATGAATTCTTTTTCAGACAAAGTTTCAGATCTCGGAGACTCCCGGTAGGAGCTCACAGGTTGATCTTTCAGGCGGCGAGATGCCCCGCGGAGGCCCAGACGGCCAAGTAAGTTCAGCGACTCCCGGTGGGAGCTCGCAGGTAAATTTTCAGATGGAGCTGCTCGACTGCACCATGCAGCGAGAAATCATCGAAGTAAGTGAAAGGATCAAACACTTAATGAGGATCCAAAACAAGTCTTTACCCCAGGGCGACGAACTCACTATGTTATGGGCTAGAAGGCACGAGCTAAAGATGAGCGATGCTCACCTCACGCTTCAACCTTTAATAGAAAACCTAGATAAACAGCAAGTAAGAGCTGTTACAGTTAATGGGGGAAATGAGGAGTTCATTACTCCCAAGAAAACGTCCAAACGGACTCGGGAATGCGTAAGCCCCGAGCCTTTGGAGGTTACAAACAAATTCGCCGCTCTAGAAACAGGCGAAAACACCACAACAAACACTGACATGGATACTAGTGATCCCACACCATTTGTAGCAGCCCCTAGGACGAACATCCAAAAAATCCCCCCGATTGTAATTACGAACCCAAATATAAATTGGAAGGAACTGTCGAAAGCCCTAAAGGACGCTGGCTTAAGCGCCTTTAGCGGCAAGGCATCGGGCGAGACTCTTAACTTAAAGGTCTCGACCGAAACAGACTACAGGAACGCTACGAATACCCTCACTAATATGGGGATACCGTATCATACCTATAAGTTAAAGGGAGAAAGAACGTTGAAGGCAATTTTAAGGAATGTCCCAGCCGATATGGGTGAGCATATCATTAAGGAAGAGTTAAAGCAAGAGGGCTACGATGCAATAACCGTATTCCAATATTCAAAAACTAAGGATGGGTTTAAGATACCGATTCCGGTCTACTTCTTAGAACTTGATAACACACCTGAAAACAAAAACATTTATAACTTAGCGGAACTCATGAACTTAAAAGTTCGCGTGGACCCCTACCGAAAATCTAAACAGCCAACACAGTGCCACAAATGTCAGCGATATGGCCACGCCCAATCAGGCTGCAGGAACCCAGTACGTTGCGTTAAATGTGCGGGTACCCATCTTACAGCTGAGTGTCCCACCAGGGGCCGCATTGATTCGCCCAAATGCGCCCTTTGTGAAGGACCTCACACGGCCAATTTCAGGGGGTGCCCTAAGTACCCCAAGAAAAACACAAACGACGAATTCGTCCAACCCAACACACACGAACAACAGACCAGAGGCTCCGCACTAATGGATAACTCCGCCCACCAAACAAACCCCGCCCCCTCCTTAGTGAGGCCAGGGGTCAGCTTCTCAAACGCTGTTTCTGCACCACAGACACCAGCACCAGTTATAACTGCGCCCCCGGCGCCAACCCAACACACACAACAACAACCAGCACCCACGGTTCAAGAGGAAGAAGGAGAAGAGAGTACCTTAGATTACATCAGGCAATTCCAGTCCTTCATGAAATCATTTAACTTAAAGCAAATCTTAAATTTACTCAAAAATACCGCCGCAAAATTTAAAACAGCTAAGGGCATAATGGCAAAATTAGAAGTAGGGTTTAGTGCCTTCGAAGAGTTAGTAAATATGTTAAATTATGAATAAATTACACCACAGGGGAACTCACACTTTTACACCCACATTCTACACAGAAGTAGGCTTTGCAAATTTAAATGGACTCAGAAAACAGTTAGAGGAGGTGAAAGACTTCATTATTGAGAAAAATCTAGACATTATGTTGGTCAACGAAACGCATCTTCGTCCAAGTGACAATGCGAAAATAGCTAACTATAAATTATTTAGGAAAGACAGGTTAATCAATAAAGGTGGAGGAGTGGCCATTTACATAAAAAGCAGCTTTAAATGCCCTAAGCCCTAAGAAGGCTAACAGATGCACCATGGTATGTCAGAAACACAATACTACACAACGACCTCAAAATGGACACCATAGACACAGCAATATTAACTATCTCACACAACTACAACATGGCACTCGAAAACTCAGACATACAACACCTTAAAGAAATCATACAGTATGATCACGAGGTAAACCAGAAATATAAAAGACCAAGAACCATTCACCACGACCCCACCTGGTAGGCTTTTCTAGACTTGCTTGTCACATAGACATGTCAAATTTCCGACAGCTGCTCCTTAGCTAGTAGCCAGGTTATGTTATTGTCCTCAATGTTGTGTATTTTGCATCTTATAATAATAAAATATGTACTAAAAATCACTTGTTGTCTCTACTTATTTCTAACACACACCATCTACTGATGTTATCTTTTCAGGTTTTCTAACGAACACGCGTTTAGCCTTAGGGCCCCCAACCCCCATCAATTAATTAGTAACTTCTTAGTTAAACTTAATTCCCGCTAACGTTATTCTATTTACTAGACTTATTTCGATGAAGGTGTAAGGACCTCCGGTCGACACACCGTAAGGTTAATTCCGATTTCCGACTTTCCAATGCCTTCCTCCCTCGTCTGATGTGCGAATTTCTCTGGGAATTCGAGTGTGAATGTGGATTTGACGTCCGTTTGTGTTTTGTGTTGTGCTGTGACTGTGTTGTCTACCAATGAAACTCTCATCATGTTCTATTAATGTTAGTAATTTAAGTGTGGGTTAAAGGGCCTTCGGCCCTAGGTACCATATATTAAAAAATGCCGATTGCGAAAATCATTTCGCAATCGGCGCCAAAATATATGTATATTTTTTGTAAATTGACACCAACTTAAAAAAGTTGTAATAAGTATAAAATTGATGTTAAACAATTCAATTTTTTCAACTTGGTCATAAAATTTAAAATTAGTTTTTAGCGCATTTTCCTTAAGTCGCTTTTTTTTTTTAAAGATTATTTTATTTTTCCTTTTTAGTTTTTAATTTAGCAGGGGGCTTCGCCCTAGGGATGAGCTTAGCAGTTACTCTAAAAGAACGATAATTATTACGATATCATTGACAAATAACTAACATGTTCTTTTATAGTACAACATGACATAATTTAGAACATTGTGTTATGCTTATTCTAATGTGGTTCAATATTAGAAGAAAAGGATGAAAAATGTAATACATATACAATTACAAAAATAACATTAAATTGAAATTTTTATATTGCGTTAAGCCATCTGTTTTAAAACTATTTTTAAAAAATTTTATTCCACTATTTTTAGACAGTTTATATAATTTCGGTACGTCGGCTATTCGACTTGTTTATTAACATTTTTTAAACTTATTTACGCTTTGTCAAAAATATGTACATGACATTTTTGAAGACAATGCGAATATATCTTTTAAAGGCCAAGAAATACTCAACTTGTAGCAAAAAAACGAAATTTGCTCAAACGTGCTTGAACTAACTAAATAAGCGCCGAGTTCAAACACACACATCTGCACTACAAAGAAAACTTTCCCTTTTCCCCTCTGTCACACGAACATACAAATTATCCTAGATAGTTGAATAAAAAGCACACCAGAAATATTATATAAAATCCCTTCTCTCAAAAAAACACGGATATTCCTCCCCTTAAATCCTTCATTCGAAAATGCGAAGAAACAATGATCACTCAAGAACCGCCGCATAATTTATCACAGAATTGAGTTAACCGCAATTGATGCCTCGACAAACGCTCACGTTACTCAAGGCTAGTAGATTTATAATAATAGAAGGTGTGCTCGTTCTCGCGCTTTTGAAAGTGGGCAAGGAAAGCACATTTTTGCTCCGCCTTACTATGGGTTTTTGATCATTCTCATTGGCTATGTGTTTCAAGCATTGCTACTCAGGTTCGCTCCCCGGTTGGGTAACAACTGGTGATTTAATTTTTAATTAGCAAAATAATGTAAATATCTGTAAATAATTGTGTTCAGGTAGCTTCACTACTTATCCGTCCTTATTTTTATGTCCCCGTATTTTACTTGATTGAAATTGTAACTCATTTAATATGTCCAATACAAATGCATTGACCGGATGGTTCCGACCCTCATTTTACTCTTTCAAAATTCATGGACATGCTCTCGTGGCAGTTAATATTATTTTAATGCGCTTAATTTATTAAGCAAATCTTTTGCAATTTTTACATGCTAAATGCAATCCTTAAAATATAATTTAAACTCATAAAATGCAGCAAACACTAAATAAAAAAAAAGCGAATATAACTTTTAAATAGTTTACAAAAAAACGAATAGATAGCAGTACTTCACGAGCCATTGGTTCATATAGACTAAAATTAATTTCACGTTATTTTAATAACTAAACTCTGCAATTCGATTCAAATTGTTATGAAGCAAATTTTAACTTTTTTCTTTTAAATAAATTCATGATTAGTTAAAAACTAAAATTCTTGTTAAATTCAGTTTGCTCTGTAGACTCATAAAACGACTGTACAAACGAGAGCATTAGACACGCCCAGGAGGCGGAGGTAGGTGTCACTATGACGTCAAAAATATGCTTTCCCCGCCTTCCGTCAGAAAGCGCGAGAACGAGCACATCTCTCTCTCTCTCTCTCTCTCTCTATATATATATATATATATATATATATATAAAACTGCATCAAACCTCCCCGACAAGAAATGAACTCTGCCATCCTTTCCGCAAGACAACATCAGTAAAATATCCTGACTCAGATAAACGATACAATATCTCAAAAAAAAAAAATATTTTAAACCAATGAATTTTATCGTAATAGTATTTTATCGCAATAATATTTTTTCTTAAAAGTATCAAGGAATAGTTTGAATAGTTTTCAATCGTTCGTTAACCCTTTGCACTCCGATGTCGCCTATCAGGCGACAACGTAACGACTCGTTCTTTTGGTTCCCTGTTCTTTAAAATAAACGAGAGAGAGAGAGAGATTTCGAGATGTTCTGGAGTACCTGGGGCCGAAGGCCCCCTAACCTCCATCATGAGTGCAAGATTGCATTTGAAACACCTGAGGTGAACTGGATGTTCCCTGGGATAAAGAAGTTCTCAGCATACCGTCCGGACGAGGAAGGCGCGGGAGCGGTGCAGAAGGGGCGGAGCCTAGGCTGAACCAGCTTCTGGTTGGCCAGGCGGAGGAGCCACAGCATCGGAGACTTTGCTGGCGAAAAAGTCAAAGAAAACTTGCAGCTTGGCAAGTGGATCTTTTTGCTCGCGAAGACGGAGAATCAGTCTTTCGATTCCGCCATCTCCGGAGAAAATAGGAGCTAGTTCTTTAAACAGCTCAAGCATAGCGGTAGCGTCCTGAAACTGCCGGGAAGTTGCAAGAGTCTTTAGAAGGTTCGGGCGTGGAATCAGGAGGGAAGTTGTTAGGCTTCTGCTAGGAGTGGGCTGGGAGTTGGATTGGCTCGTTCGATGATGTTTGGCCGGCAGTCTTTTGGTGGAAGATCGGCTTGATCTTTTCTTAACCTGGGACCGCTTGGCCGGGGGCTTCGGGAAGGATGGGCATCTTCTGCTACAGGCGACGTGGCCAGTCTGGCGGCAGTTAATGCAGAATGGAATGGCGGCTCTGGGAAGGGCGCAGTCTCTGGTTGCATGACATCCTTCACACTTCAGACAGCGCGCCTTCATAAAGCATAGTGCACTGGTGTGAAATAAATGAGAACGGCGGGATCTTGTATTTAAAAAAAAAAAACATCGATTTCTTTTCAAATTGTTCTCTTTTCAGATCCGAAACAGAAAATGATTTTCTCCCGCTATGAGCAAAAAAAAAAAAAAAAAATTATAGAAAACGGAACAGAAAGAGGAATAACTGTTCCGTGGAAAGAACGCAAATGTCAAAGATGTTCGCGGAGTACAAAGGGCTAATATTTGGACATGGATTTACATGATTTCGGATGCACTAACATTTTCGACCACGGGCCGCCCCTAAAGTGGTGGGGATTCTCTTAGCACTTGTGGGGAAAATACCCCACCAACTTTATGTGAAAATATTCCCTGTTAACAATATCCAAAAACGGATCGGTAAAAGTGTCCCTAGCGGCAGTTTCCGTAAAAACGAGCGATGTGACACACTTTGAAGTACATATTTACGTACTACATCAAGGACGCTGTAGACATACAAAACGAGTTCACATTTTAAGGTTCTAGTTTATAATAAAATGTATTTACCCCTAAAATTGCTGTTCCTTTACTACCACTAGCCAGTTAAATTAAGGTCTTTCATATAAATTAAATTTTTTATAAAATTAAATATGTCACTTTAATTGTTTTGTTATATAAATAATGTGCTGTGTGTTGTACTTGTTACGATAATGAGCACAAGTTTTAAAAAAAATCGTCATACGATTGGGAAGTGCGATGAGGATTGAGAGTAATTTCCCGCCAAGTGGGTATTTTCAAAGCTTTTGGGTAATTGCGGGTAAATTTCTATTCAATTTTTTTCATGAAATTGTTGGCAATGATATTTATCCCAATAAATTATTTAACAGCTATAAGTGGCAACAGTATTTAATCAATAAGTGATAAAAAAAAAAAAGCTTATCGCGCATGCGTAGAAGATGAGCGGTTGGGCATGTTTATAACCAAACTACAAAAGAGTGCCTACTATGGGCCTGATTCTCATCTCCTTACGGGTTGGACAGGCAGGCAAATTAGCGTTGGACTCGATCCTAACGCTAATTGGCGATTCTCATCTCGAGCATCCGCCTGACGGATTTTTCGATAGACCAATTTTTTACGGAAAGTTTATCGTCTGCTACTGAGCAGACGATAACAGTGTACGTTAGCGTTGAGAAGTCCAATCCGATTGCTGATTGGATGATTTCGCCGGCTTAGCTGGCTGGATTTCAGGAGATGTTCCGAAACGTAAACAAACAATAATGGAATTTTTTTTATAAAATCGGCAATAGTAAGTTAAGACATATTTTAAACATCCCATCAATAAGTAATTCATTATAAAAAAAGATAAACTTTGTCAGTGTTAATACTTTTTGAATACAAATTATACAAATTAAAATACAAATTAAAAATACTATTCTGGCCTTTAATGTAATAAATTTATAATTAAAAGTTTGTTACTTATCTTTAATCTTTAATATGGGGTGCAACTCGGTGACAATCTTACGATTCATACCGATTCATCGGAGTTAACGCCGTTGGCGCCGGACATTTGAGATCTGACATTAGCCGTTAGGCGGCTAGAGAGAGAGAGACCAGGAGAGCTGGTCAGAATCCAACGAGGGACGGGGCATGATTAGTGGACGTGGATTGACATAAAAGTCATTTTCCCAAAATATGGGTAGTCTTGGGAATTAGTACCATGGAACCATGCCACTTGGCGTGTGCGTGCCAAGTCCCTACTGTGATACTGTGATATGGATTTGACCAAAGTGACGGGCCGGAGGCCCCATACTTTTTCATCGGAATTGTGCCATAGGCTATGTCGAAATTATTTTATCTGATTGAAACTGTTAGGCAGTTTAGATAATGGAAGGGGGGGGGGGGGGGCAGTCAAAAAACTGGCTGAGGCTAGTTTCCTTGAAATGGAATGGATTTGAATACTATTATACTTTATAAATTAATTGTATATAGAGTATATGATTTAAAATATTGGTCATAAATGAACAATATTATATAATTACTTCTAACTTTTTAATTTATGTTACCTAAAATAATCAATAAGGATAACCTTTGTATTTAAATGTATTTATAAAAGCATTTGTCAAAAAAAAAAAACTTTTATATTTTCATTTAGAGTAAGATTGATAATATGTGAATCAAGAACTTGTATCTTCCCAAAACTTATTATTTTTTTTTAGTTTAATCGCCCTGGCTAAAAAATATCAGCTATCTATTTTGTACACTCAAACTAAAGCACACCGCAACTACATGCTTCTCCCCCCAGCCATCAGACAAGTTATCCAACTCAGAAATAAAACAAGAAAAACATTTTCACAAAATTTTTGCCCAAAACTCAAAACTCAAATTAACGTCCTGAATCGAAAAATTAAAGAACTCGTCAAAAAACATAAAGAGAAAAAATGGGAAGAAAAAGTCGAGAGCCTCACAACATCCGACAACTCTATCTGGATAATGTCAAAAACACTCAAAAGGGAAAAGATCGCTAACAGACCCATTCACGGTGAAAATGGACTGGTGTACTTTGATTTTGAAAAAGCCGAAGCCCTTGCTGACCACTTGGAAAAAACATTCACCGAAAACATTGAGCCAAGTGACGATATCTTTGAAGATGAAGTCGAGCAGGAGCTCCGAGATTGGATCAGATGCCACCCTCCCCTTGGGAACCTCCCCCCCACCACTATCGATGAAACGACTGCAATCATCACTAAACTTAAACTCAAAAAAGCCCCTGGAATCGACCGAATTTCAAACAAGATGCTCAGAAACCTCCCTCACAAGCACATCAAGATTCTCATTCATATTTTTAATACATGCATTGAACAAGTACACTTCCCACAAATCTGGAAGAAAGCATTAGTAATAAATTTCCCGAAACCTGGCAAGGACCCCGTCATGCCAGCCAGCTATCGCCCCATCAGTCTCCTCCCAACACTAGCAAAAGTCTTTGAGAAAATAATACTCAACAGACTGCAGAAGCACACGTCGCACATCCCTAACGAACAATATGGTTTCATGCCGGGCAAATGTACAACGAAACAGCTTATAAGAATACTTGAATTTATTGGCCAAGGCATTTATAATCATGAAGCCTCCGCCATGCTGATGCTCGATGTTGCTAAAGCCTTCGATCGTGTCTACCACAAAGGCCTCATCACTAAACTCACTAGACTCAACCTACCTCAAGACCTAATACTCATCTTAAAGAACTATCTTAAAAATCGAACATTCCAAGTACGAGTTAATCAAGACATTTCCACCCATAGAAACATTGAAGCGGGCGTCCCCCAAGGTTCCCTGCTTGGACCTATATTATATTTATTCTATACATCTGATTTCCCCACATTTCATGATGACAGAATGAGCCAAATCGCTTTTTATGCAGACGACACAGCCATCATCACTAAGTCCAAAGACCCAAACCTAGCAATACGTAAACTCAATGAGAAAATGGAGGATATCGAAGACTGGTGCCGAAAATGGAAAGTGGCCATCAATGCATCTAAATCCAAATTACTCATAATAAGAAAATACAAGACACAAGACATTATTTATGAAAACGTCCTTCTCTTTGACGAGCAAATTCCCATAGTAAATCAAGCCAACTATCTGGGCCTCATTATCAACAATAAACTCACATGGTCGGATCATATCAAGCATGTTAAAAAGAAAGCCGCAGCTATCAATGCCAAATTAAGACCCCTCATCGGCAGACGATCAAAACTTAGCCTCAAACATAAGAAACTATTATATGAAGCAACAATACGCCCAATTTTCACCTACGCCTCCCCCGCCTGGGTCACAGCTACCAAAACTGAGATCAAACCACTTCAAGTCCTTCAAAATAATATTCTACGAGAAATCGTTAACGCACAAAGATTTATCAGAAATGCCCTCATTAGAAGAGATCTGAAGATCCCCACGGTTCATCAGTGGATCTCCAGGCTCAACATAAAGTTCTATTCCAAAGCCACCAAAAATGAAGACTTTAAAGAAAACTTGGCATATGAGATTCTATCAGATGACAAACGCACCAGACCATTTGCTGCCTTCTCTCTCTCTGACGCTGTGCTCTCGACCTCGTATTAATATTAAAACCTATAAAGGGTGGAATAACCACCCTTTCAAAAATATTTTAATTGGGTGGACGAATCGCCTTGTGCGGTTCCAAGCCCCGCCACGGCCTTCTTCAGCAATCCTCTGCCCCTCACAATCTCGTTCATTCCAGCAGCTGTCTCCCTCTGCAAAGGACACGCTCGACGCCAGTCTTCTTTTCGAACATTGCCACTTCCATTCCGATGAGCAGAAAGGTGCTTGGCTACGCCAAGCCGTATGCTGCTTTACTTACGCTTAAATGACTTAAATGACAACAACCCATACCACTCTGCATAAACTGCCGCCAGACTGGCCACGTCGCCTGTAGCAGAAGATGCCCGAGATTCCCGAAGTCCTCAGCTAAGCGGTCCCAGGTCAAGAAAAGAGCAAGTCGCTCTTCCACCAAAAGACCGCCAGCCAAACCTAATCGCCCAAACCAATTTAATTCCCAAACCATTCCTAACAGAAGTTTAAAAACTTCCCTGATTCCTCGCCCAAACCTTTTAAATTCCCTTGCAACTACCCGGCAGTTCCATGATGCTGCCGCTATGCTCGAGCTTTTTAAGGAACTAGCTCCCATCTTCTCCGGGGACGGCGGAATTGAAAGATTAATTCTTCGTCTTCGCGAGCAAAAGGAACCTCTTGCCAAGCTGCAAGTATTCTTTGATTTCTTCGCCAGCAAAGTCACCGATGCTGTGGCTCCTCCCCCTGGCCAACCAGAGGCCGGCTCAGCCTAGGCTTCGCCCTTCTGCTCCGCTCCTGCCTTTCCTGATGCCTGATGAGTTCAAAATATCATGGAAATCAATTTTAACCTCATGTGTTTTCAAGCATTCGTATGCAATCCGATCGGAGGTAATGGGGCCTTCGGCCCCGGGTACTCCGTAACCATTGTGAAATCTCATCACAACAACCCATTCCAGACTCTGCCTTTGAGTAGTATATACGTGTAGAAAGAGCTCCTTCTCTTCTCGTCTCATTTTGCGAATATTTAGCCTTTTTTAAATTAATTTTTATATTTTTGCATTCTGCTAGTAAATACCTACCGACTGATATAATTGCTTTAATTTTTAATAGAGTTTTTCAATTAATTACGGATTTTTAAAATTTTTCATCGGCAACGCGTGGCCGCGTACCGGTGCTCCGAATATTGCTGCCGACCCCTAAGCAGACCCTCTCGGCTTAGGCTTAAAAATTTCTCCGCCGAAATTTTGCACGTGTTTCCTGCTGTTTTCGATTCGGCGAAATTCCAGGCAGTGCTGGTTATTTCGGATTGGTATATTTTGTCGGTAGTGGCTGCACGTTGGGATTTTTTCTCGCGGAAATTTTCCACACGCTTCTATCGGGCGATATCCAATTCAGGAGAATCAGAGGAAGCTTATACTTCTCTGATATTGATCATTGCGATTTGTCTGGCAATAACTGTGAGAAGGCGAGACATTTCCATATTTTTCTTTTTCACTGAGTAAGTCCTTGGATTTCCGGCGGCAGTCAAACTCTAAAGCGGGCGTTCGCTTTGCTTAGGCGAGACTGTCGTCAGTCCTGTATTTCCTTGAGAGTACAGGACTTCCTTTGTATCCTAGGCACAGTATCGGATCGAATTTTTATTGTAGTAAAGGCTTTTTGAGTATCACAGTAAATCATTTTACTTCCTCACATTTTATATTATTATATATAAAATTATTTATCGACTCCAAAAAATGGAGAGCCAAACTGATTTGGACAGTGCTAGACTGCACAATATAATTGATAAGATGACTTTTCTGAGACAGGGAGAGATAGCTCCTGTTGATAAGGAGAAATTGGTAGAACTTAGAAAAGAGTTCCTAGGCATTTTAGATTCAATAAAATGCACATCAATTGGCCACGCACCTAGCCAAATCTCACAAAACAGCCCAAAACCTATGGCTACTGTTAACACTCACTTGATTGTGACTGCGCAAAAACAAGCGCCTTTTCTTAAATCTCACGTAAAGACAATTGAACATAAGTCGATAGCAAATGGGACCAAGTCCCAAAACGATGTGGCTTCCTCACAAGCTATCATCCCTCAGACAAACACAGCAGCTGCCAACGACTCAGCTAAGACAGTGACGAAAACTTTCTACACTAAGTCCCAAAAAACAACTGTGGCTTTTTCTCCAAAGCTAATTGTCGAGGCAAGAACTCATGCTAATGTTTTTGTCCCGCAGACACCTAGAAAAAAGGTAGATATCGTTGACTGGAATTCTCCAAATAAAACAAACAAACGAAATGTCCAGGTCGAAACATTCCAAGCTCTGGAAACTGCCAATTCTTTTGAACCTCTCGTTATAGACGAGGATGCTCAGAGCTCTGGTCAAGACGGAGATGAGGAGGGATTAAGTATACACAGTGAAAACTCTGACTGTGAGTCAATAGTAGCTGAAAGTAGACAACTCAGAAATCGAGTTATTGAAAAACTGACTAAAAAAGCTACGAATAATTCCGACAAACGTGGGAAAAAGGGAACTAAGGCCAAACCAATCCCCTCCCCCAGCATTCTCACTCAGCCTGATCTTCAGGCACCTGGGCCCTCTAATGATCCATCTTACGTCTTCCCAAATTTCGATAATGAAAATGGGGAAACACAAAGAGTAGAGGAGGCTTCTAATAATACACAGGGCAACACAGGGTATACATTTCCCAAGGCATCAGCTAAAATTACTCCAATCGTAGTAATCGATGCAAAATACACCTGGAAGTCCTTAGATAAACATTTGAAAGATAATGGTTTCGAGGGTGTTACAGCCAAACTAACTGGCGAATACACCTATACCATTAAACCCGTGGATATAAATGCCCACAGAGGTATAACAAAACTGTTCGACGATACGGGGGTTTTATACCATAGCTACGTTCTTCCCGTTGATAAAAACATTAAAGTGGTTATCAAACACTTGCCTAGAGATACAGATATTGGTGAGCTGACAGATGAATTAATTGACGAAGGGTTCAATATCATTGAACTGGTCCAGCTCACCAAAAGAGTCGACGGGGAGAAAATAAAACTTCCATTATTTCTCGTGACCCTTCCTAGATGCAAAACATCTAGTGAAATTTATCATCTTCAATATATCAACCGACTTAAGGTTGAAGTTGAAAGTTACAGGGGTAGACGTGGACCAACTCAATGCCATCGGTGCCAAAATTTTAATCATGCTCAGAGAACGTGTAAACATACACCTAGATGTGTACGATGCGGGGAAGAACATCTGACTGTAAAGTGTGATAAACCCAAAATAACAACTCCAGTGTGCTGCCTGTGTTCCGGAGCACACACGGCCAATTGGAGTGGCTGTCCGAATAGACCCCAAACGAATGTACGTTCAGTGCCTTCGAGGCCTACTTTAAATATACCGCAGATAGTGCAAAATCCCAGCACAAACAATTCAAATACTGAAATGCCTAGTGCCCCAAACGTCGGCGATATAAGCTACCCAGACACTAGGACTGTCCCTAAATCCTTAAACTTAAATCAACTGTATAATAATAGAGTGTATGTCAATAAGTCTTATGCTCAGGCGGTAAACTTACCCATCCCAGCTACATCAAATACTCAGACTAACTCACAAGCTGAGGTTGTCCTAGAAAGGCTTGAATCTCTGGTAGACTGGCTAAAAAACTCAGGTCTTGTAGAAATTCTACAAAGTTTAAAAGATGGATCCACAATTCAAGTAAAACAAGTCAATCGCACTCAAACCCATAATGAATAACAAAAATAATAATTTTTCACCAATTACGATTGCTAACTGGAATGCAAATGGAATCAGAGAAAAACTTGTTGAACTCAAAGATTTCATACTCGAACATAACATTGACATCTGCCTCATTACTGAAACGCATCTATCAGCAGGACATTCGCTCAAAATGGCAAACTATCACACATATCGAGCGGATAGACAAAGTCGAAGAGGTGGAGGAGCAGCAATACTCGCCAAGAGGTCTCTTCAAACCTCACTCACACATACTAGTAATGATAAAGGTTTTGAGGAGGTCACAATAACACTCTCTCGTAAACACAACAATATCAATATCACATCTATTTACAATCCTCCCACACACATCCTCACAGAAGATGATATAAAATACCTTATTCCAGACAACATCCAAACAATAATAGGCGGCGATCTAAATGCCAAAAATAATATCTGGGGCTGCAGATCCAACAATAAAAATGGCAAAGAGATCCGTAAATATCTTAAAAAATTCAGCATAAAAGTTGTTGCTCCATCCCGACCGACTTATGTCCCAAACAACCCCCGCCAAAGGCCTGATATTCTGGACATCATCCTTACTAACACACAAATCCATATGTGTTCGTGCGTAGTGAACGACCTATCATCTGACCATCTACCGGTAATCACATCTGTAGGCATATCCAAACCAGATGATAATTATGGGAAACCTAGAACTGACTGGACTCTTTTCAATAACATCCTTTCAGTTAAAAATCACTCTGATCTCCAACTTGAATCTCCTAAACAAATAGAAAAATCAATAGCCCAATTCACTTCAGAACTTCAAGAAGCGCAAAAAGAGGCGACTTCCATAATTGAATTACCACCAAACTATCTTATTCTCCCTAAACAAATTAAACAAATAATAAGTCTCAGAAACTGGGTGCGTAAAAGACATCAACGAACACTGGACCCTAATCTCAAAAGGGAAGTTAATAAACTTAATAAAGAAATAAAAGAACTCTGTAAAAATCACAGAACTGAAATGTGGGAAGACAAGGACGTCTCCTTGTGCACTTCGGATAACTCTATTTGGAAAATATCTAGAAGCTTAAGGACCCCAAGCACCATTATTAGGCCTATACATGGTGAACAGGGCCTCGCCTATTCAAATGATGAAAAAGCGGAGGCTTTTGCGGACGAGATGGAGCACCAATTTACAGAAAACATAGATCCTTCAGATGACGATTTTGAGGGGATAGTCAGAGGAGAGGTCAATATGTATATAAGGACTCATAAATTTAACTGTTCACTAGACCCAACTAACCTAGACGACATTAAATACATAATTCATAAACTTAAAAAGAAAAAATCTCCTGGAAAAGATAATATCAACAATAAAATGCTCAAAAACCTGCCAGAGAGTTCAATCCAAAAGCTTCTAAACATCATTAATGCATGTTTAATAAATACCTACTTCCCAAGCTACTGGAAAGAGGCTACAATTATCATGCTTCCCAAGCCAGGCAAAAACCCTGTCCAACCGTCCAGTTATCGCCCAATTAGTCTTCTACCATCCATGGCTAAAGTCTTTGAGCGGGTGATAAATGAACAAATCAAGCCACATCTGGTAAATATACCATCCGAGCAATATGGATTCTTACGGGGCAAATCAACAACCCATCAGCTGGTAAGAATAATGGAATTTATAGGGGCGGCTGCCCATAATAAGCAATCTTCTGCCCTGCTCATGCTAGATGTGGCAAAGGCCTTCGACAGGGTCTGGCACTTAGGACTCATCAAGAAGCTGATTGACTGCGGCCTTCCTCCAGGTCTAATCATACTCTTAAGATCCTACCTCACCAAGAGGAGATTTAACATCAGAGTTGGTAATGATATCTCCTCCAGTAGACAAATTGAAGCTGGTGTTCCCCAGGGCTCGATCCTCGGTCCATTACTCTACTTGTTTTATACAATGGACTTTCCTGCATTCCGATCCGACCACAACTGTCTCACGGCATTCTATGCCGATGACACCGCAGTTGTCTGTAAATCTCTAAATCCAAACCATGCAGTAGAGAAACTACAAGAACAAGTAGATGAGATCGAGACCTGGTGTGAAAACTGGAAAGTTGCCATCAATGCACAAAAATCCAAAATCCTGTTGGTGAGGAAAATTAAAAAACCCTGTCCCATCAAATCAGTTATTAGTCTCTTTGGCGAGCCTATCCCAATTGTAGACAAAGCTAAGTATTTCGGACTGACAATAAACAATAGACTGAACTGGGAGCACCACGTTCAAAATGTTAGAAACAAAGCGAAAGCCGCAATGTCAAATCTCCGTCCCATAATTGGTCGAAAATCTAAAATGCCCCTTAACAAAAAGAGGCTTATATACACATCTACAATCCGACCCATACTAACGTATGCTTCTCCAGTGCTTACAACCCTTAACAAGACTGAATCCACCGCCCTCCAGCGTTGCCAAAACTCTATTCTAAGAGAGTTGGTTAACGCGGAACGTTATGTTCGTGACACCCTAATCCACAGGGATCTTAAAATTGATTCTTTGGCCACTTTTATGGCTAAGATTAATACTAAATTTTATAAGAATAACTTAGCACGCGACTCAGATTTCAGAAGCTCCATCCAATATGAAATTCTCAAGGAAGACAGAAATATAAGACCCTTTGCGGCATTTTACATGTCAGATGCCGTTATGTCCTTCATATAACGAGCGACCAATATTTTAAATCATATACTCCATATACAATAAATTAATAAAGTAAAATAGTATGCAAATCTCTTCCATTTCATGGAAACTAGCCTCAGCCAGTTTTTGACTGGCAAACCCTTCCTCCATTATCTAAACTGAATACCAGTTTCAATCAGACAAAATAATTTCGACATAGCCTATGGCACAATTCCGATGAAAAAGTATGGGGCCTCCGGCCCGTCACTTTGGTCAAATCCATATCACAGTCACAGATCACAACAAGAGATTCTCTGGCCACTTTTATGGCTAAGATTAATACTAAATTTTTATAAGAATAACTTAGCACGAGTCTCAGATTTCAGAAGCTCCATCCAATATGAAATTCTCAAGGAAGACAGAAATATAAGACCCTTTGCGGCATTTTACATGTCAGATGCCGTTATGTCCTTCATATAACGAGCGACCAATATTTTAAATCATATACTCCATATACAATTAATTTATAAAGTATAATAGTATTCAAATCCATTCCATTTCAAGGAAACTAGCCTCAGCCAGTTTTTTGACTGCCCCCCCCCCCCCCTTCCATTATCTAAACTGCCTACCAGTTTCAATCAGATAAAATAATTTCGACATAGCCTATGGCACAATTCCGATGAAAAAGTATGGGGCCTCCGGCCTGTCACTTTGGTCAAATCCATATCACAGTTATCACAACAAGACTGAGTCCACCGCCCTCCAGCGTTGCCAAAACTCTATTCTAAGAGAATTGGTTAACGCGGAACGTTATGTGCGTGACACCCTAATCCACAGGGATCTTAAAATTGATTCTCTGGCCACTTTTATGGCTAAGATTAATACTAAATTTTATAAGAATAACTTAGCACGAGACTCAGATGTCAGAAGCTCCATCCAATATGAAATTCTCAAGGAAGACAGAAATATCAGACCCTTTGCGGCATTTTACATGTCAGATATGCCGTTATGTCCTTCATATAACGAGCGACCAATATTAAATCATATACAATAAATTTATAAAGTATAATAGTATTCAAATCCATTCCATTTCAAGGAAACTAGCCTCAGCCAGTTTTTTTACTGCCCCCCCCCCCCTCCATTATCTAAACTGCCTACCAGTTTCAATCAGATAAAATAACTTCGACATAGCCTATGGCACAATTCCGATGAAAAAGTATGGGGCCTCCAGCCCGTCACTTTGGTCGAGTCCATATCACAGTATCACAGTAGAAAATATCCAGAAGATTAAGGACCCCAAGCACCATTATTAGGCCAATAAATGGTGAACAGGGCCTTCCTTGCCTATTCAAATGATGAAAAAGCGGAGGCTTTTGCGGACGAGATGGAGCGCCAATTTACAGAAAACTTTGATCCTTCAGATGACGATTTTGAGGAGATAGTCAGAGGAGAGGTCAATATGTATATAAGGACTCATACATTTAACTGTTCACTTGACCCAACTAACGTAGACGACATTAAATACATAATTCATAAACTTAAAAAGATAAGATCTCCTGGAAAAGACAATATCAATAGTAAAATGCTCAAAAACCTGCCAGAGAGTTCAATCCAAAAGCTTCTAAACATCATTAATGCATGTTTAATAAATACCTACTTCCCAAGCTACTGGAAAGAGGCCACAATTATCATGCTTCCTAAGCCAGGCAAAGACCCTGTCCAACCGTCCAGTTATCGCCCAATTAGCCTTCTACCATCCATGGCTAAAGTCTTTGAACGGGTGATAAATGAACAAGTCAAGCCACATCTGGTAAATATACCATCCAAGCAATATGGATTTTTACGGGGCAAATCAACAGCCCACCAGCTGGTAAGAATCATGGAATTTATTGGGGAGGCTGCCCATAACAAGCAATCTTCTGCCGCTCATGCTAGATGTGGCAAAGGCCTTCGACAGGGTATGGCACTTAGGAATCATCAAGAAGCTGATTGACTGCGGCCTTCCTCCAGGTCTAATCATACTCTTAAGATCCTACCTCACCAACAGGAGATTTAACATCAAAGTTGGTAATGATATCTCCTCCAGTAGACAAATTGAAGCTGGTGTTCCCCAGTGCTCGATCCTCGGTCCATTACTGTACTTGTTTTATACAATGGACTTTCCTGCATTTCGATCAGACCACAACTGTCTCACGGCATTCTATGCCGATGACACAACAGTTGTCTGTAAATCCCTAAATTCAAACCATGCAATAGATAAGCTCCAAGGAAAAGTAGATGAGATCGAGACCTGGTGTGAAAACTGGAAAGTTGCCATCAATGCACAAAAATCCAAAATCCTGTTGGTGAGGAAAATTAAAAAATCCCGTCCCATCAAATCAGTCATTAGTCTCTTTGGCGAGCCTATCCCAATTGTAAATAAAGCCAAGTATGTTGGACTAACAATAAAAAATAGACTGAACTGGGAGCACCACGTTCAAAATGTTAGAAACAAAGCGAAAGCCGCAATGTCAAATCTCCGTCTCATAATTGGTCGAAAATCTAAAATGCCCCTTAACAAAAAGAGGCTTATATACACATCTTTAATCCGACCCATACTAACGTATGCTTCTCCACTGCTCACAACCCTCAACAAGACTGAGTCCACCGCCCTCCAGCGTTGCCAAAACTCTATTCTTAGAGAGTTGGTTAACGCGGAACGTTATGTTCGTGACACCCTAATCCACAGGGATCTAAAAATTGATTCTTTGGCCACTTTTATGGCTAAGATTAATACTAAATTTTATAAGAATAACTTAGCACGAGACTCAGATTTCAGAAGCTCCATCCAATATGAAATTCTGAGGAAAGACATAAATATAAGACCCTTTGCGGCATTTTACATGTCAGATGCCGTTATAACGAGCGACCAATTTTAAATAATATATTCCCTATACAATACATTAATAAACTATAACAGTGTTCAATTCCATTTCATGGAAACTGACATCAGCCAGTTATTGACTGGCACCCCTCCCGCCACTAACTAAACTGCCTACCAGTTTCAATCAGATAAAATAACTTCGACATAGCCTATGGCACAATTCCGATGAAAGAGTATGGGGCCTTCGGCCCGTCACTTTAGTCAAATCCATATCACAGTACAGTAGAGGCAAATGCGCTAAAAGGTAAAAAATAATATTTAATTTTACCACCAAGTTGAAAAAATTGAATTATTTAATATTAATTTTATACTTATTAACTTTTAACCAACTTTTAATCAACTTCCAACTTTTAAAACAAAATAAACATTTAATATGATATTAACTTAACATTTTGCCAAAGTAAGGCGAGAGCCCACGTCAGTCAGGTTTTTGACATGCTCCGCCAAAATTAGGTTTTTCTCAAATTTAACTGCTCTAAACTGTTAACTGCTCGAGTCTTTCATTGTTGACCATGGCGGATAATAGAAGGGAGGATTTTCCAGATTTTTCAAGGTGAAAAAGATGATCCACTTCTGGTGGACTACAATGTGAAAATTGAACAACTTCATGATTCCTGGGATTCGCTGAAGAAAAAGGACCGGGTCTCCCTCTCGAGGAAGATTCGGAAGATTGAGAAAGAACTCAACTCCAAACTTCAAGCTGCACCCACCGAAATCATTGTCCCACCTAAGACTAAGTCAATGTCCATGGCGGACGAAGTCTTGCAGGCCATGTCTGCTGCAATGCGCAAACCAAGTGTGCATCCTCATCCCCCCTCGCGGGCGGAACTGTCGGCGCATACACAGAACACTAACGAACAATTTCTCACTCGTGAGATTAATAAACTTTCTGACGCGGGGACTCAACAGATGTCAACAAGCCAACTTCAAGAGGGTTCGGAACTGACATCTGTGGATAACCACACAAACGAACAATCCCACTCTATGGAAATCGGTGAAGAGGGGACCAATGTTCCCCCCCCCCCTCCCATCTTCCTGAAAACAAAGTCTGACATCCGTCAGCATCTTTCGGAAATTAACAAACTCTCATGTGGAACAGTCAAATGTGAAACATCGGGGGAATTCATCAAAATCCAGGTAACAAATGCCACTTTGTGTATCTCTATCAATGACTATCTTAAAAGTCAAAATTGTGACTTCTTCACCTTCACGCCTAAAAAAGAAATTCCATTAAAAATTATCATTAAAGGTATTCCATCGGAATTTAAGCCCGAGGAAGTTCAGGAAGAATTAATTAAATTGGAATTTCAAGTCACCAATGTCGTGCAGTTTTCTCGAAAAAACAAAAAACCGATTGGCATTTTTCTCGTAGAGTTGCCAAAAACTTCTGATAACGAAAAAATCCTGAATATAAAACAGCTCTGTTTTATGACTGTTAAATGTGAACTTTATAAAAATAAGAAAAAGCCTATCCAATGTTACAAGTGTAACCACTTTGGTCATACTGCTTCCAACTGTAACATGCCTACACGCTGCTTAAAATGCGGCGCTAACCATGAAACTCGTTCTTGTGAAATTAAGTGGGTTGAGCACCCTGAGTGCATTAATTGCGGAACGGTTGGACATGTGGCCTCTTGGCGCCAATGCCCTGCCTATCCGAAAACTAAAGAAAACCCTGCCCAACCCAAAGAAAAACCCGTTACAGCAAAACCTGTGCCGGCTCAAAACGGAAAAGTAATACGTAAAGAGCAAGTACAAACCGCTGTTAACAAATCTAATGTTCAACCCTCACCGACCCAATCTGATGTGCTTAAAGAGTTTGTATCACTTATTGAGTTGATGAAAGAACTTACAGAACTTTTCCGTGGGGATCAAGGAATCTTGCTCCTTACTAACTCCTTAAAAAATCAACCGCAAGCCGCGGAAAAGGTGAAAGCCTTCATCACCTTCTTTTCGGAGGAAGCTTAGAAAATGAACCTAAGCTCCTTCGATTTCCTTTCACAACTAATGAAAATTGTGCGGAGGCAACGGCGCACACTCATCATGGAGTCGCTGGACCCTCCCAACACAAGAAACTAAACTTTCAGTGCTAAAAACTCTATTTTTCCGTGTTGTTTTGACCCGTCAATGCAATACAAGCTTCAAGAACTCTCAACCAATGACTTTCTTCTTTTGTGCGGAAGAACCGTCGCACACTCCTTGAGCTGTGCTTGGCTCCTCCCACCTTGGAACCATTAACTTTCTGTGCCAAAAACAAGAAAAACCGTGTTGTTTTGACCCACCAATGAGAAACAAGTACTCAACCAATGGGAACATTTCACCCACTTAGTGACCTTTTTACTCATGGAAAAGACGGTATTACTCCGCTCGCGGAGTGATACGACGAACTACTTACAAAACAAGCCAATTTCTAACCCCTCCAATCAGGTTGGAGCTGAACTTATGATCAACCTATCGTTATTGACTATTACTGGATGTGCTCTCTCGGACATGTTTTCGGTGCCCTTACTTAGGAACTAAACTTAGTGACTTTCCAATGCCATCACAGTTCCAGTCCGATGCTCGTGAAGTGAGGTCGTGTTTTCAAGAGGCTCCTGTCCAGTTCCCGTGTTCGAGCTCCCGAGTGCCCCGCGCTCGGCCGTGTTCCCGCCGGCGATCCCGAGTTGGTTTATTGTATGACACTGGGTTGCAGCCTTTTTCAAGGCTAATCATTAGCGATCGGTGGTGCATTTAAACTAGCGAGAAGCAGAAGTTGCAGCGTGTAGCAGATCAAGGTGTAAGATCTAATTCTTTTTAAGAAACGTAAGTCCGAGGTCTCCGATGGTAGCGTAACTCTACAGAGCGGTTCCCCGTTTCTTAGGTGAAACTACCATTAGCTGCCAATTCCCCGAAGGGTGGTTTGGTACGCTTTCTGTTTGCCCGGCAGTAGTATATTTTTCTATCTAGGCTTGGCTCTTGGTAAAAAGCCATGTCCTCTCCTCCTTCCACAACCACTTCGGATTCCTCTTTAAGGGTCCCTCAGGCTGAAGTGGTTGATTCCCTTTCAGTGGTAGGGAATGTTAGGTTAGGGAATGATAGGTTAGGCACCCCGGCTCCCGGTGGGAGTTCGATGAATTCTTTTTCAGACAAAGTTTCAGATCTCGGAGACTCCCGGTAGGAGCTCACAGGTTGATCTTTCAGGCGGCGAGATGCCCCGCGGAGGCCCAGACGGCCAAGTAAGTTCAGCGACTCCCGGTGGGAGCTCGCAGGTAAATTTTCAGATGGAGCTGCTCGACTGCACCATGCAGCGAGAAATCATCGAAGTAAGTGAAAGGATCAAACACTTAATGAGGATCCAAAACAAGTCTTTACCCCAGGGCGACGAACTCACTATGTTATGGGCTAGAAGGCACGAGCTAAAGATGAGCGATGCTCACCTCACGCTTCAACCTTTAATAGAAAACCTAGATAAACAGCAAGTAAGAGCTGTTACAGTTAATGGGGGAAATGAGGAGTTCATTACTCCCAAGAAAACGTCCAAACGGACTCGGGAATGCGTAAGCCCCGAGCCTTTGGAGGTTACAAACAAATTCGCCGCTCTAGAAACAGGCGAAAACACCACAACAAACACTGACATGGATACTAGTGATCCCACACCATTTGTAGCAGCCCCTAGGACGAACATCCAAAAAATCCCCCCGATTGTAATTACGAACCCAAATATAAATTGGAAGGAACTGTCGAAAGCCCTAAAGGACGCTGGCTTAAGCGCCTTTAGCGGCAAGGCATCGGGCGAGACTCTTAACTTAAAGGTCTCGACCGAAACAGACTACAGGAACGCTACGAATACCCTCACTAATATGGGGATACCGTATCATACCTATAAGTTAAAGGGAGAAAGAACGTTGAAGGCAATTTTAAGGAATGTCCCAGCCGATATGGGTGAGCATATCATTAAGGAAGAGTTAAAGCAAGAGGGCTACGATGCAATAACCGTATTCCAATATTCAAAAACTAAGGATGGGTTTAAGATACCGATTCCGGTCTACTTCTTAGAACTTGATAACACACCTGAAAACAAAAACATTTATAACTTAGCGGAACTCATGAACTTAAAAGTTCGCGTGGACCCCTACCGAAAATCTAAACAGCCAACACAGTGCCACAAATGTCAGCGATATGGCCACGCCCAATCAGGCTGCAGGAACCCAGTACGTTGCGTTAAATGTGCGGGTACCCATCTTACAGCTGAGTGTCCCACCAGGGGCCGCATTGATTCGCCCAAATGCGCCCTTTGTGAAGGACCTCACACGGCCAATTTCAGGGGGTGCCCTAAGTACCCCAAGAAAAACACAAACGACGAATTCGTCCAACCCAACACACACGAACAACAGACCAGAGGCTCCGCACTAATGGATAACTCCGCCCACCAAACAAACCCCGCCCCCTCCTTAGTGAGGCCAGGGGTCAGCTTCTCAAACGCTGTTTCTGCACCACAGACACCAGCACCAGTTATAACTGCGCCCCCGGCGCCAACCCAACACACACAACAACAACCAGCACCCACGGTTCAAGAGGAAGAAGGAGAAGAGAGTACCTTAGATTACATCAGGCAATTCCAGTCCTTCATGAAATCATTTAACTTAAAGCAAATCTTAAATTTACTCAAAAATACCGCCGCAAAATTTAAAACAGCTAAGGGCATAATGGCAAAATTAGAAGTAGGGTTTAGTGCCTTCGAAGAGTTAGTAAATATGTTAAATTATGAATAAATTACACCACAGGGGAACTCACACTTTTACACCCACATTCTACACAGAAGTAGGCTTTGCAAATTTAAATGGACTCAGAAAACAGTTAGAGGAGGTGAAAGACTTCATTATTGAGAAAAATCTAGACATTATGTTGGTCAACGAAACGCATCTTCGTCCAAGTGACAATGCGAAAATAGCTAACTATAAATTATTTAGGAAAGACAGGTTAATCAATAAAGGTGGAGGAGTGGCCATTTACATAAAAAGCAGCTTTAAATGCCCTAAGCCCTAAGAAGGCTAACAGATGCACCATGGTATGTCAGAAACACAATACTACACAACGACCTCAAAATGGACACCATAGACACAGCAATATTAACTATCTCACACAACTACAACATGGCACTCGAAAACTCAGACATACAACACCTTAAAGAAATCATACAGTATGATCACGAGGTAAACCAGAAATATAAAAGACCAAGAACCATTCACCACGACCCCACCTGGTAGGCTTTTCTAGACTTGCTTGTCACATAGACATGTCAAATTTCCGACAGCTGCTCCTTAGCTAGTAGCCAGGTTATGTTATTGTCCTCAATGTTGTGTATTTTGCATCTTATAATAATAAAATATGTACTAAAAATCACTTGTTGTCTCTACTTATTTCTAACACACACCATCTACTGATGTTATCTTTTCAGGTTTTCTAACGAACACGCGTTTAGCCTTAGGGCCCCCAACCCCCATCAATTAATTAGTAACTTCTTAGTTAAACTTAATTCCCGCTAACGTTATTCTATTTACTAGACTTATTTCGATGAAGGTGTAAGGACCTCCGGTCGACACACCGTAAGGTTAATTCCGATTTCCGACTTTCCAATGCCTTCCTCCCTCGTCTGATGTGCGAATTTCTCTGGGAATTCGAGTGTGAATGTGGATTTGACGTCCGTTTGTGTTTTGTGTTGTGCTGCGACTGTGTTGTCTACCAATGAAACTCTCATCATGTTCTATTAATGTTAGTAATTTAAGTGTGGGTTAAAGGGCCTTCGGCCCTAGGTACCATATATTAAAAAATGCCGATTGCGAAAATCATTTCGCAATCGGCGCCAAAATATATGTATATTTTTTGTAAATTGACACCAACTTAAAAAAGTTGTAATAAGTATAAAATTGATGTTAAACAATTCAATTTTTTCAACTTGGTCATAAAATTTAAAATTAGTTTTTAGCGCATTTTCCTTAAGTCGCTTTTTTTTTTTAAAGATTATTTTATTTTTCCTTTTTAGTTTTTAATTTAGCAGGGGGCTTCGCCCTAGGGATGAGCTTAGCAGTTACTCTAAAAGAACGATAATTATTACGATATCATTGACAAATAACTAACATGTTCTTTTATAGTACAACATGACATAATTTAGAACATTGTGTTATGCTTATTCTAATGTGGTTCAATATTAGAAGAAAAGGATGAAAAATGTAATACATATACAATTACAAAAATAACATTAAATTGAAATTTTTATATTGCGTTAAGCCATCTGTTTTAAAACTATTTTTAAAAAATTTTATTCCACTATTTTTAGACAGTTTATATAATTTCGGTACGTCGGCTATTCGACTTGTTTATTAACATTTTTTAAACTTATTTACGCTTTGTCAAAAATATGTACATGACATTTTTGAAGACAATGCGAATATATCTTTTAAAGGCCAAGAAATACTCAACTTGTAGCAAAAAAACGAAATTTGCTCAAACGTGCTTGAACTAACTAAATAAGCGCCGAGTTCAAACACACACATCTGCACTACAAAGAAAACTTTCCCTTTTCCCCTCTGTCACACGAACATACAAATTATCCTAGATAGTTGAATAAAAAGCACACCAGAAATATTATATAAAATCCCTTCTCTCAAAAAAACACGGATATTCCTCCCCTTAAATCCTTCATTCGAAAATGCGAAGAAACAATGATCACTCAAGAACCGCCGCATAATTTATCACAGAATTGAGTTAACCGCAATTGATGCCTCGACAAACGCTCACGTTACTCAAGGCTAGTAGATTTATAATAATAGAAGGTGTGCTCGTTCTCGCGCTTTTGAAAGTGGGCAAGGAAAGCACATTTTTGCTCCGCCTTACTATGGGTTTTTGATCATTCTCATTGGCTATGTGTTTCAAGCATTGCTACTCAGGTTCGCTCCCCGGTTGGGTAACAACTGGTGATTTAATTTTTAATTAGCAAAATAATGTAAATATCTGTAAATAATTGTGTTCAGGTAGCTTCACTACTTATCCGTCCTTATTTTTATGTCCCCGTATTTTACTTGATTGAAATTGTAACTCATTTAATATGTCCAATACAAATGCATTGACCGGATGGTTCCGACCCTCATTTTACTCTTTCAAAATTCATGGACATGCTCTCGTGGCAGTTAATATTATTTTAATGCGCTTAATTTATTAAGCAAATCTTTTGCAATTTTTACATGCTAAATGCAATCCTTAAAATATAATTTAAACTCATAAAATGCAGCAAACACTAAATAAAAAAAAAGCGAATATAACTTTTAAATAGTTTACAAAAAAACGAATAGATAGCAGTACTTCACGAGCCATTGGTTCATATAGACTAAAATTAATTTCACGTTATTTTAATAACTAAACTCTGCAATTCGATTCAAATTGTTATGAAGCAAATTTTAACTTTTTTCTTTTAAATAAATTCATGATTAGTTAAAAACTAAAATTCTTGTTAAATTCAGTTTGCTCTGTAGACTCATAAAACGACTGTACAAACGAGAGCATTAGACACGCCCAGGAGGCGGAGGTAGGTGTCACTATGACGTCAAAAATATGCTTTCCCCGCCTTCCGTCAGAAAGCGCGAGAACGAGCACATCTCTCTCTCTCTCTCTCTCTCTCTCTATATATATATATATATATATATAAAACTGCATCAAACCTCCCCGACAAGAAATGAACTCTGCCATCCTTTCCGCAAGACAACATCAGTAAAATATCCTGACTCAGATAAACGATACAATATCTCAAAAAAAAAAAATATTTTAAACCAATGAATTTTATCGTAATAGTATTTTATCGCAATAATATTTTTTCTTAAAAGTATCAAGGAATAGTTTGAATAGTTTTCAATCGTTCGTTAACCCTTTGCACTCCGATGTCGCCTATCAGGCGACAACGTAACGACTCGTTCTTTTGGTTCCCTGTTCTTTAAAATAAACGAGAGAGAGAGAGAGATTTCGAGATGTTCTGGAGTACCTGGGGCCGAAGGCCCCCTAACCTCCATCATGAGTGCAAGATTGCATTTGAAACACCTGAGGTGAACTGGATGTTCCCTGGGATAAAGAAGTTCTCAGCATACCGTCCGGACGAGGAAGGCGCGGGAGCGGTGCAGAAGGGGCGGAGCCTAGGCTGAACCAGCTTCTGGTTGGCCAGGCGGAGGAGCCACAGCATCGGAGACTTTGCTGGCGAAAAAGTCAAAGAAAACTTGCAGCTTGGCAAGTGGATCTTTTTGCTCGCGAAGACGGAGAATCAGTCTTTCGATTCCGCCATCTCCGGAGAAAATAGGAGCTAGTTCTTTAAACAGCTCAAGCATAGCGGTAGCGTCCTGAAACTGCCGGGAAGTTGCAAGAGTCTTTAGAAGGTTCGGGCGTGGAATCAGGAGGGAAGTTGTTAGGCTTCTGCTAGGAGTGGGCTGGGAGTTGGATTGGCTCGTTCGATGATGTTTGGCCGGCAGTCTTTTGGTGGAAGATCGGCTTGATCTTTTCTTAACCTGGGACCGCTTGGCCGGGGGCTTCGGGAAGGATGGGCATCTTCTGCTACAGGCGACGTGGCCAGTCTGGCGGCAGTTAATGCAGAATGGAATGGCGGCTCTGGGAAGGGCGCAGTCTCTGGTTGCATGACATCCTTCACACTTCAGACAGCGCGCCTTCATAAAGCATAGTGCACTGGTGTGAAATAAATGAGAACGGCGGGATCTTGTATTTAAAAAAAAAAAACATCGATTTCTTTTCAAATTGTTCTCTTTTCAGATCCGAAACAGAAAATGATTTTCTCCCGCTATGAGCAAAAAAAAAAAAAAAAAATTATAGAAAACGGAACAGAAAGAGGAATAACTGTTCCGTGGAAAGAACGCAAATGTCAAAGATGTTCGCGGAGTACAAAGGGCTAATATTTGGACATGGATTTACATGATTTCGGATGCACTAACATTTTCGACCACGGGCCGCCCCTAAAGTGGTGGGGATTCTCTTAGCACTTGTGGGGAAAATACCCCACCAACTTTATGTGAAAATATTCCCTGTTAACAATATCCAAAAACGGATCGGTAAAAGTGTCCCTAGCGGCAGTTTCCGTAAAAACGAGCGATGTGACACACTTTGAAGTACATATTTACGTACTACATCAAGGACGCTGTAGACATACAAAACGAGTTCACATTTTAAGGTTCTAGTTTATAATAAAATGTATTTACCCCTAAAATTGCTGTTCCTTTACTACCACTAGCCAGTTAAATTAAGGTCTTTCATATAAATTAAATTTTTTATAAAATTAAATATGTCACTTTAATTGTTTTGTTATATAAATAATGTGCTGTGTGTTGTACTTGTTACGATAATGAGCACAAGTTTTAAAAAAAATCGTCATACGATAGGGAAGTGCGATGAGGATTGAGAGTAATTTCCCGCCAAGTGGGTATTTTCAAAGCTTTTGGGTAATTGCGGGTAAATTTCTATTCAATTTTTTTCATGAAATTGTTGGCAATGATATTTATCCCAATAAATTATTTAACAGCTATAAGTGGCAACAGTATTTAATCAATAAGTGATAAAAAAAAAAAAGCTTATCGCGCATGCGTAGAAGATGAGCGGTTGGGCATGTTTATAACCAAACTACAAAAGAGTGCCTACTATGGGCCTGATTCTCATCTCCTTACGGGTTGGACAGGCAGGCAAATTAGCGTTGGACTCGATCCTAACGCTAATTGGCGATTCTCATCTCGAGCATCCGCCTGACGGATTTTTCGATAGACCAATTTTTTACGGAAAGTTTATCGTCTGCTACTGAGCAGACGATAACAGTGTACGTTAGCGTTGAGAAGTCCAATCCGATTGCTGATTGGATGATTTCGCCGGCTTAGCTGGCTGGATTTCAGGAGATGTTCCGAAACGTAAACAAACAATAATGGAATTTTTTTTATAAAATCGGCAATAGTAAGTTAAGACATATTTTAAACATCCCATCAATAAGTAATTCATTATAAAAAAAGATAAACTTTGTCAGTGTTAATACTTTTTGAATACAAATTATACAAATTAAAATACAAATTAAAAATACTATTCTGGCCTTTAATGTAATAAATTTATAATTAAAAGTTTGTTACTTATCTTTAATCTTTAATATGGGGTGCAACTCGGTGACAATCTTACGATTCATACCGATTCATCGGAGTTAACGCCGTTGGCGCCGGACATTTGAGATCTGACATTAGCCGTTAGGCGGCTAGAGAGAGAGAGACCAGGAGAGCTGGTCAGAATCCAACGAGGGACGGGGCATGATTAGTGGACGTGGATTGACATAAAAGTCATTTTCCCAAAATATGGGTAGTCTTGGGAATTAGTACCATGGAACCATGCCACTTGGCGTGTGCGTGCCAAGTCCCTACTGTGATACTGTGATATGGATTTGACCAAAGTGACGGGCCGGAGGCCCCATACTTTTTCATCGGAATTGTGCCATAGGCTATGTCGAAATTATTTTATCTGATTGAAACTGTTAGGCAGTTTAGATAATGGAAGGGGGGGGGGGGCAGTCAAAAAACTGGCTGAGGCTAGTTTCCTTGAAATGGAATGGATTTGAATACTATTATACTTTATAAATTAATTGTATATAGAGTATATGATTTAAAATATTGGTCATAAATGAACAATATTATATAATTACTTCTAACTTTTTAATTTATGTTACCTAAAATAATCAATAAGGATAACCTTTGTATTTAAATGTATTTATAAAAGCATTTGTCAAAAAAAAAAAACTTTTATATTTTCATTTAGAGTAAGATTGATAATATGTGAATCAAGAACTTGTATCTTCCCAAAACTTATTATTTTTTTTTAGTTTAATCGCCCTGGCTAAAAAATATCAGCTATCTATTTTGTACACTCAAACTAAAGCACACCGCAACTACATGCTTCTCCCCCCAGCCATCAGACAAGTTATCCAACTCAGAAATAAAACAAGAAAAACATTTTCACAAAATTTTTGCCCAAAACTCAAAACTCAAATTAACGTCCTGAATCGAAAAATTAAAGAACTCGTCAAAAAACATAAAGAGAAAAAATGGGAAGAAAAAGTCGAGAGCCTCACAACATCCGACAACTCTATCTGGATAATGTCAAAAACACTCAAAAGGGAAAAGATCGCTAACAGACCCATTCACGGTGAAAATGGACTGGTGTACTTTGATTTTGAAAAAGCCGAAGCCCTTGCTGACCACTTGGAAAAAACATTCACCGAAAACATTGAGCCAAGTGACGATATCTTTGAAGATGAAGTCGAGCAGGAGCTCCGAGATTGGATCAGATGCCACCCTCCCCTTGGGAACCTCCCCCCCACCACTATCGATGAAACGACTGCAATCATCACTAAACTTAAACTCAAAAAAGCCCCTGGAATCGACCGAATTTCAAACAAGATGCTCAGAAACCTCCCTCACAAGCACATCAAGATTCTCATTCATATTTTTAATACATGCATTGAACAAGTACACTTCCCACAAATCTGGAAGAAAGCATTAGTAATAAATTTCCCGAAACCTGGCAAGGACCCCGTCATGCCAGCCAGCTATCGCCCCATCAGTCTCCTCCCAACACTAGCAAAAGTCTTTGAGAAAATAATACTCAACAGACTGCAGAAGCACACGTCGCACATCCCTAACGAACAATATGGTTTCATGCCGGGCAAATGTACAACGAAACAGCTTATAAGAATACTTGAATTTATTGGCCAAGGCATTTATAATCATGAAGCCTCCGCCATGCTGATGCTCGATGTTGCTAAAGCCTTCGATCGTGTCTACCACAAAGGCCTCATCACTAAACTCACTAGACTCAACCTACCTCAAGACCTAATACTCATCTTAAAGAACTATCTTAAAAATCGAACATTCCAAGTACGAGTTAATCAAGACATTTCCACCCATAGAAACATTGAAGCGGGCGTCCCCCAAGGTTCCCTGCTTGGACCTATATTATATTTATTCTATACATCTGATTTCCCCACATTTCATGATGACAGAATGAGCCAAATCGCTTTTTATGCAGACGACACAGCCATCATCACTAAGTCCAAAGACCCAAACCTAGCAATACGTAAACTCAATGAGAAAACGGAGGATATCGAAGACTGGTGCCGAAAATGGAAAGTGGCCATCAATGCATCTAAATCCAAATTACTCATAATAAGAAAATACAAGACACAAGACATTATTTATGAAAACGTCCTTCTCTTTGACGAGCAAATTCCCATAGTAAATCAAGCCAACTATCTGGGCCTCATTATCAACAATAAACTCACATGGTCGGATCATATCAAGCATGTTAAAAAGAAAGCCGCAGCTATCAATGCCAAATTAAGACCCCTCATCGGCAGACGATCAAAACTTAGCCTCAAACATAAGAAACTATTATATGAAGCAACAATACGCCCAATTTTCACCTACGCCTCCCCCGCCTGGGTCACAGCTACCAAAACTGAGATCAAACCACTTCAAGTCCTTCAAAATAATATTCTACGAGAAATCGTTAACGCACAAAGATTTATCAGAAATGCCCTCATTAGAAGAGATCTGAAGATCCCCACGGTTCATCAGTGGATCTCCAGGCTCAACATAAAGTTCTATTCCAAAGCCACCAAAAATGAAGACTTTAAAGAAAACTTGGCATATGAGATTCTATCAGATGACAAACGCACCAGACCATTTGCTGCCTTCTCTCTCTCTGACGCTGTGCTCTCGACCTCGTATTAATATTAAAACCTATAAAGGGTGGAATAACCACCCTTTCAAAAATATTTTAATTGGGTGGACGAATCGCCTTGTGCGGTTCCAAGCCCCGCCACGGCCTTCTTCAGCAATCCTCTGCCCCTCACAATCTCGTTCATTCCAGCAGCTGTCTCCCTCTGCAAAGGACACGCTCGACGCCAGTCTTCTTTTCGAACATTGCCACTTCCATTCCGATGAGCAGAAAGGTGCTTGGCTACGCCAAGCCGTATGCTGCTTTACTTACGCTTAAATGACTTAAATGACAACAACCCATACCACTCTGCATAAACTGCCGCCAGACTGGCCACGTCGCCTGTAGCAGAAGATGCCCGAGATTCCCGAAGTCCTCAGCTAAGCGGTCCCAGGTCAAGAAAAGAGCAAGTCGCTCTTCCACCAAAAGACCGCCAGCCAAACCTAATCGCCCAAACCAATTTAATTCCCAAACCATTCCTAACAGAAGTTTAAAAACTTCCCTGATTCCTCGCCCAAACCTTTTAAATTCCCTTGCAACTACCCGGCAGTTCCATGATGCTGCCGCTATGCTCGAGCTTTTTAAGGAACTAGCTCCCATCTTCTCCGGGGACGGCGGAATTGAAAGATTAATTCTTCGTCTTCGCGAGCAAAAGGAACCTCTTGCCAAGCTGCAAGTATTCTTTGATTTCTTCGCCAGCAAAGTCACCGATGCTGTGGCTCCTCCCCCTGGCCAACCAGAGGCCGGCTCAGCCTAGGCTTCGCCCTTCTGCTCCGCTCCTGCCTTTCCTGATGCCTGATGAGTTCAAAATATCATGGAAATCAATTTTAACCTCATGTGTTTTCAAGCATTCGTATGCAATCCGATCGGAGGTAATGGGGCCTTCGGCCCCGGGTACTCCGTAACCATTGTGAAATCTCATCACAACAACCCATTCCAGACTCTGCCTTTGAGTAGTATATACGTGTAGAAAGAGCTCCTTCTCTTCTCGTCTCATTTTGCGAATATTTAGCCTTTTTTAAATTAATTTTTATATTTTTGCATTCTGCTAGTAAATACCTACCGACTGATATAATTGCTTTAATTTTTAATAGAGTTTTTCAATTAATTACGGATTTTTAAAATTTTTCATCGGCAACGCGTGGCCGCGTACCGGTGCTCCGAATATTGCTGCCGACCCCTAAGCAGACCCTCTCGGCTTAGGCTTAAAAATTTCTCCGCCGAAATTTTGCACGTGTTTCCTGCTGTTTTCGATTCGGCGAAATTCCAGGCAGTGCTGGTTATTTCGGATTGGTATATTTTGTCGGTAGTGGCTGCACGTTGGGATTTTTTCTCGCGGAAATTTTCCACACGCTTCTATCGGGCGATATCCAATTCAGGAGAATCAGAGGAAGCTTATACTTCTCTGATATTGATCATTGCGATTTGTCTGGCAATAACTGTGAGAAGGCGAGACATTTCCATATTTTTCTTTTTCACTGAGTAAGTCCTTGGATTTCCGGCGGCAGTCAAACTCTAAAGCGGGCGTTCGCTTTGCTTAGGCGAGACTGTCGTCAGTCCTGTATTTCCTTGAGAGTACAGGACTTCCTTTGTATCCTAGGCACAGTATCGGATCGAATTTTTATTGTAGTAAAGGCTTTTTGAGTATCACAGTAAATCATTTTACTTCCTCACATTTTATATTATTATATATAAAATTATTTATCGACTCCAAAAAATGGAGAGCCAAACTGATTTGGACAGTGCTAGACTGCACAATATAATTGATAAGATGACTTTTCTGAGACAGGGAGAGATAGCTCCTGTTGATAAGGAGAAATTGGTAGAACTTAGAAAAGAGTTCCTAGGCATTTTAGATTCAATAAAATGCACATCAATTGGCCACGCACCTAGCCAAATCTCACAAAACAGCCCAAAACCTATGGCTACTGTTAACACTCACTTGATTGTGACTGCGCAAAAACAAGCGCCTTTTCTTAAATCTCACGTAAAGACAATTGAACATAAGTCGATAGCAAATGGGACCAAGTCCCAAAACGATGTGGCTTCCTCACAAGCTATCATCCCTCAGACAAACACAGCAGCTGCCAACGACTCAGCTAAGACAGTGACGAAAACTTTCTACACTAAGTCCCAAAAAACAACTGTGGCTTTTTCTCCAAAGCTAATTGTCGAGGCAAGAACTCATGCTAATGTTTTTGTCCCGCAGACACCTAGAAAAAAGGTAGATATCGTTGACTGGAATTCTCCAAATAAAACAAACAAACGAAATGTCCAGGTCGAAACATTCCAAGCTCTGGAAACTGCCAATTCTTTTGAACCTCTCGTTATAGACGAGGATGCTCAGAGCTCTGGTCAAGACGGAGATGAGGAGGGATTAAGTATACACAGTGAAAACTCTGACTGTGAGTCAATAGTAGCTGAAAGTAGACAACTCAGAAATCGAGTTATTGAAAAACTGACTAAAAAAGCTACGAATAATTCCGACAAACGTGGGAAAAAGGGAACTAAGGCCAAACCAATCCCCTCCCCCAGCATTCTCACTCAGCCTGATCTTCAGGCACCTGGGCCCTCTAATGATCCATCTTACGTCTTCCCAAATTTCGATAATGAAAATGGGGAAACACAAAGAGTAGAGGAGGCTTCTAATAATACACAGGGCAACACAGGGTATACATTTCCCAAGGCATCAGCTAAAATTACTCCAATCGTAGTAATCGATGCAAAATACACCTGGAAGTCCTTAGATAAACATTTGAAAGATAATGGTTTCGAGGGTGTTACAGCCAAACTAACTGGCGAATACACCTATACCATTAAACCCGTGGATATAAATGCCCACAGAGGTATAACAAAACTGTTCGACGATACGGGGGTTTTATACCATAGCTACGTTCTTCCCGTTGATAAAAACATTAAAGTGGTTATCAAACACTTGCCTAGAGATACAGATATTGGTGAGCTGACAGATGAATTAATTGACGAAGGGTTCAATATCATTGAACTGGTCCAGCTCACCAAAAGAGTCGACGGGGAGAAAATAAAACTTCCATTATTTCTCGTGACCCTTCCTAGATGCAAAACATCTAGTGAAATTTATCATCTTCAATATATCAACCGACTTAAGGTTGAAGTTGAAAGTTACAGGGGTAGACGTGGACCAACTCAATGCCATCGGTGCCAAAATTTTAATCATGCTCAGAGAACGTGTAAACATACACCTAGATGTGTACGATGCGGGGAAGAACATCTGACTGTAAAGTGTGATAAACCCAAAATAACAACTCCAGTGTGCTGCCTGTGTTCCGGAGCACACACGGCCAATTGGAGTGGCTGTCCGAATAGACCCCAAACGAATGTACGTTCAGTGCCTTCGAGGCCTACTTTAAATATACCGCAGATAGTGCAAAATCCCAGCACAAACAATTCAAATACTGAAATGCCTAGTGCCCCAAACGTCGGCGATATAAGCTACCCAGACACTAGGACTGTCCCTAAATCCTTAAACTTAAATCAACTGTATAATAATAGAGTGTATGTCAATAAGTCTTATGCTCAGGCGGTAAACTTACCCATCCCAGCTACATCAAATACTCAGACTAACTCACAAGCTGAGGTTGTCCTAGAAAGGCTTGAATCTCTGGTAGACTGGCTAAAAAACTCAGGTCTTGTAGAAATTCTACAAAGTTTAAAAGATGGATCCACAATTCAAGTAAAACAAGTCAATCGCACTCAAACCCATAATGAATAACAAAAATAATAATTTTTCACCAATTACGATTGCTAACTGGAATGCAAATGGAATCAGAGAAAAACTTGTTGAACTCAAAGATTTCATACTCGAACATAACATTGACATCTGCCTCATTACTGAAACGCATCTATCAGCAGGACATTCGCTCAAAATGGCAAACTATCACACATATCGAGCGGATAGACAAAGTCGAAGAGGTGGAGGAGCAGCAATACTCGCCAAGAGGTCTCTTCAAACCTCACTCACACATACTAGTAATGATAAAGGTTTTGAGGAGGTCACAATAACACTCTCTCGTAAACACAACAATATCAATATCACATCTATTTACAATCCTCCCACACACATCCTCACAGAAGATGATATAAAATACCTTATTCCAGACAACATCCAAACAATAATAGGCGGCGATCTAAATGCCAAAAATAATATCTGGGGCTGCAGATCCAACAATAAAAATGGCAAAGAGATCCGTAAATATCTTAAAAAATTCAGCATAAAAGTTGTTGCTCCATCCCGACCGACTTATGTCCCAAACAACCCCCGCCAAAGGCCTGATATTCTGGACATCATCCTTACTAACACACAAATCCATATGTGTTCGTGCGTAGTGAACGACCTATCATCTGACCATCTACCGGTAATCACATCTGTAGGCATATCCAAACCAGATGATAATTATGGGAAACCTAGAACTGACTGGACTCTTTTCAATAACATCCTTTCAGTTAAAAATCACTCTGATCTCCAACTTGAATCTCCTAAACAAATAGAAAAATCAATAGCCCAATTCACTTCAGAACTTCAAGAAGCGCAAAAAGAGGCGACTTCCATAATTGAATTACCACCAAACTATCTTATTCTCCCTAAACAAATTAAACAAATAATAAGTCTCAGAAACTGGGTGCGTAAAAGACATCAACGAACACTGGACCCTAATCTCAAAAGGGAAGTTAATAAACTTAATAAAGAAATAAAAGAACTCTGTAAAAATCACAGAACTGAAATGTGGGAAGACAAGGACGTCTCCTTGTGCACTTCGGATAACTCTATTTGGAAAATATCTAGAAGCTTAAGGACCCCAAGCACCATTATTAGGCCTATACATGGTGAACAGGGCCTCGCCTATTCAAATGATGAAAAAGCGGAGGCTTTTGCGGACGAGATGGAGCACCAATTTACAGAAAACATAGATCCTTCAGATGACGATTTTGAGGGGATAGTCAGAGGAGAGGTCAATATGTATATAAGGACTCATAAATTTAACTGTTCACTAGACCCAACTAACCTAGACGACATTAAATACATAATTCATAAACTTAAAAAGAAAAAATCTCCTGGAAAAGATAATATCAACAATAAAATGCTCAAAAACCTGCCAGAGAGTTCAATCCAAAAGCTTCTAAACATCATTAATGCATGTTTAATAAATACCTACTTCCCAAGCTACTGGAAAGAGGCTACAATTATCATGCTTCCCAAGCCAGGCAAAAACCCTGTCCAACCGTCCAGTTATCGCCCAATTAGTCTTCTACCATCCATGGCTAAAGTCTTTGAGCGGGTGATAAATGAACAAATCAAGCCACATCTGGTAAATATACCATCCGAGCAATATGGATTCTTACGGGGCAAATCAACAACCCATCAGCTGGTAAGAATAATGGAATTTATAGGGGCGGCTGCCCATAATAAGCAATCTTCTGCCCTGCTCATGCTAGATGTGGCAAAGGCCTTCGACAGGGTCTGGCACTTAGGACTCATCAAGAAGCTGATTGACTGCGGCCTTCCTCCAGGTCTAATCATACTCTTAAGATCCTACCTCACCAAGAGGAGATTTAACATCAGAGTTGGTAATGATATCTCCTCCAGTAGACAAATTGAAGCTGGTGTTCCCCAGGGCTCGATCCTCGGTCCATTACTCTACTTGTTTTATACAATGGACTTTCCTGCATTCCGATCCGACCACAACTGTCTCACGGCATTCTATGCCGATGACACCGCAGTTGTCTGTAAATCTCTAAATCCAAACCATGCAGTAGAGAAACTACAAGAACAAGTAGATGAGATCGAGACCTGGTGTGAAAACTGGAAAGTTGCCATCAATGCACAAAAATCCAAAATCCTGTTGGTGAGGAAAATTAAAAAACCCTGTCCCATCAAATCAGTTATTAGTCTCTTTGGCGAGCCTATCCCAATTGTAGACAAAGCTAAGTATTTCGGACTGACAATAAACAATAGACTGAACTGGGAGCACCACGTTCAAAATGTTAGAAACAAAGCGAAAGCCGCAATGTCAAATCTCCGTCCCATAATTGGTCGAAAATCTAAAATGCCCCTTAACAAAAAGAGGCTTATATACACATCTACAATCCGACCCATACTAACGTATGCTTCTCCAGTGCTTACAACCCTTAACAAGACTGAATCCACCGCCCTCCAGCGTTGCCAAAACTCTATTCTAAGAGAGTTGGTTAACGCGGAACGTTATGTTCGTGACACCCTAATCCACAGGGATCTTAAAATTGATTCTTTGGCCACTTTTATGGCTAAGATTAATACTAAATTTTATAAGAATAACTTAGCACGCGACTCAGATTTCAGAAGCTCCATCCAATATGAAATTCTCAAGGAAGACAGAAATATAAGACCCTTTGCGGCATTTTACATGTCAGATGCCGTTATGTCCTTCATATAACGAGCGACCAATATTTTAAATCATATACTCCATATACAATAAATTAATAAAGTAAAATAGTATGCAAATCTCTTCCATTTCATGGAAACTAGCCTCAGCCAGTTTTTGACTGGCAAACCCTTCCTCCATTATCTAAACTGAATACCAGTTTCAATCAGACAAAATAATTTCGACATAGCCTATGGCACAATTCCGATGAAAAAGTATGGGGCCTCCGGCCCGTCACTTTGGTCAAATCCATATCACAGTCACAGATCACAACAAGAGATTCTCTGGCCACTTTTATGGCTAAGATTAATACTAAATTTTTATAAGAATAACTTAGCACGAGTCTCAGATTTCAGAAGCTCCATCCAATATGAAATTCTCAAGGAAGACAGAAATATAAGACCCTTTGCGGCATTTTACATGTCAGATGCCGTTATGTCCTTCATATAACGAGCGACCAATATTTTAAATCATATACTCCATATACAATTAATTTATAAAGTATAATAGTATTCAAATCCATTCCATTTCAAGGAAACTAGCCTCAGCCAGTTTTTTGACTGCCCCCCCCCCCCCCTTCCATTATCTAAACTGCCTACCAGTTTCAATCAGATAAAATAATTTCGACATAGCCTATGGCACAATTCCGATGAAAAAGTATGGGGCCTCCGGCCTGTCACTTTGGTCAAATCCATATCACAGTTATCACAACAAGACTGAGTCCACCGCCCTCCAGCGTTGCCAAAACTCTATTCTAAGAGAATTGGTTAACGCGGAACGTTATGTGCGTGACACCCTAATCCACAGGGATCTTAAAATTGATTCTCTGGCCACTTTTATGGCTAAGATTAATACTAAATTTTATAAGAATAACTTAGCACGAGACTCAGATGTCAGAAGCTCCATCCAATATGAAATTCTCAAGGAAGACAGAAATATCAGACCCTTTGCGGCATTTTACATGTCAGATATGCCGTTATGTCCTTCATATAACGAGCGACCAATATTAAATCATATACAATAAATTTATAAAGTATAATAGTATTCAAATCCATTCCATTTCAAGGAAACTAGCCTCAGCCAGTTTTTTTACTGCCCCCCCCCCCCTCCATTATCTAAACTGCCTACCAGTTTCAATCAGATAAAATAACTTCGACATAGCCTATGGCACAATTCCGATGAAAAAGTATGGGGCCTCCAGCCCGTCACTTTGGTCGAGTCCATATCACAGTATCACAGTAGAAAATATCCAGAAGATTAAGGACCCCAAGCACCATTATTAGGCCAATAAATGGTGAACAGGGCCTTCCTTGCCTATTCAAATGATGAAAAAGCGGAGGCTTTTGCGGACGAGATGGAGCGCCAATTTACAGAAAACTTTGATCCTTCAGATGACGATTTTGAGGAGATAGTCAGAGGAGAGGTCAATATGTATATAAGGACTCATACATTTAACTGTTCACTTGACCCAACTAACGTAGACGACATTAAATACATAATTCATAAACTTAAAAAGATAAGATCTCCTGGAAAAGACAATATCAATAGTAAAATGCTCAAAAACCTGCCAGAGAGTTCAATCCAAAAGCTTCTAAACATCATTAATGCATGTTTAATAAATACCTACTTCCCAAGCTACTGGAAAGAGGCCACAATTATCATGCTTCCTAAGCCAGGCAAAGACCCTGTCCAACCGTCCAGTTATCGCCCAATTAGCCTTCTACCATCCATGGCTAAAGTCTTTGAACGGGTGATAAATGAACAAGTCAAGCCACATCTGGTAAATATACCATCCAAGCAATATGGATTTTTACGGGGCAAATCAACAGCCCACCAGCTGGTAAGAATCATGGAATTTATTGGGGAGGCTGCCCATAACAAGCAATCTTCTGCCGCTCATGCTAGATGTGGCAAAGGCCTTCGACAGGGTATGGCACTTAGGAATCATCAAGAAGCTGATTGACTGCGGCCTTCCTCCAGGTCTAATCATACTCTTAAGATCCTACCTCACCAACAGGAGATTTAACATCAAAGTTGGTAATGATATCTCCTCCAGTAGACAAATTGAAGCTGGTGTTCCCCAGTGCTCGATCCTCGGTCCATTACTGTACTTGTTTTATACAATGGACTTTCCTGCATTTCGATCAGACCACAACTGTCTCACGGCATTCTATGCCGATGACACAACAGTTGTCTGTAAATCCCTAAATTCAAACCATGCAATAGATAAGCTCCAAGGAAAAGTAGATGAGATCGAGACCTGGTGTGAAAACTGGAAAGTTGCCATCAATGCACAAAAATCCAAAATCCTGTTGGTGAGGAAAATTAAAAAATCCCGTCCCATCAAATCAGTCATTAGTCTCTTTGGCGAGCCTATCCCAATTGTAAATAAAGCCAAGTATGTTGGACTAACAATAAAAAATAGACTGAACTGGGAGCACCACGTTCAAAATGTTAGAAACAAAGCGAAAGCCGCAATGTCAAATCTCCGTCTCATAATTGGTCGAAAATCTAAAATGCCCCTTAACAAAAAGAGGCTTATATACACATCTTTAATCCGACCCATACTAACGTATGCTTCTCCACTGCTCACAACCCTCAACAAGACTGAGTCCACCGCCCTCCAGCGTTGCCAAAACTCTATTCTTAGAGAGTTGGTTAACGCGGAACGTTATGTTCGTGACACCCTAATCCACAGGGATCTAAAAATTGATTCTTTGGCCACTTTTATGGCTAAGATTAATACTAAATTTTATAAGAATAACTTAGCACGAGACTCAGATTTCAGAAGCTCCATCCAATATGAAATTCTGAGGAAAGACATAAATATAAGACCCTTTGCGGCATTTTACATGTCAGATGCCGTTATAACGAGCGACCAATTTTAAATAATATATTCCCTATACAATACATTAATAAACTATAACAGTGTTCAATTCCATTTCATGGAAACTGACATCAGCCAGTTATTGACTGGCACCCCTCCCGCCACTAACTAAACTGCCTACCAGTTTCAATCAGATAAAATAACTTCGACATAGCCTATGGCACAATTCCGATGAAAGAGTATGGGGCCTTCGGCCCGTCACTTTAGTCAAATCCATATCACAGTACAGTAGAGGCAAATGCGCTAAAAGGTAAAAAATAATATTTAATTTTACCACCAAGTTGAAAAAATTGAATTATTTAATATTAATTTTATACTTATTAACTTTTAACCAACTTTTAATCAACTTCCAACTTTTAAAACAAAATAAACATTTAATATGATATTAACTTAACATTTTGCCAAAGTAAGGCGAGAGCCCACGTCAGTCAGGTTTTTGACATGCTCCGCCAAAATTAGGTTTTTCTCAAATTTAACTGCTCTAAACTGTTAACTGCTCGAGTCTTTCATTGTTGACCATGGCGGATAATAGAAGGGAGGATTTTCCAGATTTTTCAAGGTGAAAAAGATGATCCACTTCTGGTGGACTACAATGTGAAAATTGAACAACTTCATGATTCCTGGGATTCGCTGAAGAAAAAGGACCGGGTCTCCCTCTCGAGGAAGATTCGGAAGATTGAGAAAGAACTCAACTCCAAACTTCAAGCTGCACCCACCGAAATCATTGTCCCACCTAAGACTAAGTCAATGTCCATGGCGGACGAAGTCTTGCAGGCCATGTCTGCTGCAATGCGCAAACCAAGTGTGCATCCTCATCCCCCCTCGCGGGCGGAACTGTCGGCGCATACACAGAACACTAACGAACAATTTCTCACTCGTGAGATTAATAAACTTTCTGACGCGGGGACTCAACAGATGTCAACAAGCCAACTTCAAGAGGGTTCGGAACTGACATCTGTGGATAACCACACAAACGAACAATCCCACTCTATGGAAATCGGTGAAGAGGGGACCAATGTTCCCCCCCCCCCTCCCATCTTCCTGAAAACAAAGTCTGACATCCGTCAGCATCTTTCGGAAATTAACAAACTCTCATGTGGAACAGTCAAATGTGAAACATCGGGGGAATTCATCAAAATCCAGGTAACAAATGCCACTTTGTGTATCTCTATCAATGACTATCTTAAAAGTCAAAATTGTGACTTCTTCACCTTCACGCCTAAAAAAGAAATTCCATTAAAAATTATCATTAAAGGTATTCCATCGGAATTTAAGCCCGAGGAAGTTCAGGAAGAATTAATTAAATTGGAATTTCAAGTCACCAATGTCGTGCAGTTTTCTCGAAAAAACAAAAAACCGATTGGCATTTTTCTCGTAGAGTTGCCAAAAACTTCTGATAACGAAAAAATCCTGAATATAAAACAGCTCTGTTTTATGACTGTTAAATGTGAACTTTATAAAAATAAGAAAAAGCCTATCCAATGTTACAAGTGTAACCACTTTGGTCATACTGCTTCCAACTGTAACATGCCTACACGCTGCTTAAAATGCGGCGCTAACCATGAAACTCGTTCTTGTGAAATTAAGTGGGTTGAGCACCCTGAGTGCATTAATTGCGGAACGGTTGGACATGTGGCCTCTTGGCGCCAATGCCCTGCCTATCCGAAAACTAAAGAAAACCCTGCCCAACCCAAAGAAAAACCCGTTACAGCAAAACCTGTGCCGGCTCAAAACGGAAAAGTAATACGTAAAGAGCAAGTACAAACCGCTGTTAACAAATCTAATGTTCAACCCTCACCGACCCAATCTGATGTGCTTAAAGAGTTTGTATCACTTATTGAGTTGATGAAAGAACTTACAGAACTTTTCCGTGGGGATCAAGGAATCTTGCTCCTTACTAACTCCTTAAAAAATCAACCGCAAGCCGCGGAAAAGGTGAAAGCCTTCATCACCTTCTTTTCGGAGGAAGCTTAGAAAATGAACCTAAGCTCCTTCGATTTCCTTTCACAACTAATGAAAATTGTGCGGAGGCAACGGCGCACACTCATCATGGAGTCGCTGGACCCTCCCAACACAAGAAACTAAACTTTCAGTGCTAAAAACTCTATTTTTCCGTGTTGTTTTGACCCGTCAATGCAATACAAGCTTCAAGAACTCTCAACCAATGACTTTCTTCTTTTGTGCGGAAGAACCGTCGCACACTCCTTGAGCTGTGCTTGGCTCCTCCCACCTTGGAACCATTAACTTTCTGTGCCAAAAACAAGAAAAACCGTGTTGTTTTGACCCACCAATGAGAAACAAGTACTCAACCAATGGGAACATTTCACCCACTTAGTGACCTTTTTACTCATGGAAAAGACGGTATTACTCCGCTCGCGGAGTGATACGACGAACTACTTACAAAACAAGCCAATTTCTAACCCCTCCAATCAGGTTGGAGCTGAACTTATGATCAACCTATCGTTATTGACTATTACTGGATGTGCTCTCTCGGACATGTTTTCGGTGCCCTTACTTAGGAACTAAACTTAGTGACTTTCCAATGCCATCACAGTTCCAGTCCGATGCTCGTGAAGTGAGGTCGTGTTTTCAAGAGGCTCCTGTCCAGTTCCCGTGTTCGAGCTCCCGAGTGCCCCGCGCTCGGCCGTGTTCCCGCCGGCGATCCCGAGTTGGTTTATTGTATGACACTGGGTTGCAGCCTTTTTCAAGGCTAATCATTAGCGATCGGTGGTGCATTTAAACTAGCGAGAAGCAGAAGTTGCAGCGTGTAGCAGATCAAGGTGTAAGATCTAATTCTTTTTAAGAAACGTAAGTCCGAGGTCTCCGATGGTAGCGTAACTCTACAGAGCGGTTCCCCGTTTCTTAGGTGAAACTACCATTAGCTGCCAATTCCCCGAAGGGTGGTTTGGTACGCTTTCTGTTTGCCCGGCAGTAGTATATTTTTCTATCTAGGCTTGGCTCTTGGTAAAAAGCCATGTCCTCTCCTCCTTCCACAACCACTTCGGATTCCTCTTTAAGGGTCCCTCAGGCTGAAGTGGTTGATTCCCTTTCAGTGGTAGGGAATGTTAGGTTAGGGAATGATAGGTTAGGCACCCCGGCTCCCGGTGGGAGTTCGATGAATTCTTTTTCAGACAAAGTTTCAGATCTCGGAGACTCCCGGTAGGAGCTCACAGGTTGATCTTTCAGGCGGCGAGATGCCCCGCGGAGGCCCAGACGGCCAAGTAAGTTCAGCGACTCCCGGTGGGAGCTCGCAGGTAAATTTTCAGATGGAGCTGCTCGACTGCACCATGCAGCGAGAAATCATCGAAGTAAGTGAAAGGATCAAACACTTAATGAGGATCCAAAACAAGTCTTTACCCCAGGGCGACGAACTCACTATGTTATGGGCTAGAAGGCACGAGCTAAAGATGAGCGATGCTCACCTCACGCTTCAACCTTTAATAGAAAACCTAGATAAACAGCAAGTAAGAGCTGTTACAGTTAATGGGGGAAATGAGGAGTTCATTACTCCCAAGAAAACGTCCAAACGGACTCGGGAATGCGTAAGCCCCGAGCCTTTGGAGGTTACAAACAAATTCGCCGCTCTAGAAACAGGCGAAAACACCACAACAAACACTGACATGGATACTAGTGATCCCACACCATTTGTAGCAGCCCCTAGGACGAACATCCAAAAAATCCCCCCGATTGTAATTACGAACCCAAATATAAATTGGAAGGAACTGTCGAAAGCCCTAAAGGACGCTGGCTTAAGCGCCTTTAGCGGCAAGGCATCGGGCGAGACTCTTAACTTAAAGGTCTCGACCGAAACAGACTACAGGAACGCTACGAATACCCTCACTAATATGGGGATACCGTATCATACCTATAAGTTAAAGGGAGAAAGAACGTTGAAGGCAATTTTAAGGAATGTCCCAGCCGATATGGGTGAGCATATCATTAAGGAAGAGTTAAAGCAAGAGGGCTACGATGCAATAACCGTATTCCAATATTCAAAAACTAAGGATGGGTTTAAGATACCGATTCCGGTCTACTTCTTAGAACTTGATAACACACCTGAAAACAAAAACATTTATAACTTAGCGGAACTCATGAACTTAAAAGTTCGCGTGGACCCCTACCGAAAATCTAAACAGCCAACACAGTGCCACAAATGTCAGCGATATGGCCACGCCCAATCAGGCTGCAGGAACCCAGTACGTTGCGTTAAATGTGCGGGTACCCATCTTACAGCTGAGTGTCCCACCAGGGGCCGCATTGATTCGCCCAAATGCGCCCTTTGTGAAGGACCTCACACGGCCAATTTCAGGGGGTGCCCTAAGTACCCCAAGAAAAACACAAACGACGAATTCGTCCAACCCAACACACACGAACAACAGACCAGAGGCTCCGCACTAATGGATAACTCCGCCCACCAAACAAACCCCGCCCCCTCCTTAGTGAGGCCAGGGGTCAGCTTCTCAAACGCTGTTTCTGCACCACAGACACCAGCACCAGTTATAACTGCGCCCCCGGCGCCAACCCAACACACACAACAACAACCAGCACCCACGGTTCAAGAGGAAGAAGGAGAAGAGAGTACCTTAGATTACATCAGGCAATTCCAGTCCTTCATGAAATCATTTAACTTAAAGCAAATCTTAAATTTACTCAAAAATACCGCCGCAAAATTTAAAACAGCTAAGGGCATAATGGCAAAATTAGAAGTAGGGTTTAGTGCCTTCGAAGAGTTAGTAAATATGTTAAATTATGAATAAATTACACCACAGGGGAACTCACACTTTTACACCCACATTCTACACAGAAGTAGGCTTTGCAAATTTAAATGGACTCAGAAAACAGTTAGAGGAGGTGAAAGACTTCATTATTGAGAAAAATCTAGACATTATGTTGGTCAACGAAACGCATCTTCGTCCAAGTGACAATGCGAAAATAGCTAACTATAAATTATTTAGGAAAGACAGGTTAATCAATAAAGGTGGAGGAGTGGCCATTTACATAAAAAGCAGCTTTAAATGCCCTAAGCCCTAAGAAGGCTAACAGATGCACCATGGTATGTCAGAAACACAATACTACACAACGACCTCAAAATGGACACCATAGACACAGCAATATTAACTATCTCACACAACTACAACATGGCACTCGAAAACTCAGACATACAACACCTTAAAGAAATCATACAGTATGATCACGAGGTAAACCAGAAATATAAAAGACCAAGAACCATTCACCACGACCCCACCTGGTAGGCTTTTCTAGACTTGCTTGTCACATAGACATGTCAAATTTCCGACAGCTGCTCCTTAGCTAGTAGCCAGGTTATGTTATTGTCCTCAATGTTGTGTATTTTGCATCTTATAATAATAAAATATGTACTAAAAATCACTTGTTGTCTCTACTTATTTCTAACACACACCATCTACTGATGTTATCTTTTCAGGTTTTCTAACGAACACGCGTTTAGCCTTAGGGCCCCCAACCCCCATCAATTAATTAGTAACTTCTTAGTTAAACTTAATTCCCGCTAACGTTATTCTATTTACTAGACTTATTTCGATGAAGGTGTAAGGACCTCCGGTCGACACACCGTAAGGTTAATTCCGATTTCCGACTTTCCAATGCCTTCCTCCCTCGTCTGATGTGCGAATTTCTCTGGGAATTCGAGTGTGAATGTGGATTTGACGTCCGTTTGTGTTTTGTGTTGTGCTGTGACTGTGTTGTCTACCAATGAAACTCTCATCATGTTCTATTAATGTTAGTAATTTAAGTGTGGGTTAAAGGGCCTTCGGCCCTAGGTACCATATATTAAAAATTCTCGCGTCAAAATCATTTCGCAATCGGCGCCAAAATATATGTATATTTTTTGTAAATTGACACCAACTTAAAAAAGTTGTAATAAGTATAAAATTGATGTTAAACAATTCAATTTTTTCAACTTGGTCATAAAATTTAAAATTAGTTTTTAGCGCATTTTCCTTAAGTCGCTTTTTTTTTTTAAAGATTATTTTATTTTTCCTTTTTAGTTTTTAATTTAGCAGGGGGCTTCGCCCTAGGGATGAGCTTAGCAGTTACTCTAAAAGAACGATAATTATTACGATATCATTGACAAATAACTAACATGTTCTTTTATAGTACAACATGACATAATTTAGAACATTGTGTTATGCTTATTCTAATGTGGTTCAATATTAGAAGAAAAGGATGAAAAATGTAATACATATACAATTACAAAAATAACATTAAATTGAAATTTTTATATTGCGTTAAGCCATCTGTTTTAAAACTATTTTTAAAAAATTTTATTCCACTATTTTTAGACAGTTTATATAATTTCGGTACGTCGGCTATTCGACTTGTTTATTAACATTTTTTAAACTTATTTACGCTTTGTCAAAAATATGTACATGACATTTTTGAAGACAATGCGAATATATCTTTTAAAGGCCAAGAAATACTCAACTTGTAGCAAAAAAACGAAATTTGCTCAAACGTGCTTGAACTAACTAAATAAGCGCCGAGTTCAAACACACACATCTGCACTACAAAGAAAACTTTCCCTTTTCCCCTCTGTCACACGAACATACAAATTATCCTAGATAGTTGAATAAAAAGCACACCAGAAATATTATATAAAATCCCTTCTCTCAAAAAAACACGGATATTCCTCCCCTTAAATCCTTCATTCGAAAATGCGAAGAAACAATGATCACTCAAGAACCGCCGCATAATTTATCACAGAATTGAGTTAACCGCAATTGATGCCTCGACAAACGCTCACGTTACTCAAGGCTAGTAGATTTATAATAATAGAAGGTGTGCTCGTTCTCGCGCTTTTGAAAGTGGGCAAGGAAAGCACATTTTTGCTCCGCCTTACTATGGGTTTTTGATCATTCTCATTGGCTATGTGTTTCAAGCATTGCTACTCAGGTTCGCTCCCCGGTTGGGTAACAACTGGTGATTTAATTTTTAATTAGCAAAATAATGTAAATATCTGTAAATAATTGTGTTCAGGTAGCTTCACTACTTATCCGTCCTTATTTTTATGTCCCCGTATTTTACTTGATTGAAATTGTAACTCATTTAATATGTCCAATACAAATGCATTGACCGGATGGTTCCGACCCTCATTTTACTCTTTCAAAATTCATGGACATGCTCTCGTGGCAGTTAATATTATTTTAATGCGCTTAATTTATTAAGCAAATCTTTTGCAATTTTTACATGCTAAATGCAATCCTTAAAATATAATTTAAACTCATAAAATGCAGCAAACACTAAATAAAAAAAAAAGCGAATATAACTTTTAAATAGTTTACAAAAAAACGAATAGATAGCAGTACTTCACGAGCCATTGGTTCATATAGACTAAAATTAATTTCACGTTATTTTAATAACTAAACTCTGCAATTCGATTCAAATTGTTATGAAGCAAATTTTAACTTTTTTCTTTTAAATAAATTCATGATTAGTTAAAAACTAAAATTCTTGTTAAATTCAGTTTGCTCTGTAGACTCATAAAACGACTGTACAAACGAGAGCATTAGACACGCCCAGGAGGCGGAGGTAGGTGTCACTATGACGTCAAAAATATGCTTTCCCCGCCTTCCGTCAGAAAGCGCGAGAACGAGCACATCTCTCTCTCTCTCTCTCTCTCTATATATATATATATATATATAAAACTGCATCAAACCTCCCCGACAAGAAATGAACTCTGCCATCCTTTCCGCAAGACAACATCAGTAAAATATCCTGACTCAGATAAACGATACAATATCTCAAAAAAAAAAAATATTTTAAACCAATGAATTTTATCGTAATAGTATTTTATCGCAATAATATTTTTTCTTAAAAGTATCAAGGAATAGTTTGAATAGTTTTCAATCGTTCGTTAACCCTTTGCACTCCGATGTCGCCTATCAGGCGACAACGTAACGACTCGTTCTTTTGGTTCCCTGTTCTTTAAAATAAACGAGAGAGAGAGAGAGATTTCGAGATGTTCTGGAGTACCTGGGGCCGAAGGCCCCCTAACCTCCATCATGAGTGCAAGATTGCATTTGAAACACCTGAGGTGAACTGGATGTTCCCTGGGATAAAGAAGTTCTCAGCATACCGTCCGGACGAGGAAGGCGCGGGAGCGGTGCAGAAGGGGCGGAGCCTAGGCTGAACCAGCTTCTGGTTGGCCAGGCGGAGGAGCCACAGCATCGGAGACTTTGCTGGCGAAAAAGTCAAAGAAAACTTGCAGCTTGGCAAGTGGATCTTTTTGCTCGCGAAGACGGAGAATCAGTCTTTCGATTCCGCCATCTCCGGAGAAAATAGGAGCTAGTTCTTTAAACAGCTCAAGCATAGCGGTAGCGTCCTGAAACTGCCGGGAAGTTGCAAGAGTCTTTAGAAGGTTCGGGCGTGGAATCAGGAGGGAAGTTGTTAGGCTTCTGCTAGGAGTGGGCTGGGAGTTGGATTGGCTCGTTCGATGATGTTTGGCCGGCAGTCTTTTGGTGGAAGATCGGCTTGATCTTTTCTTAACCTGGGACCGCTTGGCCGGGGGCTTCGGGAAGGATGGGCATCTTCTGCTACAGGCGACGTGGCCAGTCTGGCGGCAGTTAATGCAGAATGGAATGGCGGCTCTGGGAAGGGCGCAGTCTCTGGTTGCATGACATCCTTCACACTTCAGACAGCGCGCCTTCATAAAGCATAGTGCACTGGTGTGAAATAAATGAGAACGGCGGGATCTTGTATTTAAAAAAAAAAAACATCGATTTCTTTTCAAATTGTTCTCTTTTCAGATCCGAAACAGAAAATGATTTTCTCCCGCTATGAGCAAAAAAAAAAAAAAAAAATTATAGAAAACGGAACAGAAAGAGGAATAACTGTTCCGTGGAAAGAACGCAAATGTCAAAGATGTTCGCGGAGTACAAAGGGCTAATATTTGGACATGGATTTACATGATTTCGGATGCACTAACATTTTCGACCACGGGCCGCCCCTAAAGTGGTGGGGATTCTCTTAGCACTTGTGGGGAAAATACCCCACCAACTTTATGTGAAAATATTCCCTGTTAACAATATCCAAAAACGGATCGGTAAAAGTGTCCCTAGCGGCAGTTTCCGTAAAAACGAGCGATGTGACACACTTTGAAGTACATATTTACGTACTACATCAAGGACGCTGTAGACATACAAAACGAGTTCACATTTTAAGGTTCTAGTTTATAATAAAATGTATTTACCCCTAAAATTGCTGTTCCTTTACTACCACTAGCCAGTTAAATTAAGGTCTTTCATATAAATTAAATTTTTTATAAAATTAAATATGTCACTTTAATTGTTTTGTTATATAAATAATGTGCTGTGTGTTGTACTTGTTACGATAATGAGCACAAGTTTTAAAAAAAATCGTCATACGATAGGGAAGTGCGATGAGGATTGAGAGTAATTTCCCGCCAAGTGGGTATTTTCAAAGCTTTTGGGTAATTGCGGGTAAATTTCTATTCAATTTTTTTCATGAAATTGTTGGCAATGATATTTATCCCAATAAATTATTTAACAGCTATAAGTGGCAACAGTATTTAATCAATAAGTGATAAAAAAAAAAAAGCTTATCGCGCATGCGTAGAAGATGAGCGGTTGGGCATGTTTATAACCAAACTACAAAAGAGTGCCTACTATGGGCCTGATTCTCATCTCCTTACGGGTTGGACAGGCAGGCAAATTAGCGTTGGACTCGATCCTAACGCTAATTGGCGATTCTCATCTCGAGCATCCGCCTGACGGATTTTTCGATAGACCAATTTTTTACGGAAAGTTTATCGTCTGCTACTGAGCAGACGATAACAGTGTACGTTAGCGTTGAGAAGTCCAATCCGATTGCTGATTGGATGATTTCGCCGGCTTAGCTGGCTGGATTTCAGGAGATGTTCCGAAACGTAAACAAACAATAATGGAATTTTTTTTATAAAATCGGCAATAGTAAGTTAAGACATATTTTAAACATCCCATCAATAAGTAATTCATTATAAAAAAAGATAAACTTTGTCAGTGTTAATACTTTTTGAATACAAATTATACAAATTAAAATACAAATTAAAAATACTATTCTGGCCTTTAATGTAATAAATTTATAATTAAAAGTTTGTTACTTATCTTTAATCTTTAATATGGGGTGCAACTCGGTGACAATCTTACGATTCATACCGATTCATCGGAGTTAACGCCGTTGGCGCCGGACATTTGAGATCTGACATTAGCCGTTAGGCGGCTAGAGAGAGAGAGACCAGGAGAGCTGGTCAGAATCCAACGAGGGACGGGGCATGATTAGTGGACGTGGATTGACATAAAAGTCATTTTCCCAAAATATGGGTAGTCTTGGGAATTAGTACCATGGAACCATGCCACTTGGCGTGTGCGTGCCAAGTCCCTACTGTGATACTGTGATATGGATTTGACCAAAGTGACGGGCCGGAGGCCCCATACTTTTTCATCGGAATTGTGCCATAGGCTATGTCGAAATTATTTTATCTGATTGAAACTGTTAGGCAGTTTAGATAATGGAAGGGGGGGGGGGGGCAGTCAAAAAACTGGCTGAGGCTAGTTTCCTTGAAATGGAATGGATTTGAATACTATTATACTTTATAAATTAATTGTATATAGAGTATATGATTTAAAATATTGGTCATAAATGAACAATATTATATAATTACTTCTAACTTTTTAATTTATGTTACCTAAAATAATCAATAAGGATAACCTTTGTATTTAAATGTATTTATAAAAGCATTTGTCAAAAAAAAAAAAACTTTTATATTTTCATTTAGAGTAAGATTGATAATATGTGAATCAAGAACTTGTATCTTCCCAAAACTTATTATTTTTTTTTAGTTTAATCGCCCTGGCTAAAAAATATCAGCTATCTATTTTGTACACTCAAACTAAAGCACACCGCAACTACATGCTTCTCCCCCCAGCCATCAGACAAGTTATCCAACTCAGAAATAAAACAAGAAAAACATTTTCACAAAATTTTTGCCCAAAACTCAAAACTCAAATTAACGTCCTGAATCGAAAAATTAAAGAACTCGTCAAAAAACATAAAGAGAAAAAATGGGAAGAAAAAGTCGAGAGCCTCACAACATCCGACAACTCTATCTGGATAATGTCAAAAACACTCAAAAGGGAAAAGATCGCTAACAGACCCATTCACGGTGAAAATGGACTGGTGTACTTTGATTTTGAAAAAGCCGAAGCCCTTGCTGACCACTTGGAAAAAACATTCACCGAAAACATTGAGCCAAGTGACGATATCTTTGAAGATGAAGTCGAGCAGGAGCTCCGAGATTGGATCAGATGCCACCCTCCCCTTGGGAACCTCCCCCCCACCACTATCGATGAAACGACTGCAATCATCACTAAACTTAAACTCAAAAAAGCCCCTGGAATCGACCGAATTTCAAACAAGATGCTCAGAAACCTCCCTCACAAGCACATCAAGATTCTCATTCATATTTTTAATACATGCATTGAACAAGTACACTTCCCACAAATCTGGAAGAAAGCATTAGTAATAAATTTCCCGAAACCTGGCAAGGACCCCGTCATGCCAGCCAGCTATCGCCCCATCAGTCTCCTCCCAACACTAGCAAAAGTCTTTGAGAAAATAATACTCAACAGACTGCAGAAGCACACGTCGCACATCCCTAACGAACAATATGGTTTCATGCCGGGCAAATGTACAACGAAACAGCTTATAAGAATACTTGAATTTATTGGCCAAGGCATTTATAATCATGAAGCCTCCGCCATGCTGATGCTCGATGTTGCTAAAGCCTTCGATCGTGTCTACCACAAAGGCCTCATCACTAAACTCACTAGACTCAACCTACCTCAAGACCTAATACTCATCTTAAAGAACTATCTTAAAAATCGAACATTCCAAGTACGAGTTAATCAAGACATTTCCACCCATAGAAACATTGAAGCGGGCGTCCCCCAAGGTTCCCTGCTTGGACCTATATTATATTTATTCTATACATCTGATTTCCCCACATTTCATGATGACAGAATGAGCCAAATCGCTTTTTATGCAGACGACACAGCCATCATCACTAAGTCCAAAGACCCAAACCTAGCAATACGTAAACTCAATGAGAAAATGGAGGATATCGAAGACTGGTGCCGAAAATGGAAAGTGGCCATCAATGCATCTAAATCCAAATTACTCATAATAAGAAAATACAAGACACAAGACATTATTTATGAAAACGTCCTTCTCTTTGACGAGCAAATTCCCATAGTAAATCAAGCCAACTATCTGGGCCTCATTATCAACAATAAACTCACATGGTCGGATCATATCAAGCATGTTAAAAAGAAAGCCGCAGCTATCAATGCCAAATTAAGACCCCTCATCGGCAGACGATCAAAACTTAGCCTCAAACATAAGAAACTATTATATGAAGCAACAATACGCCCAATTTTCACCTACGCCTCCCCCGCCTGGGTCACAGCTACCAAAACTGAGATCAAACCACTTCAAGTCCTTCAAAATAATATTCTACGAGAAATCGTTAACGCACAAAGATTTATCAGAAATGCCCTCATTAGAAGAGATCTGAAGATCCCCACGGTTCATCAGTGGATCTCCAGGCTCAACATAAAGTTCTATTCCAAAGCCACCAAAAATGAAGACTTTAAAGAAAACTTGGCATATGAGATTCTATCAGATGACAAACGCACCAGACCATTTGCTGCCTTCTCTCTCTCTGACGCTGTGCTCTCGACCTCGTATTAATATTAAAACCTATAAAGGGTGGAATAACCACCCTTTCAAAAATATTTTAATTGGGTGGACGAATCGCCTTGTGCGGTTCCAAGCCCCGCCACGGCCTTCTTCAGCAATCCTCTGCCCCTCACAATCTCGTTCATTCCAGCAGCTGTCTCCCTCTGCAAAGGACACGCTCGACGCCAGTCTTCTTTTCGAACATTGCCACTTCCATTCCGATGAGCAGAAAGGTGCTTGGCTACGCCAAGCCGTATGCTGCTTTACTTACGCTTAAATGACTTAAATGACAACAACCCATACCACTCTGCATAAACTGCCGCCAGACTGGCCACGTCGCCTGTAGCAGAAGATGCCCGAGATTCCCGAAGTCCTCAGCTAAGCGGTCCCAGGTCAAGAAAAGAGCAAGTCGCTCTTCCACCAAAAGACCGCCAGCCAAACCTAATCGCCCAAACCAATTTAATTCCCAAACCATTCCTAACAGAAGTTTAAAAACTTCCCTGATTCCTCGCCCAAACCTTTTAAATTCCCTTGCAACTACCCGGCAGTTCCATGATGCTGCCGCTATGCTCGAGCTTTTTAAGGAACTAGCTCCCATCTTCTCCGGGGACGGCGGAATTGAAAGATTAATTCTTCGTCTTCGCGAGCAAAAGGAACCTCTTGCCAAGCTGCAAGTATTCTTTGATTTCTTCGCCAGCAAAGTCACCGATGCTGTGGCTCCTCCCCCTGGCCAACCAGAGGCCGGCTCAGCCTAGGCTTCGCCCTTCTGCTCCGCTCCTGCCTTTCCTGATGCCTGATGAGTTCAAAATATCATGGAAATCAATTTTAACCTCATGTGTTTTCAAGCATTCGTATGCAATCCGATCGGAGGTAATGGGGCCTTCGGCCCCGGGTACTCCGTAACCATTGTGAAATCTCATCACAACAACCCATTCCAGACTCTGCCTTTGAGTAGTATATACGTGTAGAAAGAGCTCCTTCTCTTCTCGTCTCATTTTGCGAATATTTAGCCTTTTTTAAATTAATTTTTATATTTTTGCATTCTGCTAGTAAATACCTACCGACTGATATAATTGCTTTAATTTTTAATAGAGTTTTTCAATTAATTACGGATTTTTAAAATTTTTCATCGGCAACGCGTGGCCGCGTACCGGTGCTCCGAATATTGCTGCCGACCCCTAAGCAGACCCTCTCGGCTTAGGCTTAAAAATTTCTCCGCCGAAATTTTGCACGTGTTTCCTGCTGTTTTCGATTCGGCGAAATTCCAGGCAGTGCTGGTTATTTCGGATTGGTATATTTTGTCGGTAGTGGCTGCACGTTGGGATTTTTTCTCGCGGAAATTTTCCACACGCTTCTATCGGGCGATATCCAATTCAGGAGAATCAGAGGAAGCTTATACTTCTCTGATATTGATCATTGCGATTTGTCTGGCAATAACTGTGAGAAGGCGAGACATTTCCATATTTTTCTTTTTCACTGAGTAAGTCCTTGGATTTCCGGCGGCAGTCAAACTCTAAAGCGGGCGTTCGCTTTGCTTAGGCGAGACTGTCGTCAGTCCTGTATTTCCTTGAGAGTACAGGACTTCCTTTGTATCCTAGGCACAGTATCGGATCGAATTTTTATTGTAGTAAAGGCTTTTTGAGTATCACAGTAAATCATTTTACTTCCTCACATTTTATATTATTATATATAAAATTATTTATCGACTCCAAAAAATGGAGAGCCAAACTGATTTGGACAGTGCTAGACTGCACAATATAATTGATAAGATGACTTTTCTGAGACAGGGAGAGATAGCTCCTGTTGATAAGGAGAAATTGGTAGAACTTAGAAAAGAGTTCCTAGGCATTTTAGATTCAATAAAATGCACATCAATTGGCCACGCACCTAGCCAAATCTCACAAAACAGCCCAAAACCTATGGCTACTGTTAACACTCACTTGATTGTGACTGCGCAAAAACAAGCGCCTTTTCTTAAATCTCACGTAAAGACAATTGAACATAAGTCGATAGCAAATGGGACCAAGTCCCAAAACGATGTGGCTTCCTCACAAGCTATCATCCCTCAGACAAACACAGCAGCTGCCAACGACTCAGCTAAGACAGTGACGAAAACTTTCTACACTAAGTCCCAAAAAACAACTGTGGCTTTTTCTCCAAAGCTAATTGTCGAGGCAAGAACTCATGCTAATGTTTTTGTCCCGCAGACACCTAGAAAAAAGGTAGATATCGTTGACTGGAATTCTCCAAATAAAACAAACAAACGAAATGTCCAGGTCGAAACATTCCAAGCTCTGGAAACTGCCAATTCTTTTGAACCTCTCGTTATAGACGAGGATGCTCAGAGCTCTGGTCAAGACGGAGATGAGGAGGGATTAAGTATACACAGTGAAAACTCTGACTGTGAGTCAATAGTAGCTGAAAGTAGACAACTCAGAAATCGAGTTATTGAAAAACTGACTAAAAAAGCTACGAATAATTCCGACAAACGTGGGAAAAAGGGAACTAAGGCCAAACCAATCCCCTCCCCCAGCATTCTCACTCAGCCTGATCTTCAGGCACCTGGGCCCTCTAATGATCCATCTTACGTCTTCCCAAATTTCGATAATGAAAATGGGGAAACACAAAGAGTAGAGGAGGCTTCTAATAATACACAGGGCAACACAGGGTATACATTTCCCAAGGCATCAGCTAAAATTACTCCAATCGTAGTAATCGATGCAAAATACACCTGGAAGTCCTTAGATAAACATTTGAAAGATAATGGTTTCGAGGGTGTTACAGCCAAACTAACTGGCGAATACACCTATACCATTAAACCCGTGGATATAAATGCCCACAGAGGTATAACAAAACTGTTCGACGATACGGGGGTTTTATACCATAGCTACGTTCTTCCCGTTGATAAAAACATTAAAGTGGTTATCAAACACTTGCCTAGAGATACAGATATTGGTGAGCTGACAGATGAATTAATTGACGAAGGGTTCAATATCATTGAACTGGTCCAGCTCACCAAAAGAGTCGACGGGGAGAAAATAAAACTTCCATTATTTCTCGTGACCCTTCCTAGATGCAAAACATCTAGTGAAATTTATCATCTTCAATATATCAACCGACTTAAGGTTGAAGTTGAAAGTTACAGGGGTAGACGTGGACCAACTCAATGCCATCGGTGCCAAAATTTTAATCATGCTCAGAGAACGTGTAAACATACACCTAGATGTGTACGATGCGGGGAAGAACATCTGACTGTAAAGTGTGATAAACCCAAAATAACAACTCCAGTGTGCTGCCTGTGTTCCGGAGCACACACGGCCAATTGGAGTGGCTGTCCGAATAGACCCCAAACGAATGTACGTTCAGTGCCTTCGAGGCCTACTTTAAATATACCGCAGATAGTGCAAAATCCCAGCACAAACAATTCAAATACTGAAATGCCTAGTGCCCCAAACGTCGGCGATATAAGCTACCCAGACACTAGGACTGTCCCTAAATCCTTAAACTTAAATCAACTGTATAATAATAGAGTGTATGTCAATAAGTCTTATGCTCAGGCGGTAAACTTACCCATCCCAGCTACATCAAATACTCAGACTAACTCACAAGCTGAGGTTGTCCTAGAAAGGCTTGAATCTCTGGTAGACTGGCTAAAAAACTCAGGTCTTGTAGAAATTCTACAAAGTTTAAAAGATGGATCCACAATTCAAGTAAAACAAGTCAATCGCACTCAAACCCATAATGAATAACAAAAATAATAATTTTTCACCAATTACGATTGCTAACTGGAATGCAAATGGAATCAGAGAAAAACTTGTTGAACTCAAAGATTTCATACTCGAACATAACATTGACATCTGCCTCATTACTGAAACGCATCTATCAGCAGGACATTCGCTCAAAATGGCAAACTATCACACATATCGAGCGGATAGACAAAGTCGAAGAGGTGGAGGAGCAGCAATACTCGCCAAGAGGTCTCTTCAAACCTCACTCACACATACTAGTAATGATAAAGGTTTTGAGGAGGTCACAATAACACTCTCTCGTAAACACAACAATATCAATATCACATCTATTTACAATCCTCCCACACACATCCTCACAGAAGATGATATAAAATACCTTATTCCAGACAACATCCAAACAATAATAGGCGGCGATCTAAATGCCAAAAATAATATCTGGGGCTGCAGATCCAACAATAAAAATGGCAAAGAGATCCGTAAATATCTTAAAAAATTCAGCATAAAAGTTGTTGCTCCATCCCGACCGACTTATGTCCCAAACAACCCCCGCCAAAGGCCTGATATTCTGGACATCATCCTTACTAACACACAAATCCATATGTGTTCGTGCGTAGTGAACGACCTATCATCTGACCATCTACCGGTAATCACATCTGTAGGCATATCCAAACCAGATGATAATTATGGGAAACCTAGAACTGACTGGACTCTTTTCAATAACATCCTTTCAGTTAAAAATCACTCTGATCTCCAACTTGAATCTCCTAAACAAATAGAAAAATCAATAGCCCAATTCACTTCAGAACTTCAAGAAGCGCAAAAAGAGGCGACTTCCATAATTGAATTACCACCAAACTATCTTATTCTCCCTAAACAAATTAAACAAATAATAAGTCTCAGAAACTGGGTGCGTAAAAGACATCAACGAACACTGGACCCTAATCTCAAAAGGGAAGTTAATAAACTTAATAAAGAAATAAAAGAACTCTGTAAAAATCACAGAACTGAAATGTGGGAAGACAAGGACGTCTCCTTGTGCACTTCGGATAACTCTATTTGGAAAATATCTAGAAGCTTAAGGACCCCAAGCACCATTATTAGGCCTATACATGGTGAACAGGGCCTCGCCTATTCAAATGATGAAAAAGCGGAGGCTTTTGCGGACGAGATGGAGCACCAATTTACAGAAAACATAGATCCTTCAGATGACGATTTTGAGGGGATAGTCAGAGGAGAGGTCAATATGTATATAAGGACTCATAAATTTAACTGTTCACTAGACCCAACTAACCTAGACGACATTAAATACATAATTCATAAACTTAAAAAGAAAAAATCTCCTGGAAAAGATAATATCAACAATAAAATGCTCAAAAACCTGCCAGAGAGTTCAATCCAAAAGCTTCTAAACATCATTAATGCATGTTTAATAAATACCTACTTCCCAAGCTACTGGAAAGAGGCTACAATTATCATGCTTCCCAAGCCAGGCAAAAACCCTGTCCAACCGTCCAGTTATCGCCCAATTAGTCTTCTACCATCCATGGCTAAAGTCTTTGAGCGGGTGATAAATGAACAAATCAAGCCACATCTGGTAAATATACCATCCGAGCAATATGGATTCTTACGGGGCAAATCAACAACCCATCAGCTGGTAAGAATAATGGAATTTATAGGGGCGGCTGCCCATAATAAGCAATCTTCTGCCCTGCTCATGCTAGATGTGGCAAAGGCCTTCGACAGGGTCTGGCACTTAGGACTCATCAAGAAGCTGATTGACTGCGGCCTTCCTCCAGGTCTAATCATACTCTTAAGATCCTACCTCACCAAGAGGAGATTTAACATCAGAGTTGGTAATGATATCTCCTCCAGTAGACAAATTGAAGCTGGTGTTCCCCAGGGCTCGATCCTCGGTCCATTACTCTACTTGTTTTATACAATGGACTTTCCTGCATTCCGATCCGACCACAACTGTCTCACGGCATTCTATGCCGATGACACCGCAGTTGTCTGTAAATCTCTAAATCCAAACCATGCAGTAGAGAAACTACAAGAACAAGTAGATGAGATCGAGACCTGGTGTGAAAACTGGAAAGTTGCCATCAATGCACAAAAATCCAAAATCCTGTTGGTGAGGAAAATTAAAAAACCCTGTCCCATCAAATCAGTTATTAGTCTCTTTGGCGAGCCTATCCCAATTGTAGACAAAGCTAAGTATTTCGGACTGACAATAAACAATAGACTGAACTGGGAGCACCACGTTCAAAATGTTAGAAACAAAGCGAAAGCCGCAATGTCAAATCTCCGTCCCATAATTGGTCGAAAATCTAAAATGCCCCTTAACAAAAAGAGGCTTATATACACATCTACAATCCGACCCATACTAACGTATGCTTCTCCAGTGCTTACAACCCTTAACAAGACTGAATCCACCGCCCTCCAGCGTTGCCAAAACTCTATTCTAAGAGAGTTGGTTAACGCGGAACGTTATGTTCGTGACACCCTAATCCACAGGGATCTTAAAATTGATTCTTTGGCCACTTTTATGGCTAAGATTAATACTAAATTTTATAAGAATAACTTAGCACGCGACTCAGATTTCAGAAGCTCCATCCAATATGAAATTCTCAAGGAAGACAGAAATATAAGACCCTTTGCGGCATTTTACATGTCAGATGCCGTTATGTCCTTCATATAACGAGCGACCAATATTTTAAATCATATACTCCATATACAATAAATTAATAAAGTAAAATAGTATGCAAATCTCTTCCATTTCATGGAAACTAGCCTCAGCCAGTTTTTGACTGGCAAACCCTTCCTCCATTATCTAAACTGAATACCAGTTTCAATCAGACAAAATAATTTCGACATAGCCTATGGCACAATTCCGATGAAAAAGTATGGGGCCTCCGGCCCGTCACTTTGGTCAAATCCATATCACAGTCACAGATCACAACAAGAGATTCTCTGGCCACTTTTATGGCTAAGATTAATACTAAATTTTTATAAGAATAACTTAGCACGAGTCTCAGATTTCAGAAGCTCCATCCAATATGAAATTCTCAAGGAAGACAGAAATATAAGACCCTTTGCGGCATTTTACATGTCAGATGCCGTTATGTCCTTCATATAACGAGCGACCAATATTTTAAATCATATACTCCATATACAATTAATTTATAAAGTATAATAGTATTCAAATCCATTCCATTTCAAGGAAACTAGCCTCAGCCAGTTTTTTGACTGCCCCCCCCCCCCCTTCCATTATCTAAACTGCCTACCAGTTTCAATCAGATAAAATAATTTCGACATAGCCTATGGCACAATTCCGATGAAAAAGTATGGGGCCTCCGGCCTGTCACTTTGGTCAAATCCATATCACAGTTATCACAACAAGACTGAGTCCACCGCCCTCCAGCGTTGCCAAAACTCTATTCTAAGAGAATTGGTTAACGCGGAACGTTATGTGCGTGACACCCTAATCCACAGGGATCTTAAAATTGATTCTCTGGCCACTTTTATGGCTAAGATTAATACTAAATTTTATAAGAATAACTTAGCACGAGACTCAGATGTCAGAAGCTCCATCCAATATGAAATTCTCAAGGAAGACAGAAATATCAGACCCTTTGCGGCATTTTACATGTCAGATATGCCGTTATGTCCTTCATATAACGAGCGACCAATATTAAATCATATACAATAAATTTATAAAGTATAATAGTATTCAAATCCATTCCATTTCAAGGAAACTAGCCTCAGCCAGTTTTTTTACTGCCCCCCCCCCCTCCATTATCTAAACTGCCTACCAGTTTCAATCAGATAAAATAACTTCGACATAGCCTATGGCACAATTCCGATGAAAAAGTATGGGGCCTCCAGCCCGTCACTTTGGTCGAGTCCATATCACAGTATCACAGTAGAAAATATCCAGAAGATTAAGGACCCCAAGCACCATTATTAGGCCAATAAATGGTGAACAGGGCCTTCCTTGCCTATTCAAATGATGAAAAAGCGGAGGCTTTTGCGGACGAGATGGAGCGCCAATTTACAGAAAACTTTGATCCTTCAGATGACGATTTTGAGGAGATAGTCAGAGGAGAGGTCAATATGTATATAAGGACTCATACATTTAACTGTTCACTTGACCCAACTAACGTAGACGACATTAAATACATAATTCATAAACTTAAAAAGATAAGATCTCCTGGAAAAGACAATATCAATAGTAAAATGCTCAAAAACCTGCCAGAGAGTTCAATCCAAAAGCTTCTAAACATCATTAATGCATGTTTAATAAATACCTACTTCCCAAGCTACTGGAAAGAGGCCACAATTATCATGCTTCCTAAGCCAGGCAAAGACCCTGTCCAACCGTCCAGTTATCGCCCAATTAGCCTTCTACCATCCATGGCTAAAGTCTTTGAACGGGTGATAAATGAACAAGTCAAGCCACATCTGGTAAATATACCATCCAAGCAATATGGATTTTTACGGGGCAAATCAACAGCCCACCAGCTGGTAAGAATCATGGAATTTATTGGGGAGGCTGCCCATAACAAGCAATCTTCTGCCGCTCATGCTAGATGTGGCAAAGGCCTTCGACAGGGTATGGCACTTAGGAATCATCAAGAAGCTGATTGACTGCGGCCTTCCTCCAGGTCTAATCATACTCTTAAGATCCTACCTCACCAACAGGAGATTTAACATCAAAGTTGGTAATGATATCTCCTCCAGTAGACAAATTGAAGCTGGTGTTCCCCAGTGCTCGATCCTCGGTCCATTACTGTACTTGTTTTATACAATGGACTTTCCTGCATTTCGATCAGACCACAACTGTCTCACGGCATTCTATGCCGATGACACAACAGTTGTCTGTAAATCCCTAAATTCAAACCATGCAATAGATAAGCTCCAAGGAAAAGTAGATGAGATCGAGACCTGGTGTGAAAACTGGAAAGTTGCCATCAATGCACAAAAATCCAAAATCCTGTTGGTGAGGAAAATTAAAAAATCCCGTCCCATCAAATCAGTCATTAGTCTCTTTGGCGAGCCTATCCCAAATGTAAATAAAGCCAAGTATGTTGGACTAACAATAAAAAATAGACTGAACTGGGAGCACCACGTTCAAAATGTTAGAAACAAAGCGAAAGCCGCAATGTCAAATCTCCGTCTCATAATTGGTCGAAAATCTAAAATGCCCCTTAACAAAAAGAGGCTTATATACACATCTTTAATCCGACCCATACTAACGTATGCTTCTCCACTGCTCACAACCCTCAACAAGACTGAGTCCACCGCCCTCCAGCGTTGCCAAAACTCTATTCTTAGAGAGTTGGTTAACGCGGAACGTTATGTTCGTGACACCCTAATCCACAGGGATCTAAAAATTGATTCTTTGGCCACTTTTATGGCTAAGATTAATACTAAATTTTATAAGAATAACTTAGCACGAGACTCAGATTTCAGAAGCTCCATCCAATATGAAATTCTGAGGAAAGACATAAATATAAGACCCTTTGCGGCATTTTACATGTCAGATGCCGTTATAACGAGCGACCAATTTTAAATAATATATTCCCTATACAATACATTAATAAACTATAACAGTGTTCAATTCCATTTCATGGAAACTGACATCAGCCAGTTATTGACTGGCACCCCTCCCGCCACTAACTAAACTGCCTACCAGTTTCAATCAGATAAAATAACTTCGACATAGCCTATGGCACAATTCCGATGAAAGAGTATGGGGCCTTCGGCCCGTCACTTTAGTCAAATCCATATCACAGTACAGTAGAGGCAAATGCGCTAAAAGGTAAAAAATAATATTTAATTTTACCACCAAGTTGAAAAAATTGAATTATTTAATATTAATTTTATACTTATTAACTTTTAACCAACTTTTAATCAACTTCCAACTTTTAAAACAAAATAAACATTTAATATGATATTAACTTAACATTTTGCCAAAGTAAGGCGAGAGCCCACGTCAGTCAGGTTTTTGACATGCTCCGCCAAAATTAGGTTTTTCTCAAATTTAACTGCTCTAAACTGTTAACTGCTCGAGTCTTTCATTGTTGACCATGGCGGATAATAGAAGGGAGGATTTTCCAGATTTTTCAAGGTGAAAAAGATGATCCACTTCTGGTGGACTACAATGTGAAAATTGAACAACTTCATGATTCCTGGGATTCGCTGAAGAAAAAGGACCGGGTCTCCCTCTCGAGGAAGATTCGGAAGATTGAGAAAGAACTCAACTCCAAACTTCAAGCTGCACCCACCGAAATCATTGTCCCACCTAAGACTAAGTCAATGTCCATGGCGGACGAAGTCTTGCAGGCCATGTCTGCTGCAATGCGCAAACCAAGTGTGCATCCTCATCCCCCCTCGCGGGCGGAACTGTCGGCGCATACACAGAACACTAACGAACAATTTCTCACTCGTGAGATTAATAAACTTTCTGACGCGGGGACTCAACAGATGTCAACAAGCCAACTTCAAGAGGGTTCGGAACTGACATCTGTGGATAACCACACAAACGAACAATCCCACTCTATGGAAATCGGTGAAGAGGGGACCAATGTTCCCCCCCCCCCCTCCCATCTTCCTGAAAACAAAGTCTGACATCCGTCAGCATCTTTCGGAAATTAACAAACTCTCATGTGGAACAGTCAAATGTGAAACATCGGGGGAATTCATCAAAATCCAGGTAACAAATGCCACTTTGTGTATCTCTATCAATGACTATCTTAAAAGTCAAAATTGTGACTTCTTCACCTTCACGCCTAAAAAAGAAATTCCATTAAAAATTATCATTAAAGGTATTCCATCGGAATTTAAGCCCGAGGAAGTTCAGGAAGAATTAATTAAATTGGAATTTCAAGTCACCAATGTCGTGCAGTTTTCTCGAAAAAACAAAAAACCGATTGGCATTTTTCTCGTAGAGTTGCCAAAAACTTCTGATAACGAAAAAATCCTGAATATAAAACAGCTCTGTTTTATGACTGTTAAATGTGAACTTTATAAAAATAAGAAAAAGCCTATCCAATGTTACAAGTGTAACCACTTTGGTCATACTGCTTCCAACTGTAACATGCCTACACGCTGCTTAAAATGCGGCGCTAACCATGAAACTCGTTCTTGTGAAATTAAGTGGGTTGAGCACCCTGAGTGCATTAATTGCGGAACGGTTGGACATGTGGCCTCTTGGCGCCAATGCCCTGCCTATCCGAAAACTAAAGAAAACCCTGCCCAACCCAAAGAAAAACCCGTTACAGCAAAACCTGTGCCGGCTCAAAACGGAAAAGTAATACGTAAAGAGCAAGTACAAACCGCTGTTAACAAATCTAATGTTCAACCCTCACCGACCCAATCTGATGTGCTTAAAGAGTTTGTATCACTTATTGAGTTGATGAAAGAACTTACAGAACTTTTCCGTGGGGATCAAGGAATCTTGCTCCTTACTAACTCCTTAAAAAATCAACCGCAAGCCGCGGAAAAGGTGAAAGCCTTCATCACCTTCTTTTCGGAGGAAGCTTAGAAAATGAACCTAAGCTCCTTCGATTTCCTTTCACAACTAATGAAAATTGTGCGGAGGCAACGGCGCACACTCATCATGGAGTCGCTGGACCCTCCCAACACAAGAAACTAAACTTTCAGTGCTAAAAACTCTATTTTTCCGTGTTGTTTTGACCCGTCAATGCAATACAAGCTTCAAGAACTCTCAACCAATGACTTTCTTCTTTTGTGCGGAAGAACCGTCGCACACTCCTTGAGCTGTGCTTGGCTCCTCCCACCTTGGAACCATTAACTTTCTGTGCCAAAAACAAGAAAAACCGTGTTGTTTTGACCCACCAATGAGAAACAAGTACTCAACCAATGGGAACATTTCACCCACTTAGTGACCTTTTTACTCATGGAAAAGACGGTATTACTCCGCTCGCGGAGTGATACGACGAACTACTTACAAAACAAGCCAATTTCTAACCCCTCCAATCAGGTTGGAGCTGAACTTATGATCAACCTATCGTTATTGACTATTACTGGATGTGCTCTCTCGGACATGTTTTCGGTGCCCTTACTTAGGAACTAAACTTAGTGACTTTCCAATGCCATCACAGTTCCAGTCCGATGCTCGTGAAGTGAGGTCGTGTTTTCAAGAGGCTCCTGTCCAGTTCCCGTGTTCGAGCTCCCGAGTGCCCCGCGCTCGGCCGTGTTCCCGCCGGCGATCCCGAGTTGGTTTATTGTATGACACTGGGTTGCAGCCTTTTTCAAGGCTAATCATTAGCGATCGGTGGTGCATTTAAACTAGCGAGAAGCAGAAGTTGCAGCGTGTAGCAGATCAAGGTGTAAGATCTAATTCTTTTTAAGAAACGTAAGTCCGAGGTCTCCGATGGTAGCGTAACTCTACAGAGCGGTTCCCCGTTTCTTAGGTGAAACTACCATTAGCTGCCAATTCCCCGAAGGGTGGTTTGGTACGCTTTCTGTTTGCCCGGCAGTAGTATATTTTTCTATCTAGGCTTGGCTCTTGGTAAAAAGCCATGTCCTCTCCTCCTTCCACAACCACTTCGGATTCCTCTTTAAGGGTCCCTCAGGCTGAAGTGGTTGATTCCCTTTCAGTGGTAGGGAATGTTAGGTTAGGGAATGATAGGTTAGGCACCCCGGCTCCCGGTGGGAGTTCGATGAATTCTTTTTCAGACAAAGTTTCAGATCTCGGAGACTCCCGGTAGGAGCTCACAGGTTGATCTTTCAGGCGGCGAGATGCCCCGCGGAGGCCCAGACGGCCAAGTAAGTTCAGCGACTCCCGGTGGGAGCTCGCAGGTAAATTTTCAGATGGAGCTGCTCGACTGCACCATGCAGCGAGAAATCATCGAAGTAAGTGAAAGGATCAAACACTTAATGAGGATCCAAAACAAGTCTTTACCCCAGGGCGACGAACTCACTATGTTATGGGCTAGAAGGCACGAGCTAAAGATGAGCGATGCTCACCTCACGCTTCAACCTTTAATAGAAAACCTAGATAAACAGCAAGTAAGAGCTGTTACAGTTAATGGGGGAAATGAGGAGTTCATTACTCCCAAGAAAACGTCCAAACGGACTCGGGAATGCGTAAGCCCCGAGCCTTTGGAGGTTACAAACAAATTCGCCGCTCTAGAAACAGGCGAAAACACCACAACAAACACTGACATGGATACTAGTGATCCCACACCATTTGTAGCAGCCCCTAGGACGAACATCCAAAAAATCCCCCCGATTGTAATTACGAACCCAAATATAAATTGGAAGGAACTGTCGAAAGCCCTAAAGGACGCTGGCTTAAGCGCCTTTAGCGGCAAGGCATCGGGCGAGACTCTTAACTTAAAGGTCTCGACCGAAACAGACTACAGGAACGCTACGAATACCCTCACTAATATGGGGATACCGTATCATACCTATAAGTTAAAGGGAGAAAGAACGTTGAAGGCAATTTTAAGGAATGTCCCAGCCGATATGGGTGAGCATATCATTAAGGAAGAGTTAAAGCAAGAGGGCTACGATGCAATAACCGTATTCCAATATTCAAAAACTAAGGATGGGTTTAAGATACCGATTCCGGTCTACTTCTTAGAACTTGATAACACACCTGAAAACAAAAACATTTATAACTTAGCGGAACTCATGAACTTAAAAGTTCGCGTGGACCCCTACCGAAAATCTAAACAGCCAACACAGTGCCACAAATGTCAGCGATATGGCCACGCCCAATCAGGCTGCAGGAACCCAGTACGTTGCGTTAAATGTGCGGGTACCCATCTTACAGCTGAGTGTCCCACCAGGGGCCGCATTGATTCGCCCAAATGCGCCCTTTGTGAAGGACCTCACACGGCCAATTTCAGGGGGTGCCCTAAGTACCCCAAGAAAAACACAAACGACGAATTCGTCCAACCCAACACACACGAACAACAGACCAGAGGCTCCGCACTAATGGATAACTCCGCCCACCAAACAAACCCCGCCCCCTCCTTAGTGAGGCCAGGGGTCAGCTTCTCAAACGCTGTTTCTGCACCACAGACACCAGCACCAGTTATAACTGCGCCCCCGGCGCCAACCCAACACACACAACAACAACCAGCACCCACGGTTCAAGAGGAAGAAGGAGAAGAGAGTACCTTAGATTACATCAGGCAATTCCAGTCCTTCATGAAATCATTTAACTTAAAGCAAATCTTAAATTTACTCAAAAATACCGCCGCAAAATTTAAAACAGCTAAGGGCATAATGGCAAAATTAGAAGTAGGGTTTAGTGCCTTCGAAGAGTTAGTAAATATGTTAAATTATGAATAAATTACACCACAGGGGAACTCACACTTTTACACCCACATTCTACACAGAAGTAGGCTTTGCAAATTTAAATGGACTCAGAAAACAGTTAGAGGAGGTGAAAGACTTCATTATTGAGAAAAATCTAGACATTATGTTGGTCAACGAAACGCATCTTCGTCCAAGTGACAATGCGAAAATAGCTAACTATAAATTATTTAGGAAAGACAGGTTAATCAATAAAGGTGGAGGAGTGGCCATTTACATAAAAAGCAGCTTTAAATGCCCTAAGCCCTAAGAAGGCTAACAGATGCACCATGGTATGTCAGAAACACAATACTACACAACGACCTCAAAATGGACACCATAGACACAGCAATATTAACTATCTCACACAACTACAACATGGCACTCGAAAACTCAGACATACAACACCTTAAAGAAATCATACAGTATGATCACGAGGTAAACCAGAAATATAAAAGACCAAGAACCATTCACCACGACCCCACCTGGTAGGCTTTTCTAGACTTGCTTGTCACATAGACATGTCAAATTTCCGACAGCTGCTCCTTAGCTAGTAGCCAGGTTATGTTATTGTCCTCAATGTTGTGTATTTTGCATCTTATAATAATAAAATATGTACTAAAAATCACTTGTTGTCTCTACTTATTTCTAACACACACCATCTACTGATGTTATCTTTTCAGGTTTTCTAACGAACACGCGTTTAGCCTTAGGGCCCCCAACCCCCATCAATTAATTAGTAACTTCTTAGTTAAACTTAATTCCCGCTAACGTTATTCTGTTTACTAGACTTATTTCGATGAAGGTGTAAGGACCTCCGGTCGACACACCGTAAGGTTAATTCCGATTTCCGACTTTCCAATGCCTTCCTCCCTCGTCTGATGTGCGAATTTCTCTGGGAATTCGAGTGTGAATGTGGATTTGACGTCCGTTTGTGTTTTGTGTTGTGCTGTGACTGTGTTGTCTACCAATGAAACTCTCATCATGTTCTATTAATGTTAGTAATTTAAGTGTGGGTTAAAGGGCCTTCGGCCCTAGGTACCATATATTAAAAAATGCCGATTGCGAAAATCATTTCGCAATCGGCGCCAAAATATATGTATATTTTTTGTAAATTGACACCAACTTAAAAAAGTTGTAATAAGTATAAAATTGATGTTAAACAATTCAATTTTTTCAACTTGGTCATAAAATTTAAAATTAGTTTTTAGCGCATTTTCCTTAAGTCGCTTTTTTTTTTTAAAGATTATTTTATTTTTCCTTTTTAGTTTTTAATTTAGCAGGGGGCTTCGCCCTAGGGATGAGCTTAGCAGTTACTCTAAAAGAACGATAATTATTACGATATCATTGACAAATAACTAACATGTTCTTTTATAGTACAACATGACATAATTTAGAACATTGTGTTATGCTTATTCTAATGTGGTTCAATATTAGAAGAAAAGGATGAAAAATGTAATACATATACAATTACAAAAATAACATTAAATTGAAATTTTTATATTGCGTTAAGCCATCTGTTTTAAAACTATTTTTAAAAAATTTTATTCCACTATTTTTAGACAGTTTATATAATTTCGGTACGTCGGCTATTCGACTTGTTTATTAACATTTTTTAAACTTATTTACGCTTTGTCAAAAATATGTACATGACATTTTTGAAGACAATGCGAATATATCTTTTAAAGGCCAAGAAATACTCAACTTGTAGCAAAAAAACGAAATTTGCTCAAACGTGCTTGAACTAACTAAATAAGCGCCGAGTTCAAACACACACATCTGCACTACAAAGAAAACTTTCCCTTTTCCCCTCTGTCACACGAACATACAAATTATCCTAGATAGTTGAATAAAAAGCACACCAGAAATATTATATAAAATCCCTTCTCTCAAAAAAACACGGATATTCCTCCCCTTAAATCCTTCATTCGAAAATGCGAAGAAACAATGATCACTCAAGAACCGCCGCATAATTTATCACAGAATTGAGTTAACCGCAATTGATGCCTCGACAAACGCTCACGTTACTCAAGGCTAGTAGATTTATAATAATAGAAGGTGTGCTCGTTCTCGCGCTTTTGAAAGTGGGCAAGGAAAGCACATTTTTGCTCCGCCTTACTATGGGTTTTTGATCATTCTCATTGGCTATGTGTTTCAAGCATTGCTACTCAGGTTCGCTCCCCGGTTGGGTAACAACTGGTGATTTAATTTTTAATTAGCAAAATAATGTAAATATCTGTAAATAATTGTGTTCAGGTAGCTTCACTACTTATCCGTCCTTATTTTTATGTCCCCGTATTTTACTTGATTGAAATTGTAACTCATTTAATATGTCCAATACAAATGCATTGACCGGATGGTTCCGACCCTCATTTTACTCTTTCAAAATTCATGGACATGCTCTCGTGGCAGTTAATATTATTTTAATGCGCTTAATTTATTAAGCAAATCTTTTGCAATTTTTACATGCTAAATGCAATCCTTAAAATATAATTTAAACTCATAAAATGCAGCAAACACTAAATAAAAAAAAAAGCGAATATAACTTTTAAATAGTTTACAAAAAAACGAATAGATAGCAGTACTTCACGAGCCATTGGTTCATATAGACTAAAATTAATTTCACGTTATTTTAATAACTAAACTCTGCAATTCGATTCAAATTGTTATGAAGCAAATTTTAACTTTTTTCTTTTAAATAAATTCATGATTAGTTAAAAACTAAAATTCTTGTTAAATTCAGTTTGCTCTGTAGACTCATAAAACGACTGTACAAACGAGAGCATTAGACACGCCCAGGAGGCGGAGGTAGGTGTCACTATGACGTCAAAAATATGCTTTCCCCGCCTTCCGTCAGAAAGCGCGAGAACGAGCACATCTCTCTCTCTCTCTCTCTCTCTATATATATATATATATATATAAAACTGCATCAAACCTCCCCGACACAAGAAATGAACTCTGCCATCCTTTCCGCAAGACAACATCAGTAAAATATCCTGACTCAGATAAACGATACAATATCTCAAAAAAAAAAAATATTTTAAACCAATGAATTTTATCGTAATAGTATTTTATCGCAATAATATTTTTTCTTAAAAGTATCAAGGAATAGTTTGAATAGTTTTCAATCGTTCGTTAACCCTTTGCACTCCGATGTCGCCTATCAGGCGACAACGTAACGACTCGTTCTTTTGGTTCCCTGTTCTTTAAAATAAACGAGAGAGAGAGAGAGATTTCGAGATGTTCTGGAGTACCTGGGGCCGAAGGCCCCCTAACCTCCATCATGAGTGCAAGATTGCATTTGAAACACCTGAGGTGAACTGGATGTTCCCTGGGATAAAGAAGTTCTCAGCATACCGTCCGGACGAGGAAGGCGCGGGAGCGGTGCAGAAGGGGCGGAGCCTAGGCTGAACCAGCTTCTGGTTGGCCAGGCGGAGGAGCCACAGCATCGGAGACTTTGCTGGCGAAAAAGTCAAAGAAAACTTGCAGCTTGGCAAGTGGATCTTTTTGCTCGCGAAGACGGAGAATCAGTCTTTCGATTCCGCCATCTCCGGAGAAAATAGGAGCTAGTTCTTTAAACAGCTCAAGCATAGCGGTAGCGTCCTGAAACTGCCGGGAAGTTGCAAGAGTCTTTAGAAGGTTCGGGCGTGGAATCAGGAGGGAAGTTGTTAGGCTTCTGCTAGGAGTGGGCTGGGAGTTGGATTGGCTCGTTCGATGATGTTTGGCCGGCAGTCTTTTGGTGGAAGATCGGCTTGATCTTTTCTTAACCTGGGACCGCTTGGCCGGGGGCTTCGGGAAGGATGGGCATCTTCTGCTACAGGCGACGTGGCCAGTCTGGCGGCAGTTAATGCAGAATGGAATGGCGGCTCTGGGAAGGGCGCAGTCTCTGGTTGCATGACATCCTTCACACTTCAGACAGCGCGCCTTCATAAAGCATAGTGCACTGGTGTGAAATAAATGAGAACGGCGGGATCTTGTATTTAAAAAAAAAAAACATCGATTTCTTTTCAAATTGTTCTCTTTTCAGATCCGAAACAGAAAATGATTTTCTCCCGCTATGAGCAAAAAAAAAAAAAAAAAATTATAGAAAACGGAACAGAAAGAGGAATAACTGTTCCGTGGAAAGAACGCAAATGTCAAAGATGTTCGCGGAGTACAAAGGGCTAATATTTGGACATGGATTTACATGATTTCGGATGCACTAACATTTTCGACCACGGGCCGCCCCTAAAGTGGTGGGGATTCTCTTAGCACTTGTGGGGAAAATACCCCACCAACTTTATGTGAAAATATTCCCTGTTAACAATATCCAAAAACGGATCGGTAAAAGTGTCCCTAGCGGCAGTTTCCGTAAAAACGAGCGATGTGACACACTTTGAAGTACATATTTACGTACTACATCAAGGACGCTGTAGACATACAAAACGAGTTCACATTTTAAGGTTCTAGTTTATAATAAAATGTATTTACCCCTAAAATTGCTGTTCCTTTACTACCACTAGCCAGTTAAATTAAGGTCTTTCATATAAATTAAATTTTTTATAAAATTAAATATGTCACTTTAATTGTTTTGTTATATAAATAATGTGCTGTGTGTTGTACTTGTTACGATAATGAGCACAAGTTTTAAAAAAAATCGTCATACGATAGGGAAGTGCGATGAGGATTGAGAGTAATTTCCCGCCAAGTGGGTATTTTCAAAGCTTTTGGGTAATTGCGGGTAAATTTCTATTCAATTTTTTTCATGAAATTGTTGGCAATGATATTTATCCCAATAAATTATTTAACAGCTATAAGTGGCAACAGTATTTAATCAATAAGTGATAAAAAAAAAAAAGCTTATCGCGCATGCGTAGAAGATGAGCGGTTGGGCATGTTTATAACCAAACTACAAAAGAGTGCCTACTATGGGCCTGATTCTCATCTCCTTACGGGTTGGACAGGCAGGCAAATTAGCGTTGGACTCGATCCTAACGCTAATTGGCGATTCTCATCTCGAGCATCCGCCTGACGGATTTTTCGATAGACCAATTTTTTACGGAAAGTTTATCGTCTGCTACTGAGCAGACGATAACAGTGTACGTTAGCGTTGAGAAGTCCAATCCGATTGCTGATTGGATGATTTCGCCGGCTTAGCTGGCTGGATTTCAGGAGATGTTCCGAAACGTAAACAAACAATAATGGAATTTTTTTTATAAAATCGGCAATAGTAAGTTAAGACATATTTTAAACATCCCATCAATAAGTAATTCATTATAAAAAAAGATAAACTTTGTCAGTGTTAATACTTTTTGAATACAAATTATACAAATTAAAATACAAATTAAAAATACTATTCTGGCCTTTAATGTAATAAATTTATAATTAAAAGTTTGTTACTTATCTTTAATCTTTAATATGGGGTGCAACTCGGTGACAATCTCACGATTCATACCGATTCATCGGAGTTAACGCCGTTGGCGCCGGACATTTGAGATCTGACATTAGCCGTTAGGCGGCTAGAGAGAGAGAGACCAGGAGAGCTGGTCAGAATCCAACGAGGGACGGGGCATGATTAGTGGACGTGGATTGACATAAAAGTCATTTTCCCAAAATATGGGTAGTCTTGGGAATTAGTACCATGGAACCATGCCACTTGGCGTGTGCGTGCCAAGTCCCTACTGTGATACTGTGATATGGATTTGACCAAAGTGACGGGCCGGAGGCCCCATACTTTTTCATCGGAATTGTGCCATAGGCTATGTCGAAATTATTTTATCTGATTGAAACTGTTAGGCAGTTTAGATAATGGAAGGGGGGGGGGGGGGCAGTCAAAAAACTGGCTGAGGCTAGTTTCCTTGAAATGGAATGGATTTGAATACTATTATACTTTATAAATTAATTGTATATAGAGTATATGATTTAAAATATTGGTCATAAATGAACAATATTATATAATTACTTCTAACTTTTTAATTTATGTTACCTAAAATAATCAATAAGGATAACCTTTGTATTTAAATGTATTTATAAAAGCATTTGTCAAAAAAAAAAAACTTTTATATTTTCATTTAGAGTAAGATTGATAATATGTGAATCAAGAACTTGTATCTTCCCAAAACTTATTATTTTTTTTTAGTTTAATCGCCCTGGCTAAAAAATATCAGCTATCTATTTTGTACACTCAAACTAAAGCACACCGCAACTACATGCTTCTCCCCCCAGCCATCAGACAAGTTATCCAACTCAGAAATAAAACAAGAAAAACATTTTCACAAAATTTTTGCCCAAAACTCAAAACTCAAATTAACGTCCTGAATCGAAAAATTAAAGAACTCGTCAAAAAACATAAAGAGAAAAAATGGGAAGAAAAAGTCGAGAGCCTCACAACATCCGACAACTCTATCTGGATAATGTCAAAAACACTCAAAAGGGAAAAGATCGCTAACAGACCCATTCACGGTGAAAATGGACTGGTGTACTTTGATTTTGAAAAAGCCGAAGCCCTTGCTGACCACTTGGAAAAAACATTCACCGAAAACATTGAGCCAAGTGACGATATCTTTGAAGATGAAGTCGAGCAGGAGCTCCGAGATTGGATCAGATGCCACCCTCCCCTTGGGAACCTCCCCCCCACCACTATCGATGAAACGACTGCAATCATCACTAAACTTAAACTCAAAAAAGCCCCTGGAATCGACCGAATTTCAAACAAGATGCTCAGAAACCTCCCTCACAAGCACATCAAGATTCTCATTCATATTTTTAATACATGCATTGAACAAGTACACTTCCCACAAATCTGGAAGAAAGCATTAGTAATAAATTTCCCGAAACCTGGCAAGGACCCCGTCATGCCAGCCAGCTATCGCCCCATCAGTCTCCTCCCAACACTAGCAAAAGTCTTTGAGAAAATAATACTCAACAGACTGCAGAAGCACACGTCGCACATCCCTAACGAACAATATGGTTTCATGCCGGGCAAATGTACAACGAAACAGCTTATAAGAATACTTGAATTTATTGGCCAAGGCATTTATAATCATGAAGCCTCCGCCATGCTGATGCTCGATGTTGCTAAAGCCTTCGATCGTGTCTACCACAAAGGCCTCATCACTAAACTCACTAGACTCAACCTACCTCAAGACCTAATACTCATCTTAAAGAACTATCTTAAAAATCGAACATTCCAAGTACGAGTTAATCAAGACATTTCCACCCATAGAAACATTGAAGCGGGCGTCCCCCAAGGTTCCCTGCTTGGACCTATATTATATTTATTCTATACATCTGATTTCCCCACATTTCATGATGACAGAATGAGCCAAATCGCTTTTTATGCAGACGACACAGCCATCATCACTAAGTCCAAAGACCCAAACCTAGCAATACGTAAACTCAATGAGAAAATGGAGGATATCGAAGACTGGTGCCGAAAATGGAAAGTGGCCATCAATGCATCTAAATCCAAATTACTCATAATAAGAAAATACAAGACACAAGACATTATTTATGAAAACGTCCTTCTCTTTGACGAGCAAATTCCCATAGTAAATCAAGCCAACTATCTGGGCCTCATTATCAACAATAAACTCACATGGTCGGATCATATCAAGCATGTTAAAAAGAAAGCCGCAGCTATCAATGCCAAATTAAGACCCCTCATCGGCAGACGATCAAAACTTAGCCTCAAACATAAGAAACTATTATATGAAGCAACAATACGCCCAATTTTCACCTACGCCTCCCCCGCCTGGGTCACAGCTACCAAAACTGAGATCAAACCACTTCAAGTCCTTCAAAATAATATTCTACGAGAAATCGTTAACGCACAAAGATTTATCAGAAATGCCCTCATTAGAAGAGATCTGAAGATCCCCACGGTTCATCAGTGGATCTCCAGGCTCAACATAAAGTTCTATTCCAAAGCCACCAAAAATGAAGACTTTAAAGAAAACTTGGCATATGAGATTCTATCAGATGACAAACGCACCAGACCATTTGCTGCCTTCTCTCTCTCTGACGCTGTGCTCTCGACCTCGTATTAATATTAAAACCTATAAAGGGTGGAATAACCACCCTTTCAAAAATATTTTAATTGGGTGGACGAATCGCCTTGTGCGGTTCCAAGCCCCGCCACGGCCTTCTTCAGCAATCCTCTGCCCCTCACAATCTCGTTCATTCCAGCAGCTGTCTCCCTCTGCAAAGGACACGCTCGACGCCAGTCTTCTTTTCGAACATTGCCACTTCCATTCCGATGAGCAGAAAGGTGCTTGGCTACGCCAAGCCGTATGCTGCTTTACTTACGCTTAAATGACTTAAATGACAACAACCCATACCACTCTGCATAAACTGCCGCCAGACTGGCCACGTCGCCTGTAGCAGAAGATGCCCGAGATTCCCGAAGTCCTCAGCTAAGCGGTCCCAGGTCAAGAAAAGAGCAAGTCGCTCTTCCACCAAAAGACCGCCAGCCAAACCTAATCGCCCAAACCAATTTAATTCCCAAACCATTCCTAACAGAAGTTTAAAAACTTCCCTGATTCCTCGCCCAAACCTTTTAAATTCCCTTGCAACTACCCGGCAGTTCCATGATGCTGCCGCTATGCTCGAGCTTTTTAAGGAACTAGCTCCCATCTTCTCCGGGGACGGCGGAATTGAAAGATTAATTCTTCGTCTTCGCGAGCAAAAGGAACCTCTTGCCAAGCTGCAAGTATTCTTTGATTTCTTCGCCAGCAAAGTCACCGATGCTGTGGCTCCTCCCCCTGGCCAACCAGAGGCCGGCTCAGCCTAGGCTTCGCCCTTCTGCTCCGCTCCTGCCTTTCCTGATGCCTGATGAGTTCAAAATATCATGGAAATCAATTTTAACCTCATGTGTTTTCAAGCATTCGTATGCAATCCGATCGGAGGTAATGGGGCCTTCGGCCCCGGGTACTCCGTAACCATTGTGAAATCTCATCACAACAACCCATTCCAGACTCTGCCTTTGAGTAGTATATACGTGTAGAAAGAGCTCCTTCTCTTCTCGTCTCATTTTGCGAATATTTAGCCTTTTTTAAATTAATTTTTATATTTTTGCATTCTGCTAGTAAATACCTACCGACTGATATAATTGCTTTAATTTTTAATAGAGTTTTTCAATTAATTACGGATTTTTAAAATTTTTCATCGGCAACGCGTGGCCGCGTACCGGTGCTCCGAATATTGCTGCCGACCCCTAAGCAGACCCTCTCGGCTTAGGCTTAAAAATTTCTCCGCCGAAATTTTGCACGTGTTTCCTGCTGTTTTCGATTCGGCGAAATTCCAGGCAGTGCTGGTTATTTCGGATTGGTATATTTTGTCGGTAGTGGCTGCACGTTGGGATTTTTTCTCGCGGAAATTTTCCACACGCTTCTATCGGGCGATATCCAATTCAGGAGAATCAGAGGAAGCTTATACTTCTCTGATATTGATCATTGCGATTTGTCTGGCAATAACTGTGAGAAGGCGAGACATTTCCATATTTTTCTTTTTCACTGAGTAAGTCCTTGGATTTCCGGCGGCAGTCAAACTCTAAAGCGGGCGTTCGCTTTGCTTAGGCGAGACTGTCGTCAGTCCTGTATTTCCTTGAGAGTACAGGACTTCCTTTGTATCCTAGGCACAGTATCGGATCGAATTTTTATTGTAGTAAAGGCTTTTTGAGTATCACAGTAAATCATTTTACTTCCTCACATTTTATATTATTATATATAAAATTATTTATCGACTCCAAAAAATGGAGAGCCAAACTGATTTGGACAGTGCTAGACTGCACAATATAATTGATAAGATGACTTTTCTGAGACAGGGAGAGATAGCTCCTGTTGATAAGGAGAAATTGGTAGAACTTAGAAAAGAGTTCCTAGGCATTTTAGATTCAATAAAATGCACATCAATTGGCCACGCACCTAGCCAAATCTCACAAAACAGCCCAAAACCTATGGCTACTGTTAACACTCACTTGATTGTGACTGCGCAAAAACAAGCGCCTTTTCTTAAATCTCACGTAAAGACAATTGAACATAAGTCGATAGCAAATGGGACCAAGTCCCAAAACGATGTGGCTTCCTCACAAGCTATCATCCCTCAGACAAACACAGCAGCTGCCAACGACTCAGCTAAGACAGTGACGAAAACTTTCTACACTAAGTCCCAAAAAACAACTGTGGCTTTTTCTCCAAAGCTAATTGTCGAGGCAAGAACTCATGCTAATGTTTTTGTCCCGCAGACACCTAGAAAAAAGGTAGATATCGTTGACTGGAATTCTCCAAATAAAACAAACAAACGAAATGTCCAGGTCGAAACATTCCAAGCTCTGGAAACTGCCAATTCTTTTGAACCTCTCGTTATAGACGAGGATGCTCAGAGCTCTGGTCAAGACGGAGATGAGGAGGGATTAAGTATACACAGTGAAAACTCTGACTGTGAGTCAATAGTAGCTGAAAGTAGACAACTCAGAAATCGAGTTATTGAAAAACTGACTAAAAAAGCTACGAATAATTCCGACAAACGTGGGAAAAAGGGAACTAAGGCCAAACCAATCCCCTCCCCCAGCATTCTCACTCAGCCTGATCTTCAGGCACCTGGGCCCTCTAATGATCCATCTTACGTCTTCCCAAATTTCGATAATGAAAATGGGGAAACACAAAGAGTAGAGGAGGCTTCTAATAATACACAGGGCAACACAGGGTATACATTTCCCAAGGCATCAGCTAAAATTACTCCAATCGTAGTAATCGATGCAAAATACACCTGGAAGTCCTTAGATAAACATTTGAAAGATAATGGTTTCGAGGGTGTTACAGCCAAACTAACTGGCGAATACACCTATACCATTAAACCCGTGGATATAAATGCCCACAGAGGTATAACAAAACTGTTCGACGATACGGGGGTTTTATACCATAGCTACGTTCTTCCCGTTGATAAAAACATTAAAGTGGTTATCAAACACTTGCCTAGAGATACAGATATTGGTGAGCTGACAGATGAATTAATTGACGAAGGGTTCAATATCATTGAACTGGTCCAGCTCACCAAAAGAGTCGACGGGGAGAAAATAAAACTTCCATTATTTCTCGTGACCCTTCCTAGATGCAAAACATCTAGTGAAATTTATCATCTTCAATATATCAACCGACTTAAGGTTGAAGTTGAAAGTTACAGGGGTAGACGTGGACCAACTCAATGCCATCGGTGCCAAAATTTTAATCATGCTCAGAGAACGTGTAAACATACACCTAGATGTGTACGATGCGGGGAAGAACATCTGACTGTAAAGTGTGATAAACCCAAAATAACAACTCCAGTGTGCTGCCTGTGTTCCGGAGCACACACGGCCAATTGGAGTGGCTGTCCGAATAGACCCCAAACGAATGTACGTTCAGTGCCTTCGAGGCCTACTTTAAATATACCGCAGATAGTGCAAAATCCCAGCACAAACAATTCAAATACTGAAATGCCTAGTGCCCCAAACGTCGGCGATATAAGCTACCCAGACACTAGGACTGTCCCTAAATCCTTAAACTTAAATCAACTGTATAATAATAGAGTGTATGTCAATAAGTCTTATGCTCAGGCGGTAAACTTACCCATCCCAGCTACATCAAATACTCAGACTAACTCACAAGCTGAGGTTGTCCTAGAAAGGCTTGAATCTCTGGTAGACTGGCTAAAAAACTCAGGTCTTGTAGAAATTCTACAAAGTTTAAAAGATGGATCCACAATTCAAGTAAAACAAGTCAATCGCACTCAAACCCATAATGAATAACAAAAATAATAATTTTTCACCAATTACGATTGCTAACTGGAATGCAAATGGAATCAGAGAAAAACTTGTTGAACTCAAAGATTTCATACTCGAACATAACATTGACATCTGCCTCATTACTGAAACGCATCTATCAGCAGGACATTCGCTCAAAATGGCAAACTATCACACATATCGAGCGGATAGACAAAGTCGAAGAGGTGGAGGAGCAGCAATACTCGCCAAGAGGTCTCTTCAAACCTCACTCACACATACTAGTAATGATAAAGGTTTTGAGGAGGTCACAATAACACTCTCTCGTAAACACAACAATATCAATATCACATCTATTTACAATCCTCCCACACACATCCTCACAGAAGATGATATAAAATACCTTATTCCAGACAACATCCAAACAATAATAGGCGGCGATCTAAATGCCAAAAATAATATCTGGGGCTGCAGATCCAACAATAAAAATGGCAAAGAGATCCGTAAATATCTTAAAAAATTCAGCATAAAAGTTGTTGCTCCATCCCGACCGACTTATGTCCCAAACAACCCCCGCCAAAGGCCTGATATTCTGGACATCATCCTTACTAACACACAAATCCATATGTGTTCGTGCGTAGTGAACGACCTATCATCTGACCATCTACCGGTAATCACATCTGTAGGCATATCCAAACCAGATGATAATTATGGGAAACCTAGAACTGACTGGACTCTTTTCAATAACATCCTTTCAGTTAAAAATCACTCTGATCTCCAACTTGAATCTCCTAAACAAATAGAAAAATCAATAGCCCAATTCACTTCAGAACTTCAAGAAGCGCAAAAAGAGGCGACTTCCATAATTGAATTACCACCAAACTATCTTATTCTCCCTAAACAAATTAAACAAATAATAAGTCTCAGAAACTGGGTGCGTAAAAGACATCAACGAACACTGGACCCTAATCTCAAAAGGGAAGTTAATAAACTTAATAAAGAAATAAAAGAACTCTGTAAAAATCACAGAACTGAAATGTGGGAAGACAAGGACGTCTCCTTGTGCACTTCGGATAACTCTATTTGGAAAATATCTAGAAGCTTAAGGACCCCAAGCACCATTATTAGGCCTATACATGGTGAACAGGGCCTCGCCTATTCAAATGATGAAAAAGCGGAGGCTTTTGCGGACGAGATGGAGCACCAATTTACAGAAAACATAGATCCTTCAGATGACGATTTTGAGGGGATAGTCAGAGGAGAGGTCAATATGTATATAAGGACTCATAAATTTAACTGTTCACTAGACCCAACTAACCTAGACGACATTAAATACATAATTCATAAACTTAAAAAGAAAAAATCTCCTGGAAAAGATAATATCAACAATAAAATGCTCAAAAACCTGCCAGAGAGTTCAATCCAAAAGCTTCTAAACATCATTAATGCATGTTTAATAAATACCTACTTCCCAAGCTACTGGAAAGAGGCTACAATTATCATGCTTCCCAAGCCAGGCAAAAACCCTGTCCAACCGTCCAGTTATCGCCCAATTAGTCTTCTACCATCCATGGCTAAAGTCTTTGAGCGGGTGATAAATGAACAAATCAAGCCACATCTGGTAAATATACCATCCGAGCAATATGGATTCTTACGGGGCAAATCAACAACCCATCAGCTGGTAAGAATAATGGAATTTATAGGGGCGGCTGCCCATAATAAGCAATCTTCTGCCCTGCTCATGCTAGATGTGGCAAAGGCCTTCGACAGGGTCTGGCACTTAGGACTCATCAAGAAGCTGATTGACTGCGGCCTTCCTCCAGGTCTAATCATACTCTTAAGATCCTACCTCACCAAGAGGAGATTTAACATCAGAGTTGGTAATGATATCTCCTCCAGTAGACAAATTGAAGCTGGTGTTCCCCAGGGCTCGATCCTCGGTCCATTACTCTACTTGTTTTATACAATGGACTTTCCTGCATTCCGATCCGACCACAACTGTCTCACGGCATTCTATGCCGATGACACCGCAGTTGTCTGTAAATCTCTAAATCCAAACCATGCAGTAGAGAAACTACAAGAACAAGTAGATGAGATCGAGACCTGGTGTGAAAACTGGAAAGTTGCCATCAATGCACAAAAATCCAAAATCCTGTTGGTGAGGAAAATTAAAAAACCCTGTCCCATCAAATCAGTTATTAGTCTCTTTGGCGAGCCTATCCCAATTGTAGACAAAGCTAAGTATTTCGGACTGACAATAAACAATAGACTGAACTGGGAGCACCACGTTCAAAATGTTAGAAACAAAGCGAAAGCCGCAATGTCAAATCTCCGTCCCATAATTGGTCGAAAATCTAAAATGCCCCTTAACAAAAAGAGGCTTATATACACATCTACAATCCGACCCATACTAACGTATGCTTCTCCAGTGCTTACAACCCTTAACAAGACTGAATCCACCGCCCTCCAGCGTTGCCAAAACTCTATTCTAAGAGAGTTGGTTAACGCGGAACGTTATGTTCGTGACACCCTAATCCACAGGGATCTTAAAATTGATTCTTTGGCCACTTTTATGGCTAAGATTAATACTAAATTTTATAAGAATAACTTAGCACGCGACTCAGATTTCAGAAGCTCCATCCAATATGAAATTCTCAAGGAAGACAGAAATATAAGACCCTTTGCGGCATTTTACATGTCAGATGCCGTTATGTCCTTCATATAACGAGCGACCAATATTTTAAATCATATACTCCATATACAATAAATTAATAAAGTAAAATAGTATGCAAATCTCTTCCATTTCATGGAAACTAGCCTCAGCCAGTTTTTGACTGGCAAACCCTTCCTCCATTATCTAAACTGAATACCAGTTTCAATCAGACAAAATAATTTCGACATAGCCTATGGCACAATTCCGATGAAAAAGTATGGGGCCTCCGGCCCGTCACTTTGGTCAAATCCATATCACAGTCACAGATCACAACAAGAGATTCTCTGGCCACTTTTATGGCTAAGATTAATACTAAATTTTTATAAGAATAACTTAGCACGAGTCTCAGATTTCAGAAGCTCCATCCAATATGAAATTCTCAAGGAAGACAGAAATATAAGACCCTTTGCGGCATTTTACATGTCAGATGCCGTTATGTCCTTCATATAACGAGCGACCAATATTTTAAATCATATACTCCATATACAATTAATTTATAAAGTATAATAGTATTCAAATCCATTCCATTTCAAGGAAACTAGCCTCAGCCAGTTTTTTGACTGCCCCCCCCCCCCCTTCCATTATCTAAACTGCCTACCAGTTTCAATCAGATAAAATAATTTCGACATAGCCTATGGCACAATTCCGATGAAAAAGTATGGGGCCTCCGGCCTGTCACTTTGGTCAAATCCATATCACAGTTATCACAACAAGACTGAGTCCACCGCCCTCCAGCGTTGCCAAAACTCTATTCTAAGAGAATTGGTTAACGCGGAACGTTATGTGCGTGACACCCTAATCCACAGGGATCTTAAAATTGATTCTCTGGCCACTTTTATGGCTAAGATTAATACTAAATTTTATAAGAATAACTTAGCACGAGACTCAGATGTCAGAAGCTCCATCCAATATGAAATTCTCAAGGAAGACAGAAATATCAGACCCTTTGCGGCATTTTACATGTCAGATATGCCGTTATGTCCTTCATATAACGAGCGACCAATATTAAATCATATACAATAAATTTATAAAGTATAATAGTATTCAAATCCATTCCATTTCAAGGAAACTAGCCTCAGCCAGTTTTTTTACTGCCCCCCCCCCCCTCCATTATCTAAACTGCCTACCAGTTTCAATCAGATAAAATAACTTCGACATAGCCTATGGCACAATTCCGATGAAAAAGTATGGGGCCTCCAGCCCGTCACTTTGGTCGAGTCCATATCACAGTATCACAGTAGAAAATATCCAGAAGATTAAGGACCCCAAGCACCATTATTAGGCCAATAAATGGTGAACAGGGCCTTCCTTGCCTATTCAAATGATGAAAAAGCGGAGGCTTTTGCGGACGAGATGGAGCGCCAATTTACAGAAAACTTTGATCCTTCAGATGACGATTTTGAGGAGATAGTCAGAGGAGAGGTCAATATGTATATAAGGACTCATACATTTAACTGTTCACTTGACCCAACTAACGTAGACGACATTAAATACATAATTCATAAACTTAAAAAGATAAGATCTCCTGGAAAAGACAATATCAATAGTAAAATGCTCAAAAACCTGCCAGAGAGTTCAATCCAAAAGCTTCTAAACATCATTAATGCATGTTTAATAAATACCTACTTCCCAAGCTACTGGAAAGAGGCCACAATTATCATGCTTCCTAAGCCAGGCAAAGACCCTGTCCAACCGTCCAGTTATCGCCCAATTAGCCTTCTACCATCCATGGCTAAAGTCTTTGAACGGGTGATAAATGAACAAGTCAAGTCACATCTGGTAAATATACCATCCAAGCAATATGGATTTTTACGGGGCAAATCAACAGCCCACCAGCTGGTAAGAATCATGGAATTTATTGGGGAGGCTGCCCATAACAAGCAATCTTCTGCCGCTCATGCTAGATGTGGCAAAGGCCTTCGACAGGGTATGGCACTTAGGAATCATCAAGAAGCTGATTGACTGCGGCCTTCCTCCAGGTCTAATCATACTCTTAAGATCCTACCTCACCAACAGGAGATTTAACATCAAAGTTGGTAATGATATCTCCTCCAGTAGACAAATTGAAGCTGGTGTTCCCCAGTGCTCGATCCTCGGTCCATTACTGTACTTGTTTTATACAATGGACTTTCCTGCATTTCGATCAGACCACAACTGTCTCACGGCATTCTATGCCGATGACACAACAGTTGTCTGTAAATCCCTAAATTCAAACCATGCAATAGATAAGCTCCAAGGAAAAGTAGATGAGATCGAGACCTGGTGTGAAAACTGGAAAGTTGCCATCAATGCACAAAAATCCAAAATCCTGTTGGTGAGGAAAATTAAAAAATCCCGTCCCATCAAATCAGTCATTAGTCTCTTTGGCGAGCCTATCCCAATTGTAAATAAAGCCAAGTATGTTGGACTAACAATAAAAAATAGACTGAACTGGGAGCACCACGTTCAAAATGTTAGAAACAAAGCGAAAGCCGCAATGTCAAATCTCCGTCTCATAATTGGTCGAAAATCTAAAATGCCCCTTAACAAAAAGAGGCTTATATACACATCTTTAATCCGACCCATACTAACGTATGCTTCTCCACTGCTCACAACCCTCAACAAGACTGAGTCCACCGCCCTCCAGCGTTGCCAAAACTCTATTCTTAGAGAGTTGGTTAACGCGGAACGTTATGTTCGTGACACCCTAATCCACAGGGATCTAAAAATTGATTCTTTGGCCACTTTTATGGCTAAGATTAATACTAAATTTTATAAGAATAACTTAGCACGAGACTCAGATTTCAGAAGCTCCATCCAATATGAAATTCTGAGGAAAGACATAAATATAAGACCCTTTGCGGCATTTTACATGTCAGATGCCGTTATAACGAGCGACCAATTTTAAATAATATATTCCCTATACAATACATTAATAAACTATAACAGTGTTCAATTCCATTTCATGGAAACTGACATCAGCCAGTTATTGACTGGCACCCCTCCCGCCACTAACTAAACTGCCTACCAGTTTCAATCAGATAAAATAACTTCGACATAGCCTATGGCACAATTCCGATGAAAGAGTATGGGGCCTTCGGCCCGTCACTTTAGTCAAATCCATATCACAGTACAGTAGAGGCAAATGCGCTAAAAGGTAAAAAATAATATTTAATTTTACCACCAAGTTGAAAAAATTGAATTATTTAATATTAATTTTATACTTATTAACTTTTAACCAACTTTTAATCAACTTCCAACTTTTAAAACAAAATAAACATTTAATATGATATTAACTTAACATTTTGCCAAAGTAAGGCGAGAGCCCACGTCAGTCAGGTTTTTGACATGCTCCGCCAAAATTAGGTTTTTCTCAAATTTAACTGCTCTAAACTGTTAACTGCTCGAGTCTTTCATTGTTGACCATGGCGGATAATAGAAGGGAGGATTTTCCAGATTTTTCAAGGTGAAAAAGATGATCCACTTCTGGTGGACTACAATGTGAAAATTGAACAACTTCATGATTCCTGGGATTCGCTGAAGAAAAAGGACCGGGTCTCCCTCTCGAGGAAGATTCGGAAGATTGAGAAAGAACTCAACTCCAAACTTCAAGCTGCACCCACCGAAATCATTGTCCCACCTAAGACTAAGTCAATGTCCATGGCGGACGAAGTCTTGCAGGCCATGTCTGCTGCAATGCGCAAACCAAGTGTGCATCCTCATCCCCCCTCGCGGGCGGAACTGTCGGCGCATACACAGAACACTAACGAACAATTTCTCACTCGTGAGATTAATAAACTTTCTGACGCGGGGACTCAACAGATGTCAACAAGCCAACTTCAAGAGGGTTCGGAACTGACATCTGTGGATAACCACACAAACGAACAATCCCACTCTATGGAAATCGGTGAAGAGGGGACCAATGTTCCCCCCCCCCCCTCCCATCTTCCTGAAAACAAAGTCTGACATCCGTCAGCATCTTTCGGAAATTAACAAACTCTCATGTGGAACAGTCAAATGTGAAACATCGGGGGAATTCATCAAAATCCAGGTAACAAATGCCACTTTGTGTATCTCTATCAATGACTATCTTAAAAGTCAAAATTGTGACTTCTTCACCTTCACGCCTAAAAAAGAAATTCCATTAAAAATTATCATTAAAGGTATTCCATCGGAATTTAAGCCCGAGGAAGTTCAGGAAGAATTAATTAAATTGGAATTTCAAGTCACCAATGTCGTGCAGTTTTCTCGAAAAAACAAAAAACCGATTGGCATTTTTCTCGTAGAGTTGCCAAAAACTTCTGATAACGAAAAAATCCTGAATATAAAACAGCTCTGTTTTATGACTGTTAAATGTGAACTTTATAAAAATAAGAAAAAGCCTATCCAATGTTACAAGTGTAACCACTTTGGTCATACTGCTTCCAACTGTAACATGCCTACACGCTGCTTAAAATGCGGCGCTAACCATGAAACTCGTTCTTGTGAAATTAAGTGGGTTGAGCACCCTGAGTGCATTAATTGCGGAACGGTTGGACATGTGGCCTCTTGGCGCCAATGCCCTGCCTATCCGAAAACTAAAGAAAACCCTGCCCAACCCAAAGAAAAACCCGTTACAGCAAAACCTGTGCCGGCTCAAAACGGAAAAGTAATACGTAAAGAGCAAGTACAAACCGCTGTTAACAAATCTAATGTTCAACCCTCACCGACCCAATCTGATGTGCTTAAAGAGTTTGTATCACTTATTGAGTTGATGAAAGAACTTACAGAACTTTTCCGTGGGGATCAAGGAATCTTGCTCCTTACTAACTCCTTAAAAAATCAACCGCAAGCCGCGGAAAAGGTGAAAGCCTTCATCACCTTCTTTTCGGAGGAAGCTTAGAAAATGAACCTAAGCTCCTTCGATTTCCTTTCACAACTAATGAAAATTGTGCGGAGGCAACGGCGCACACTCATCATGGAGTCGCTGGACCCTCCCAACACAAGAAACTAAACTTTCAGTGCTAAAAACTCTATTTTTCCGTGTTGTTTTGACCCGTCAATGCAATACAAGCTTCAAGAACTCTCAACCAATGACTTTCTTCTTTTGTGCGGAAGAACCGTCGCACACTCCTTGAGCTGTGCTTGGCTCCTCCCACCTTGGAACCATTAACTTTCTGTGCCAAAAACAAGAAAAACCGTGTTGTTTTGACCCACCAATGAGAAACAAGTACTCAACCAATGGGAACATTTCACCCACTTAGTGACCTTTTTACTCATGGAAAAGACGGTATTACTCCGCTCGCGGAGTGATACGACGAACTACTTACAAAACAAGCCAATTTCTAACCCCTCCAATCAGGTTGGAGCTGAACTTATGATCAACCTATCGTTATTGACTATTACTGGATGTGCTCTCTCGGACATGTTTTCGGTGCCCTTACTTAGGAACTAAACTTAGTGACTTTCCAATGCCATCACAGTTCCAGTCCGATGCTCGTGAAGTGAGGTCGTGTTTTCAAGAGGCTCCTGTCCAGTTCCCGTGTTCGAGCTCCCGAGTGCCCCGCGCTCGGCCGTGTTCCCGCCGGCGATCCCGAGTTGGTTTATTGTATGACACTGGGTTGCAGCCTTTTTCAAGGCTAATCATTAGCGATCGGTGGTGCATTTAAACTAGCGAGAAGCAGAAGTTGCAGCGTGTAGCAGATCAAGGTGTAAGATCTAATTCTTTTTAAGAAACGTAAGTCCGAGGTCTCCGATGGTAGCGTAACTCTACAGAGCGGTTCCCCGTTTCTTAGGTGAAACTACCATTAGCTGCCAATTCCCCGAAGGGTGGTTTGGTACGCTTTCTGTTTGCCCGGCAGTAGTATATTTTTCTATCTAGGCTTGGCTCTTGGTAAAAAGCCATGTCCTCTCCTCCTTCCACAACCACTTCGGATTCCTCTTTAAGGGTCCCTCAGGCTGAAGTGGTTGATTCCCTTTCAGTGGTAGGGAATGTTAGGTTAGGGAATGATAGGTTAGGCACCCCGGCTCCCGGTGGGAGTTCGATGAATTCTTTTTCAGACAAAGTTTCAGATCTCGGAGACTCCCGGTAGGAGCTCACAGGTTGATCTTTCAGGCGGCGAGATGCCCCGCGGAGGCCCAGACGGCCAAGTAAGTTCAGCGACTCCCGGTGGGAGCTCGCAGGTAAATTTTCAGATGGAGCTGCTCGACTGCACCATGCAGCGAGAAATCATCGAAGTAAGTGAAAGGATCAAACACTTAATGAGGATCCAAAACAAGTCTTTACCCCAGGGCGACGAACTCACTATGTTATGGGCTAGAAGGCACGAGCTAAAGATGAGCGATGCTCACCTCACGCTTCAACCTTTAATAGAAAACCTAGATAAACAGCAAGTAAGAGCTGTTACAGTTAATGGGGGAAATGAGGAGTTCATTACTCCCAAGAAAACGTCCAAACGGACTCGGGAATGCGTAAGCCCCGAGCCTTTGGAGGTTACAAACAAATTCGCCGCTCTAGAAACAGGCGAAAACACCACAACAAACACTGACATGGATACTAGTGATCCCACACCATTTGTAGCAGCCCCTAGGACGAACATCCAAAAAATCCCCCCGATTGTAATTACGAACCCAAATATAAATTGGAAGGAACTGTCGAAAGCCCTAAAGGACGCTGGCTTAAGCGCCTTTAGCGGCAAGGCATCGGGCGAGACTCTTAACTTAAAGGTCTCGACCGAAACAGACTACAGGAACGCTACGAATACCCTCACTAATATGGGGATACCGTATCATACCTATAAGTTAAAGGGAGAAAGAACGTTGAAGGCAATTTTAAGGAATGTCCCAGCCGATATGGGTGAGCATATCATTAAGGAAGAGTTAAAGCAAGAGGGCTACGATGCAATAACCGTATTCCAATATTCAAAAACTAAGGATGGGTTTAAGATACCGATTCCGGTCTACTTCTTAGAACTTGATAACACACCTGAAAACAAAAACATTTATAACTTAGCGGAACTCATGAACTTAAAAGTTCGCGTGGACCCCTACCGAAAATCTAAACAGCCAACACAGTGCCACAAATGTCAGCGATATGGCCACGCCCAATCAGGCTGCAGGAACCCAGTACGTTGCGTTAAATGTGCGGGTACCCATCTTACAGCTGAGTGTCCCACCAGGGGCCGCATTGATTCGCCCAAATGCGCCCTTTGTGAAGGACCTCACACGGCCAATTTCAGGGGGTGCCCTAAGTACCCCAAGAAAAACACAAACGACGAATTCGTCCAACCCAACACACACGAACAACAGACCAGAGGCTCCGCACTAATGGATAACTCCGCCCACCAAACAAACCCCGCCCCCTCCTTAGTGAGGCCAGGGGTCAGCTTCTCAAACGCTGTTTCTGCACCACAGACACCAGCACCAGTTATAACTGCGCCCCCGGCGCCAACCCAACACACACAACAACAACCAGCACCCACGGTTCAAGAGGAAGAAGGAGAAGAGAGTACCTTAGATTACATCAGGCAATTCCAGTCCTTCATGAAATCATTTAACTTAAAGCAAATCTTAAATTTACTCAAAAATACCGCCGCAAAATTTAAAACAGCTAAGGGCATAATGGCAAAATTAGAAGTAGGGTTTAGTGCCTTCGAAGAGTTAGTAAATATGTTAAATTATGAATAAATTACACCACAGGGGAACTCACACTTTTACACCCACATTCTACACAGAAGTAGGCTTTGCAAATTTAAATGGACTCAGAAAACAGTTAGAGGAGGTGAAAGACTTCATTATTGAGAAAAATCTAGACATTATGTTGGTCAACGAAACGCATCTTCGTCCAAGTGACAATGCGAAAATAGCTAACTATAAATTATTTAGGAAAGACAGGTTAATCAATAAAGGTGGAGGAGTGGCCATTTACATAAAAAGCAGCTTTAAATGCCCTAAGCCCTAAGAAGGCTAACAGATGCACCATGGTATGTCAGAAACACAATACTACACAACGACCTCAAAATGGACACCATAGACACAGCAATATTAACTATCTCACACAACTACAACATGGCACTCGAAAACTCAGACATACAACACCTTAAAGAAATCATACAGTATGATCACGAGGTAAACCAGAAATATAAAAGACCAAGAACCATTCACCACGACCCCACCTGGTAGGCTTTTCTAGACTTGCTTGTCACATAGACATGTCAAATTTCCGACAGCTGCTCCTTAGCTAGTAGCCAGGTTATGTTATTGTCCTCAATGTTGTGTATTTTGCATCTTATAATAATAAAATATGTACTAAAAATCACTTGTTGTCTCTACTTATTTCTAACACACACCATCTACTGATGTTATCTTTTCAGGTTTTCTAACGAACACGCGTTTAGCCTTAGGGCCCCCAACCCCCATCAATTAATTAGTAACTTCTTAGTTAAACTTAATTCCCGCTAACGTTATTCTATTTACTAGACTTATTTCGATGAAGGTGTAAGGACCTCCGGTCGACACACCGTAAGGTTAATTCCGATTTCCGACTTTCCAATGCCTTCCTCCCTCGTCTGATGTGCGAATTTCTCTGGGAATTCGAGTGTGAATGTGGATTTGACGTCCGTTTGTGTTTTGTGTTGTGCTGTGACTGTGTTGTCTACCAATGAAACTCTCATCATGTTCTATTAATGTTAGTAATTTAAGTGTGGGTTAAAGGGCCTTCGGCCCTAGGTACCATATATTAAAAATTCTCGCGTCAAAATCATTTCGCAATCGGCGCCAAAATATATGTATATTTTTTGTAAATTGACACCAACTTAAAAAAGTTGTAATAAGTATAAAATTGATGTTAAACAATTCAATTTTTTCAACTTGGTCATAAAATTTAAAATTAGTTTTTAGCGCATTTTCCTTAAGTCGCTTTTTTTTTTTAAAGATTATTTTATTTTTCCTTTTTAGTTTTTAATTTAGCAGGGGGCTTCGCCCTAGGGATGAGCTTAGCAGTTACTCTAAAAGAACGATAATTATTACGATATCATTGACAAATAACTAACATGTTCTTTTATAGTACAACATGACATAATTTAGAACATTGTGTTATGCTTATTCTAATGTGGTTCAATATTAGAAGAAAAGGATGAAAAATGTAATACATATACAATTACAAAAATAACATTAAATTGAAATTTTTATATTGCGTTAAGCCATCTGTTTTAAAACTATTTTTAAAAAATTTTATTCCACTATTTTTAGACAGTTTATATAATTTCGGTACGTCGGCTATTCGACTTGTTTATTAACATTTTTTAAACTTATTTACGCTTTGTCAAAAATATGTACATGACATTTTTGAAGACAATGCGAATATATCTTTTAAAGGCCAAGAAATACTCAACTTGTAGCAAAAAAACGAAATTTGCTCAAACGTGCTTGAACTAACTAAATAAGCGCCGAGTTCAAACACACACATCTGCACTACAAAGAAAACTTTCCCTTTTCCCCTCTGTCACACGAACATACAAATTATCCTAGATAGTTGAATAAAAAGCACACCAGAAATATTATATAAAATCCCTTCTCTCAAAAAAACACGGATATTCCTCCCCTTAAATCCTTCATTCGAAAATGCGAAGAAACAATGATCACTCAAGAACCGCCGCATAATTTATCACAGAATTGAGTTAACCGCAATTGATGCCTCGACAAACGCTCACGTTACTCAAGGCTAGTAGATTTATAATAATAGAAGGTGTGCTCGTTCTCGCGCTTTTGAAAGTGGGCAAGGAAAGCACATTTTTGCTCCGCCTTACTATGGGTTTTTGATCATTCTCATTGGCTATGTGTTTCAAGCATTGCTACTCAGGTTCGCTCCCCGGTTGGGTAACAACTGGTGATTTAATTTTTAATTAGCAAAATAATGTAAATATCTGTAAATAATTGTGTTCAGGTAGCTTCACTACTTATCCGTCCTTATTTTTATGTCCCCGTATTTTACTTGATTGAAATTGTAACTCATTTAATATGTCCAATACAAATGCATTGACCGGATGGTTCCGACCCTCATTTTACTCTTTCAAAATTCATGGACATGCTCTCGTGGCAGTTAATATTATTTTAATGCGCTTAATTTATTAAGCAAATCTTTTGCAATTTTTACATGCTAAATGCAATCCTTAAAATATAATTTAAACTCATAAAATGCAGCAAACACTAAATAAAAAAAAAGCGAATATAACTTTTAAATAGTTTACAAAAAAACGAATAGATAGCAGTACTTCACGAGCCATTGGTTCATATAGACTAAAATTAATTTCACGTTATTTTAATAACTAAACTCTGCAATTCGATTCAAATTGTTATGAAGCAAATTTTAACTTTTTTCTTTTAAATAAATTCATGATTAGTTAAAAACTAAAATTCTTGTTAAATTCAGTTTGCTCTGTAGACTCATAAAACGACTGTACAAACGAGAGCATTAGACACGCCCAGGAGGCGGAGGTAGGTGTCACTATGACGTCAAAAATATGCTTTCCCCGCCTTCCGTCAGAAAGCGCGAGAACGAGCACATCTCTCTCTCTCTCTCTCTCTCTATATATATATATATATATAAAACTGCATCAAACCTCCCCGACAAGAAATGAACTCTGCCATCCTTTCCGCAAGACAACATCAGTAAAATATCCTGACTCAGATAAACGATACAATATCTCAAAAAAAAAAAATATTTTAAACCAATGAATTTTATCGTAATAGTATTTTATCGCAATAATATTTTTTCTTAAAAGTATCAAGGAATAGTTTGAATAGTTTTCAATCGTTCGTTAACCCTTTGCACTCCGATGTCGCCTATCAGGCGACAACGTAACGACTCGTTCTTTTGGTTCCCTGTTCTTTAAAATAAACGAGAGAGAGAGAGAGATTTCGAGATGTTCTGGAGTACCTGGGGCCGAAGGCCCCCTAACCTCCATCATGAGTGCAAGATTGCATTTGAAACACCTGAGGTGAACTGGATGTTCCCTGGGATAAAGAAGTTCTCAGCATACCGTCCGGACGAGGAAGGCGCGGGAGCGGTGCAGAAGGGGCGGAGCCTAGGCTGAACCAGCTTCTGGTTGGCCAGGCGGAGGAGCCACAGCATCGGAGACTTTGCTGGCGAAAAAGTCAAAGAAAACTTGCAGCTTGGCAAGTGGATCTTTTTGCTCGCGAAGACGGAGAATCAGTCTTTCGATTCCGCCATCTCCGGAGAAAATAGGAGCTAGTTCTTTAAACAGCTCAAGCATAGCGGTAGCGTCCTGAAACTGCCGGGAAGTTGCAAGAGTCTTTAGAAGGTTCGGGCGTGGAATCAGGAGGGAAGTTGTTAGGCTTCTGCTAGGAGTGGGCTGGGAGTTGGATTGGCTCGTTCGATGATGTTTGGCCGGCAGTCTTTTGGTGGAAGATCGGCTTGATCTTTTCTTAACCTGGGACCGCTTGGCCGGGGGCTTCGGGAAGGATGGGCATCTTCTGCTACAGGCGACGTGGCCAGTCTGGCGGCAGTTAATGCAGAATGGAATGGCGGCTCTGGGAAGGGCGCAGTCTCTGGTTGCATGACATCCTTCACACTTCAGACAGCGCGCCTTCATAAAGCATAGTGCACTGGTGTGAAATAAATGAGAACGGCGGGATCTTGTATTTAAAAAAAAAAAACATCGATTTCTTTTCAAATTGTTCTCTTTTCAGATCCGAAACAGAAAATGATTTTCTCCCGCTATGAGCAAAAAAAAAAAAAAAATTATAGAAAACGGAACAGAAAGAGGAATAACTGTTCCGTGGAAAGAACGCAAATGTCAAAGATGTTCGCGGAGTACAAAGGGCTAATATTTGGACATGGATTTACATGATTTCGGATGCACTAACATTTTCGACCACGGGCCGCCCCTAAAGTGGTGGGGATTCTCTTAGCACTTGTGGGGAAAATACCCCACCAACTTTATGTGAAAATATTCCCTGTTAACAATATCCAAAAACGGATCGGTAAAAGTGTCCCTAGCGGCAGTTTCCGTAAAAACGAGCGATGTGACACACTTTGAAGTACATATTTACGTACTACATCAAGGACGCTGTAGACATACAAAACGAGTTCACATTTTAAGGTTCTAGTTTATAATAAAATGTATTTACCCCTAAAATTGCTGTTCCTTTACTACCACTAGCCAGTTAAATTAAGGTCTTTCATATAAATTAAATTTTTTATAAAATTAAATATGTCACTTTAATTGTTTTGTTATATAAATAATGTGCTGTGTGTTGTACTTGTTACGATAATGAGCACAAGTTTTAAAAAAAATCGTCATACGATAGGGAAGTGCGATGAGGATTGAGAGTAATTTCCCGCCAAGTGGGTATTTTCAAAGCTTTTGGGTAATTGCGGGTAAATTTCTATTCAATTTTTTTCATGAAATTGTTGGCAATGATATTTATCCCAATAAATTATTTAACAGCTATAAGTGGCAACAGTATTTAATCAATAAGTGATAAAAAAAAAAAGCTTATCGCGCATGCGTAGAAGATGAGCGGTTGGGCATGTTTATAACCAAACTACAAAAGAGTGCCTACTATGGGCCTGATTCTCATCTCCTTACGGGTTGGACAGGCAGGCAAATTAGCGTTGGACTCGATCCTAACGCTAATTGGCGATTCTCATCTCGAGCATCCGCCTGACGGATTTTTCGATAGACCAATTTTTTACGGAAAGTTTATCGTCTGCTACTGAGCAGACGATAACAGTGTACGTTAGCGTTGAGAAGTCCAATCCGATTGCTGATTGGATGATTTCGCCGGCTTAGCTGGCTGGATTTCAGGAGATGTTCCGAAACGTAAACAAACAATAATGGAATTTTTTTTATAAAATCGGCAATAGTAAGTTAAGACATATTTTAAACATCCCATCAATAAGTAATTCATTATAAAAAAAGATAAACTTTGTCAGTGTTAATACTTTTTGAATAACTGGGTATTTAAAAATTAATTTACACTTTAATTCTTCGTTTGTTTATGTGTTTTATAATCGGGTGTATCATCGTATATAACTTCTATATTTAAGTAAATTAAAATGTATTTTTACTATCTGGTTCATAAAATATAAATGCAACTCCTATGGAAAATCAAAATGAACCTTAAAATTGCAAGATAAATGTTAATGAAAAGTCTGTTTTAACAAACATGACAATTTACAAATAACACTTCTTGTACAAAAAAAAAGTATAGAATTATAGTTGTATATATAATATATTTTTTCAGTTTAAATATTTTATTATCCTGTTTCTCTGGTGTATTTTCTTCCTTTTGAAGAATTGCTCTATCAGTGGAGTAACGGTGTGGCCTGGGCCCTCCTGCAAAAAATATTTTAGGGCCCCACAAAGCTTTAAAATATAAAAATTAATGCTATTCTTGAACCTTTATATTAGTTAAACATTTTACTTGTAAACCTAGTTAGAATATTAAATTCGAAAACAAATTTCAACGCATCAGGCGACCCAGCATTTGACATAGTGACACTTGTGAAATTTTATGTTTAATACACTTTATTATTGAATGGAAATGCTACTATATAGTAACCATTTTTTGATTTAAAAAATATTATTATTACAAACAGGGGCATTATACTTTTTGTTTTGTGTTATTTATGTATTAAATGTTCTTAAATAAAAAGTTCTAACACATGTATTGTTATAATTTGTTCTTAGACACATCATAATTTTATTATCTGCCTCTAAAAATTTGTGTTTGGTTAAAAAATTTATAATGTGGCTACTTTACTTCACGAATCAAACATGTTACATGTACAGATAAATTTAGTAGAAAATGAAAAAATATATAAATTATTGAACATATTTATTTAAGGTCAACATAGGATCATAGATTCTGTTTTCACACTGGGCAGGTTTAAAAAGTAGAACTAAAATAATGAGTTATTTTGGTTAGGTTAACTGACGGCTCAAAATGTAAACTCGTTTTTTTAAATGGTCGTTCAAAAAGTCGAACAAACTTAACTAGTTATCTAAATTTCTTAACCGAGAAATACTCGGTTAACTTGGTTAAATTTCGACCTTGGATCTGGTTTAATATTTTTATTTATAGAAAATTGTTTTTTTATTACTCTTTAATAATTTAACTACAAAACACAACTTGTAAAAATTGCCAATTTTCTCAAGCCAAAAAGGTTTTTCAAAACTCGCCAAAGGTTTAAAATGCAGTTATATATGCTGTGCTTTTTTTACATTTATTTTCTGGAAATAGATTTAAATTAAACTATTTGTTTCAGTTGCATGTTATTCAATGTAGTAATAACTGGACATTAGTAGGGACAAATTGAATTATATTTTGAATGTTTTTATGAACATTTGTTTTGAAAATATTTCAGCGTGTTGGTAAAAGGGTATGTTTTGTAGATTATTCAACTTTTATTTTTTTAATAGTGTTCTCAATTAAATTAAGTATTGACATATTCAGCATTTATATAGCAATTTATTGTTTCCCTTTAAACCTTAGAGTACTAATCATGTGTAAATATTACTAATCTCAATTTTGTTTAAGTTAAGAATAACATTATAAACAAAAATAACGTTAGTACTCTAGGGTTAAATATGTGCAATATTGTTTACGTACCGTAAAAAAATTCTATGTTTTATAAATACTTGTATTAAATTTTATATAGATAGTCAATGTCGTACAAAACTTTTATTACCCTGCTGAATTCCTGAGAACATGACTAAAAAATTCTTGTTTTTGTATGATCATTTGGATAACAATTTCAAGGATTTTTTAGTTGATATTTTGCTGAATACTAGACAAACAAACTTTCTGGACATGAAACCTCTCTAAGGAGAGATCACCCTTGGTTCTATATAAAATTATAGCGAGATGGTCTTTTTATACATTTCCCATGTATAAATTAGTTGTGACAAACATATGAACATATGCTTCAGTGCAAAAAGTATTTTAGGGCCCCACAGAGCATTAAAATATAAAAATTAATGGCATTCTTGAACCTTCACATCAGTTAAACAGTTTACTTGAAAACTTAGTTAGAATATTAAGTTTAAAAACATAATTTCAATGCAAGCGACCCATATATAATTAGTACAAACAGCGGCAGTGCATGTTTTGTGTCATTTATGTATTAAATGTTTTGAAATAAAAAAATTCTAGCACAATGTATTGTTATAATTTGTTCTTAGACACAACAGAATTTTATAATCCCCTAAAAATTTATGTTGTGTGTTTGGATAAAAAAATTATAATATGGCTACTTGTTACTTCACGAATGAAATATGTTACATGCACAGATATATTTAAGTAGAAAATGAATAAAAAAAATTTTGAACATGTTTATTTAAGGTCAACTTTAGGATATGTTTCATACTGAGTATTTATTTAGAAATCAACAACCTTCGAAGTAAAAATGAATGTGAAAAAAAGAAAAGTTTATGGAATCTTAAAACTTTGGATATATATTTTTATTTATGATTTTATTTTTAGCCCGTGTAAATAATTTTTGTATGCATATGATTTTTTAAAAATATGTGTAGTCAATTTATAAAATTTGATTCCAAACAATAATAAAATCAATTTTTTATTCTGTAAAAAAATTTACATGAAATTTATCTTCTTAGGATTTTTTTTAATTGTACAACATAAATATGTTTTTTAAAAAAACAATCAAAATCAGATATATAATAGATTGCAAAAAACACATGTATTTATAGTAGAAATCTAATTTTCTGAAAACCGCATTTAAAAGTACATAAACAAATTTCTCTATAGCATATTTTAAATAATTGTTACAATTACTTCCATTACTCTGGACTATTTTGTTGCAGTTATATCATTTTATAGGTATGAGTTCCAATTACAAACTTCTAATTTAATTAAAAATTAGGGCTTGGCTGTACAATAAAATATATAAAACTATTCATGAAAATATTAAGCATTAACATATTTTTTTAATGGGTTCAAAGTCATTTTTTTTTTTTTGCTTTGTTAGTTTTTACAAGAAACATTATCAACAAATTAAAAATACTATTCTGGCCTTTAATGTAATAAATTTATAATTAAAAGTTTGTTACTTATCTTTAATCTTTAATATGGGGTGCAACTCGGTGACAATCTTACGATTCATACCGATTCATCGGAGTTAACGCCGTTGGCGCCGGACATTTGAGATCTGACATTAGCCGTTAGGCGGCTAGAGAGAGAGAGACCAGGAGAGCTGGTCAGAATCCAACGAGGGACGGGGCATGATTAGTGGACGTGGATTGACATAAAAGTCATTTTCCCAAAATATGGGTAGTCTTGGGAATTAGTACCATGGAACCATGCCACTTGGCGTGTGCGTGCCAAGTCCCTACTGTGATACTGTGATATGGATTTGACCAAAGTGACGGGCCGGAGGCCCCATACTTTTTCATCGGAATTGTGCCATAGGCTATGTCGAAATTATTTTATCTGATTGAAACTGTTAGGCAGTTTAGATAATGGAAGGGGGGGGGGGGGGGGGCAGTCAAAAAACTGGCTGAGGCTAGTTTCCTTGAAATGGAATGGATTTGAATACTATTATACTTTATAAATTAATTGTATATAGAGTATATGATTTAAAATATTGGTCATAAATGAACAATATTATATAATTACTTCTAACTTTTTAATTTATGTTACCTAAAATAATCAATAAGGATAACCTTTGTATTTAAATGTATTTATAAAAGCATTTGTCAAAAAAAAAAAACTTTTATATTTTCATTTAGAGTAAGATTGATAATATGTGAATCAAGAACTTGTATCTTCCCAAAACTTATTATTTTTTTTTAGTTTAATCGCCCTGGCTAAAAAATATCAGCTATCTATTTTGTATACTTTTCTTCTATTTTACTATCTGTAAAAAAAAATATTAAAAAAAAATTCTATTAAAACAATATTACAGCGCATTCGGTTTGCTTAGATTAGTAATTTTCTTTTATTTTCAAAAAAGTCATATTTTTTCATTTAAAACTCAACTATTTCCAAACAGAAAAACATATTTCTGGACTATTACAAACTATTTTCCACATTGTTGTTGTTTGGAAATGATTATAATATTGTGTCACTGCGCATGACCGTGCCGTTGTCACTATATACAAATAAATCGTAATAATCGTTGCTAAGAAAAACGTCACTTCCGATTGAAAACCCTTACGAAAACACGTCATTCCTAACGTTAACGATAAATAAGGAGATGAGAATCACCTCTACCAATACTTACGGAAACGGGGGTAGCATCCGCCCAAAACTGTCCAACCAAGCTGTCCAACCCGTAAAGAGATGAGAATCAGGCCGTATATATGTTTAAGGCAGATCCAAATTTTTTTATTAGAATTGTATATTTAACAAGTTTTAATGATCAATTATTCATAAAAATATAAGTTTTAGAAAGCTGCAAGTGTACTATGCAGCAGTTGGAACAAAAACATTCTATTGTTAAGTTCAAATTGTTATATAATTGCAACAAAAAATAAAAAGAAATTTAATTTTTCTCCAAATTTCATTTTTAAAAAATGAATAAATTACATTTCTGAAAATAATTATATATCATCTGCAAGCTTAAAACAAAAGTTATATAAAATGTATCCTATTCATGGGTTGAACTCAGAAGTGTTGAGTAGATGGCGCTGCTAATCAGAAGTTTGGTTTCGCTGACAAGGATACTTCCCGTTAGAGGGTTTGTTGTCATTGTGCAGTGCTAAACAATCTTGTACTATCGTTTTCTTTTATCAAATCTCAACGATTTAGCGGTTTTTCTCAATTTTTCTTTCTCAGAGCTTTAGAATTTATAGCATTGAGATATTCATAATGAATAAATTATACTTGGCAAAGAAGAGAGGAAGTTGTTTTTTTCTACAAAATTCCATGCTTCTTGGTATGAATACTATATGATATGCCTACACAATGAGATATTGGCTATAGTTCAGTTTCCATATAGAAGGAAAGAATTACGGCTTATATTTTTGAACCCTGATCAGATGACGAGCATCACACATGAGTTATCACAATTTCCAAACTTCCATACCAAAAGAAATGTAATAATATTTGAACTGCATTGATTTAATGTGTATAAGTTACACAGCTAATATTTGGTCAAAGGATGAAAATCGAACACGGATACGATAATGAGATCAATATTCCGATCAGGTGAATGGAGTTAGCCTACACATAATGTCTCCTTTGTACATTCAATAAATGTAAATTTGTATAAACATTTTCATTTACTTGTATTTTCATGTTAACACACTGACTCCTCAATGTCTTTTTCATTCACTGTCTCTAAGTTCGTGTTGTCTTGTCCCATTCTTAAAGAATTTCAAACCTCAGGGAAATCCATTTCCTCGTGTCTTAAACTAATTCCCCTCCGATTAGAGGTAATGGGGCAATCGGCCCCGGGTACCCTAAACACTTCGTGGAATCTCTCATATATTAGATCCCCATGCATTACATTTCTGCTGCTTTATGGCAACAAATTATTAAACAAAAGTTAACTCTTTACGGGTAAGATCAGATTCAAACTGGTAATTTAACTAAAAGTTAACTCTTTACGGGTATGTTCAGCTCTGAATAATAACTTGCTAGCCATGTGAAATTCTAGAAAAACGAATCCTGCGACCGCACTAGCAGTGAAGGGGGGGGGGGGGCAAGATTTTTTTTTGGACGTTCAATGTATGTTTCAATAAAGGCCTGGTTTCGGATAATAGCAGCTCGTGTAATAATTAATATTACAACGAAAGTTTGTTTTAATTTATTTTTGTAGCTATTTATGCTTTACAAAATATCCTAATACCATTAAAGAATTTCAGGAACTACACACCAATTATTTGCCATAACATTAATAAGCCAAACCATTGCTTTCTGTCGAAGCGTAACCAACAAGCGGAAATGTTACTTTTCGTTCAATCTAGTGACGGTAAAGTAGTAGCTCTATCTAGCAGTCATCAGTAGTGAAATCCGAATATTACGTCGTTTAGACTTAGCAAGTGGAACAGAAAGTAAATGCTTCCATAAATATGATTTCTTTTTAGAATCCTGTATTTGAATGGTGGAAATTTGGTATGAACTGAATTTAAAGAAAATGAAGAGTAATAATTATCCATTAAAAATGTAATCTTCGGATTTTACGTTAATCAAACACTAATGTTAAAATGAAAATTCTCAATTTCATTCATTAAATTTCATTGTTAACTCATCATTTTATTATTATAAAAATAAACTTAACGATTATTATATTGTAGGACAATCTGATATAATTTCATTGTCTGCTCTTAATCGTTCCAGTCATGTGTCGGAACAAGAATATTTTTACATACTCGTCAACTCACACAAGAGGTCGCTGTTTTCAAGTTTCTGCTGGTGATATGTGAAACAAGGGTTTAATGTAATGCTGTTGGTATCGTTATGTTTTTTTTCCCGTTTCATTTTTTTTCACAGGCCATGACACTGGTCTGCAAGCACGTGTATTGTATTGTATTGTATTGTATTGTATTGTATTGTATTGTATTGTATTGTATTATACGCGTGTTACAGCGTTCTGAAATTTTAACTGTCATTGTGGAAGTTTTGACGATGGGAAATTTACTTTTCAACAGGGTACGGCTTTGTATTTTATAGTCTATTATCATTCAAATATAAAAAAAATATTTAAGAATGAGAGTTTGTCTTTTGACAATCAACAGATGGGTATGTGGGAAGGGGCAGTTAATTCATCAAAAGCAAACCTATCATTGACTTTTATTCACTGCCGGGCGTAGTTTTCCTTTTTTTTTACGCAACAGAATATGTATTTTCGTGTATTTTCGGCGTAACAGAAGTGTATTTTCGGCGGGATGTGCGAGTGAGAAAAATTTGTCCTTCACCTCTCTTCCCTCTAAATTCCTAAACTAAATGTCCCACGAAGTTATAGTATGGAATTGAGCTATACGGTATTTCACAGTAACACAAAACACACTGTCCTATACGAAATGTCGGAACGTTGAGGTGACGGTACACTATCCCCTCTTGCGGACGAAACTGTCCCAACTCCAACTTCCCTCGGAGGTCATTTGACAGGCAGCTTATATACTATAAGAATTATTTTGATTTAAAAAATTAAGATAAAAACTTGATTTTTACAATTCTAAAAATTTGAAATTTAAATATACTAGTTTATAAAGTATTAAATTGATAAATTATTACCAGTATGCAAAATATTAAAAATTAAATATATAATTTTTTCACAGTAATTTATTTACCATCTAGTAGGGTCAATTCTTGACCTGACATAGATAAATGATGATTCCGGGTGATGATTATCCATGAGTTAAAATCCTCGGTGTCATGCGGAATGCAACGACCGCATGACATTCTATCTGATTCTCACTAGATGACCTACAGTAATTAAAAATAAGTCAATCACAGACATTTAAGAGCTTGTAGCAGCATTCGACTCGGCGAAGCCGAGCACCTTTCTGCTCATCGGAATGGACGGGTGCTGTTCGTAAAGGAACTAGCAACGGACGTGACTTTAGTAGAGGTAGAGAGCGCCTGGAATGAATCCGGAAATCGTAATGAGCCATTTGTTGTCTCGACCCGAAGGTCTTTACAACTTCGTCGAATTTTTCCGTTAGGAAATAGCATATGTGGTTGTGATATATGCCGCTTGCGCAGCGTAAATAAAAATAGAGAGATAGTGCCCAGTTTAACAAGGGCTGGAAGAACCCACCGAAGGTGGGTTTTGGGAAGGTAGGAAGAAGAATAATGGAAAGTTTGAACTATTATTCAGTGGAATAATAGTGTCATAAAAATAGAAAGTTTAGGGGATAGGGAATTTTTATTTTATTTTTCAAAATTTTGTAATTTTTATTTGGTTTTCGATTTTTTATTTTTATTATGAAGATTTTCAAGTTTGAAGACCTGATCGTTAGGTCTTTTACTTGCCGTTTTTTCCCCCCGAGACCTGACCCGGTGTCACAAGCGCCTGTGCGCGTCCTTATCTCACCGAGTTGCTCAGGTACGGGGGCAGCATGTAAAAGCCATCGTTTTATTTTCGCCAGGCGGTTTTCGCCGTATTAAACTCGTCAGCTCGGGTTTTTATTGCGAGCCGAAGTGGTTAGAAATAAGTTCAACTGCCTTAATTCCTACCTCTAATTTTTCAATGGGGCTAGTTGCTTTTTTGAAATCTGTTAACAGTTTTTTGCAATTTGCTAAAAGCTCTTTTAGGTTAATGTTTTTCAACCAGCTAGCTATCTAAACGATGTTAGCGATAGCCCACGACGGTCGGTTTTCTGTTTTGCTCCGCTAAATCAAAGAAATTCAAATGAATTCTAAACCGAGTTTTCCGGTTTTTAAGGACACATTTTGTGAATGCATTTGTGACCCACTATTCTTAACTTATCATGCTAAAACTAAAATCTATCAGCAATTGATCGACAAAGGTAATGATCCTGTAGTCAAAATCGAAGTTGAGAGTGAACTCCTCGAATTGTACGAGAAACTCTCTTCCCAGGGAATGTACCCTGATCACTTCGACATGGAATTGCTGTTTGCTGAGATTCAACATGACCCAAAGGGCCGGCTCGTCCGTATCAAGGACTTTGAAAATATGATAGTTCCGGACCTACCCGAGCCCACCCCGAAAAAGAAGCGCAGGACCGAGCTGACCGGCGGTCAGTCTCCCACCGCTACTGAATATCTGCCCTGCCCTGAGGAAGTCGCGGCCGACCTAGGCCTAAACGTTATGCCTATCGCTGCCGCGTCTGAGAAGATGGAAATCGAAAAAATGGTCATCGATCCACCCCCATCCGACATTCATACTGTGCCTGGAACTATTTTCCTAAAAGTGACGGAAAATTATCCACTTATTCTCTCCGAGTTGGACATTATCCTGAACTCTAAAATCCAGTCCAAGACAACTGGACAGTTCATCAGAATCCAGCCCACCAACGACGACGACCATGCCATGATTTTAACATACTTACGAGGTAGAAAAAGTGATTTCTACCTCGCCGCCCCACCCAGCAGCACGCCGTTCAAAGTGGCCATCAAAGGCTTGCCACATCTGACGTTGTGCTCCTCAATCGAACAAGAACTTTCTGACACTGGCTACCAAGTCATCAAAGTAGTTCAGTTGAAGAGGCGAGCAAACAAAGCCCCTACCAAAGTGTTTATGGCGGCTCTCTCAAAAACTCCAAATGTTAACAAAATTCTCAAAACCAAAGTTATTTTGGGAGTTGACATATTTGTGGAGCCCTACCGGATTAGACAGGTTCCACAATGTTTCAATTGTAACCTGTTTTACCATACTTCACATTCATGTTTTTCCGCACCCAGATGCCTTAAGTGCGGGGATGCACATCAGACACGAGAGTGCACTATAGGAAAACTTGAAAACCCCACCTGCATTAACTGCAAGGCGACAGGACATGTCGCCTCAAGCAAGAAGTGCCCGGAATACCCAAAAGTGACCAGGACTCCCACCAGACCCCGAGCTACCAGAAAGGTTCCTGCAGCGCGGAATATGGTGAGAAAACCACCCTCCCATCCATCTATCTCGGTGACAAAAAGCGAAGGATCGCCTCTCACCGAGTTAGTCAAGGAGCTTGCTCCTATTTTTACTGATTTTAATGGGATCAACGAATTGATTTCCCTCTTGAAGGAAAAGTGCTCAGCGGCAGAGAAGCTCCAAGCACTCTTCACCTTCTTCCTGCTCAAACTGAATGAGATCCAGCCGAGCATTCAGGTAGCTGAGTCGGTGGCTCCGCCCACCGGCCAATAGGAATTGAGCAACTTCGGCAGCAGCCAATCAGACATGTCCGCGATTTAATGTTAACTTTAAACTTTAACTTTTTTCTTTTTTTACTGTTTCGTCCTGTTTAGTCCGTGTTTCGTTTATTTAATCGCCTTGCGCGAGTAATTCAAAATTTAATTTCAATCGTCATGTTTTTAACAATTGACAGTCCTACAGGAGGTTAAGGGAGCTTCGCTCCTATGGTACTCCACACGCTTCGCTCAACTACCAGCTAGCTATCTCCTTGAGAAAATCAAGTGGATTATCGTCTGCTGGTGCCTGCTCTATTTGCATAGATGGGTCAAATTGATACATAGGCAAAGTCTGGTCCATAATTTCTGGTTCATTGACCGATATAGACGTAAGGTTGACTGGAGGGGTTATCTCCATATGATGATTCGAGTTTTATTGCTTTTTTTTTATGTGGTTTTGGGGCGCGCGAGCACCCGGTGAAATTTGCTGTGTGACTGCCGCTGCAGAGCGCACATTTAGGGCTAGCAACGTATTGTTCCGGACAGTTTTCCGTGAGGTGATCCTCGGCGCATTTTACGCATCTGATTGGGTTTGAGCATGAATTTTTTGAATGTCAATACCGCTGGCAGCGGTGGCATTGGGTTAGAGTCTTACGTCTTCTGTAAGGCTCAATTATAACAATCAGATTAAGCAGTTCTTTAAGCTGGTAAATTTTTGATCCTTCGGGTCCAAATTGAAACTCGAGGAAATAAATCGGTAACGGAATGCGAATTCTGTCAACATTCTTTTTAAGTTGATATACACTCAGAATCGGAAAACCTTTTTCTTACAGCGCTGATTTTATTTCATCGGAGGGCATGTCGGCTATGACATTTTTCAGAACTACTTTAGTCTTTTTAGGCCGTTTGGTATTGTACGTATGATACGGGAAACTTTTAGCATTAAGGATTTCCCTTGTCGCATCAAAGTCTTCAGTTTTTGTGAGTTTTATAGTCAGCGACTCGAACGCCGCTTTACATGAAAATTCAGAGATATTCGCATTTATCTCTCTGTGACCATAAACAAGCTGTGTTTACTAATCTCACGTAGATTTGTCGTTTACGGATACTTTTTTCCTATACCAAATTTCCTAATATTGTAATCATTAGGGATTTGCTAGCTATAAAATGAGTAGAACATACGAATCTGGCTCAACTAAAAAAAGCTAAAAAGGAAGAACGAACAGAACTAGAAACGTATGAAATAACTCTGTTGCAGAATTGACCATTTACGTTAATTCACATTCTCAAAAGAAGAAAATTAATAGTTTAAAAAAAAATTATATTTGCATTAAAGCTGACTGATTACGTCGTTCACGCCCCCTAATGTTCTTTTGCCCTGGGCCCCTAAGCTTCTAAGTCGGTCCCTGTGTCCACCTCCAAAAAGGGCGCATGTAGGTCTATTTATTCTTCCCTTGGTTTCACAAAATAAAGTTAAATGTTCTCCAGCGCACTTGACGCATCGTGGGTTGTGGCATTCTGATTGTGGGTGTCCATATCTCTGGCACTTATGACATTGTGTAGGTTCTTTGTTTTTTCGATATGGGTCAATGATTACTTTAACGTTCAAGAGTTCTTTTAGTTCATAAATTTCTTGGGCCTTTTCGCATCTCTCAAGGACGGGGAAGAAAATAGGAAGTGGCTTTTTAATGTAGTTAATATTTTTTTTAGTTGATAAACACTTGTGACTGGCAGATTAAGGTCTGTGAGAGCTTTTTGGATGGCAATTGTTGCCGTGTCAGCAGGCATGTTTCTTAGTACGACTTTGAGTGAATTTGTAGGTTTTAGCTTATACGTATGGATTTTATATTTTTCGATCTAAACGTTACTTTCTACTTGTTACTCTCTGTACCAGAATCAAAAGCCTTTCACAGTTTTTATATTTTTCTTGTATATGTTCTGTATTTGTCCTGCCTCTTGTCTTTTAATCCAGATATCTCAGAAATTTAGTTGCATATAGGCCAAATTAGATGAAGAGGAAAAATACATTCGGGTTGGTGCCTCGAACAATTTTATATTCAAGTCAAGTGTCATTGTCATCTAGTAGGGTCAATTCTTGACCTGACATAGATAAATGAGGATCCCGGGTGATGATTCTCCATGAGTTAAAATCCTCGGTGTCATGCGAAATGCAACGACCGCGTGACATTCTATCTGATTCTCACTAGATGACCAATATTAATTAAAAGTAAGTCAAAGTCAGTCACATCGAGATTGTATATCGTTACAAAGGAAAATTCTCCTAAATACAGTATTTTTAAAGAAGCGTATTCGTGTAACATATTTCTAAGTGAATTGCTCTTTTGATACAGACGTGTTGATTTACTAATAATTAGTAGATCAAATGCAATTTTTTCCCCCTAAGGTATCAAAAGTTTTAGAATTGATTTCAGCTTTTAAAAATTTTGTTTATCAAGTTTAGTAATATCAATACAAATGACAACTGATAATCATAGTGAAAGGTAGTTAGTTATAACTACAAAAATCATATTGGTCTTTAAAACTGCTGAACAGGCTTGAGGTTTTTAGTGAAAAATGATCCTTTAAAGTGCGAGGGCGTCCCTTAATTCTGGCTTTTAATGGAGGTCAAGGTATTAATTTATAGTAAAACTTTATGAAATTCTATAACTGATATCCATGTGCTATGCGATTTAAAATTTACTTGACCATCCGGAAGGTAACAAAAATATATATATAACTGTTCAGTTAGGAGTTTAAAATCTGATTATTTCCATTCGTCGTTTATTTGTTTTAAAGAAGTCTATAAACTAAATTATGTAACTCCGATATGAATTTGAAATATGTTGTTTATACATGGCAAATGCATTAGTACAAGTGGTTTGAAATGAAATTATTTCCATTTTGACCTAAATCATATTTAAAAAACAACTTTATACAACAACACTATACAAAGTGGTAAAAATTATTTTGTAAATTAAAAAAAAAAATCTTAAAAAATGGTTATTTTGAATTATGCGTCATATTTTTGTTCCTCCATATTAAACAAACAAAATAAAAACATAGTTTTAAAAATAAATGGCAGAACGTTTTATTTCTGTTTTTGCAGTTGTAAGCCGCACATGATGTCGGCATCGCGGAAAAAACGGTGCAGAAATCTCGAAGAACGGTTTAAGAAAGCCCGTAACTATAGCAAAGTAGCGAGTGAAAAAGGCAAAAAGAGACGTCCTAGCAATGGCGTCCGCTGTCTTGCAGCTGAGGTGTCATTTTCCTTTCCTTCAACCCTTGGAATGTTGTATTAGTTACTAAGCACAAACGAATTGGCTTACTATATCTATTTATTAAAAAAATTGGGGTGAAATTTTTAATTTCCTGAAGTAGAACCCCCCCCCCCCCCCCCTCTAAAAAAAATTACGAAGCAAAAACACTAGCGCCTCCAGTATCCTGATTCCCCAACGTGTTTTTCCCCAACGTGTTTTTCCCCAACGTTATCGTGTTTTTTCCACCCCTTTTGATCCTACATACAAACACGGAACGGCGATTTTCGTTAAATCAAATTTACCTCACCATAGAGTCGCGTCGCCCCTCCTTCAAAATATCGAATCCACCATTATTTCGATAAACCCGTCTGGATTTACTCAATTCTCTGTGGCCTCCATCTACGTTCGGAACAACCCTAATGATAACCTTTACAATGACCTAGAGACACTCCAGAGGACCGACAATTCTCTCATCCTCTGCGGAGACTTCAATGCTAAAAGTCTCCGCTGGAATCATTGCGCAAACCCAGCAGGCAACACCCTATGTCAATTCGCTGATAACTCTGGCTTTGAGATCGCAGCTCCTTCAACGCCTACTCGATTCGACCATCGTTCTTATTCAACTATTGACCTTGCCCTTATCAGAGACTTCCATTACCCATTTGAAATAAACTCTATCTCGGATCTGGGGTCGGACCACAACCCAGTAATACTCCAATTCTCCGTAAACATCCCGGTGCCCAAATCAAATGTCTTTTTTCAAACAAACTGGAGTAAATTTGAGAATCTACTAAAAGAACATTGCATCCCAGTGGAAGAAATCAACTCCCCAGAGCAACTCAATGAAGTCGTTAACAAGCTCACGGGGTCCATTCTAAACGCTCATAAAACTGCTTCCAAAGAATTGGAAAGTGTCAATGACATTTATACGCCCATTGAAATTAAAAACCTAATCAGAGACAAGAACAGAGCTCGAAGACTCTGGCAAAGGTCCCGGGATCCTAGAGACCGAACAAGTATGAAACAATTACAAGCCCAAGTAAAACTAAAGGTTCGGGGGCTCATTCGAGCTAACTGGAATGACTACCTATGCTCTCTTGATAATGTGGACGGTTCACTCTTCCGAGCATCCAAGAATTTGAAAAGGGACAACATTAACATACCACCCTTAAACTCCTCAGGGCCAAGGGCCCTTACGGACACAGCTAAGGCTGAAGTGTTGGCCATTTCTTACGAACAGCAATTCAAAGAAAACCAGGTCATAGACTCTAATTTTGATAGTCTTGTCTCAAATTCTGTCGAAAACTTTCTGTCCATACCACCAACCAATACCTGTGAACCCATCAATGTGGAGGATATCACAGGCTACATAAAAAAGCTTAAAGTTAAAAAAGCTCCGGGTAGGGACTCTGTCACCAATAAAATGGTCAAGAACCTTCCCGATAATTACTTGCTACATTTAGTGTTCATTATTAACTCAATACTGAGATTAAACTATTTCCCTGAAGTCTGGAAATCAGCGGTCATCGTACCCATTCCAAAGCCTGGAAAGGATCCAAGCGACCCAACATCTTATCGTCCCATATCTCTGTTACCCATCCTGAGTAAGATTACTGAAACGGTAATACGAAATAAGCTTCTTAATTTCCTGAAAGAAAATAGTATCCTGATTCCCCAACAATTCGGCTTTATGTGGCAACTTTCCACCACCCACCAACTCCTCAGAGTAACCGAACAAATCGCAGAAGGTCTCTCCCACAAGCACAGCACTGTGGCCATCTTTCTCGATATTGCAAAAGCGTTCGACCGCGTATGGATATCGGGACTCATCTACAAACTCATGCAGCTTGACACCCCCAAAGATCTAATTCATCTTATACACTCCTATCTATCAAACCGCTCCTTCTCTGTTCAAGTTAAGAAGGACTTTTCATCGTTTAGAAATATCTCTGCTGGGACCCCCCAAGGTTCCGTATTGGGTCCATTACTTTTCAACATATATGTCAACGACATTCCCCAATACCACAGTACTACTCTGGCAATGTTCGCAGACGATACGGCAATTTTGGCCACGGGGAAAAACCCCAACTTCCTAAGGTACAGCGTCCAAAGCCACATCCACCTTATTGAAAGGTGGCTAAATCAATGGAAGATAGCAATAAATGTTTCTAAAACTGTGGCTCTTATGTTCTCAAGAAAGATCAAAAGACCCCAAAATCTCACTATGTTTGGGTCTACCCTCAGCTGGGAGAACTCTACCAGGTACCTGGGAGTTATTCTAGACTCTAGATTAACCTGGGGTCCGCACTACGAACACGTAAAAACTAAGTTTCGAAAAGGCTCACTTCGCCTCCGAACCATTATGGGAAAAAAATCCCCACTGAGCATTAGAATTAAGTTGCTCCTCTTCAAAACGGTCCTTAGGCCAATTATTACGTACGCTTCCCCAGTCTGGGCAAGTGCCTGCAGAACGAGGATGGCGCAATTTCATACGCTGCAAAACACTCTGCTTCGTATCCACGTAGTCAGAGCGAGGTGGTTCGTCCGCGATCTGGACATAAGGAACTCCCTGCAGATTCCATCCATCTCCGAATTTATCGGTAAGCTAGCAAATGATTTCTACGCTTCACTTGAGGCCGTGGATAACGATGAAATTCAAAAGCTCACACCCTATGACCATACCCTACCGCCACCGACCCAGAGCTACTTTCTCCCTCCTGCATTCCTCGTAACACTGCCACCCAAGGGTGCTGCAAGTTGTCAGACATTTTGTATATATTCAATATTGTATTGCCTATTCATGTTATACTTTAAATATGTATAACTACTGAAAAAAAAAAAGAGCACTGCCTAAAGTCTCAACAAAAACCAAAAAAATAGTGGTCAAGTCCCTGTGTTATTTCTGAATAAGTATTTTTCATGTAAGCCACTTCCAGTGGATTTTTCTTGTACATCTATGTTTGTGTTGTCCCATTTTCAAAGATTTCAATAATTCATGTTATACAAGCTAACCTCATGTGTTCTGAAGCATTTTTATGCACTACGATTGGAGGTAATGGGGCCTTCGGCCCCGGGTACTCCGCACCGAAATTGAAATCTCTCTTTTTACTAGCACCTCCAGCGGGAAACGGGACGAACAGATAACCAACTTGAAATACAGCTGACGTGGCTGCACAATGATATAGAAAAAGCAAAATTAATATAGCAAATTTTATAATGCATATTAAATAATAATAAAAAAAAATACATAACCGTCGAATTGATAACCTCTCTTTCTTTGGCGGTTAATTTTAGTTCTGATCGATGCGCTTTTGTTTCGGTTAAAAATAGTCCTTTACCGATTATGGTACATAACTATATTATATACACACATCCTTGAGACTCCAGACGTACAATGTGTAAATTTTCATTTCTATATTTAAAATATTACTTTAAACTTAGCTTAAGGTTTTAAAAGTTTTAAGTATAAACGTGACTTTAAACTTATGAATAGAATAAGTCATAATACATAGCTGTCAATCGTTTTTGGTGTCTCCTGTAAAATTAATGAAAATAGATTGCGCCGCTTTTAATGCTAAACGTCTTGTCATCTCATATAATAACAATTAATACCCTGTAGTTTGAAGTTTATGCAGGTTGCGTTTTTGAGACAGGCGAGTTTGATGCATTCGCGGGTTTGTTTTAGATTATCCCACTGGAGACTTGTTGTTGTCATGTAATGTTTTATATTCTGATCAAACGTTAAAATTGTTTTATTATAAATTAACAAAAAAAAATTATAATAAGCGTCAAAATTTAATTAAAACTATTTTTTTCTACAAAAGTTTGTCTCGCGTCGTAATTACAGAATCCTCCTCTCTCCATGTCACGCGCATCTGTTTTAAGAATGCGTGACAAAATAAATGAACGACACCTAATGTCAACACACGAAAATAAGGTTCGATACAGTGCCATCTACTGGCAGAAACTTCTACGGACGTTGATCATGTAAAAAAAGTCACGCCTCGCTACAGGATATTTTGTTATCCACAATTCTTTTGTTATTATTATTTTATTAGAAGCCTTAGCATCTTCCTTTTCTTTTCTAAAATAATGTTTCTTGCATAAAAATTTTAACTGAACATCACTGCTACGTTCTTTTAATTATATTATTAAACAGCTGATTATTAAAAGGATTTTAACGTGTGTTTTTTTCTTCTTATAATTGCTTTATTTGAATATATTAATCGCTAAAAAATTAATATATATATATATATATATATATATATATATATATATATATATATATATATATATATATATATATATATATATATATATATATATATATATATATACAATAAAAACAAAGTAGAAAACAATGGAAAATGATAGACAATATTATATAATTAAAATAAAATGCATAGAAAATCAAATATGAATCAGCGCTAGAGCTGCATGAAGCATAATGATAAAAATATACTGAAAACAATGAAATATATTAAATTAAAAAAATATAAATAAAAATAAAACACTTTAGTTTAATTAAAATAAAAAATATGGCAAAAGTGAAGAATCCAGGTAATAAAACTAAAATATAAATTATTAAAGTAAAAATTATACTAATAAATATTTTATTAAAAGGTGAAAGACATAATCAAAACGGTACTTCATCAGGGGGCAGGACCGTATTGAAAAGTCAAATAGAGCTCTTTCTGAATTAGCAATGTTAAAAACAAATTGCCAATCCAACCCCAAGAGCTCTAAATACTTCTTTAAGTAGTCTAAAAGTTACTAAATATATACAAGAATATATACAGACTATATACATAGTATATACAAAATATACACAAAATATACACAAAAATAGTCATCAGATTAGACAGATCAATTAATGACAACAAATGGAAAATATAAAAACTTACAAGACGCAAGCGAAAAAAGCATCCTGACTCAACAAATTCAAGGCACGATGTGAGGTCTAGCCGGGGTATAAGAAAGAGCTCTATTTGACTTTTCAATACGGTCCTGCCCCCTGATGAAGTACCGTTTTGATTATGTCTTTCACCTTTTAATAAAATATTTATTAGTATAATTTTTACTTTAATAATTTATATTTTAGTTTTATTACCTGGATTCTTCACTTTTGCCATATTTTTTATTTTAATTAAACTAAAGTGTTTTATTTTTATTTATATTTTTTTAATTTAATATATTTCATTGTTTTCAGTATATATATATATATATATATATATAGTTTTCAGTATCCTTGCACCTTACTGAAGAATAACAACCATCCGAAAACTGCATCAAACCTCCCCGACAAGAATTGAACTCTGCCATCCTTTCCGCAAAACAACATCAGTAAAATATCCTGACTCAGATAAACGATACAATATCTCACAAATACATATATTTTAAACCAATGATTTTTATCGCAATAATATTTTTTCTTAAAAGTATCAAGGAATGGTTTGAATCGTTTTCAATCGTTCGTAAAACCCTTTGCACTCCGATGTCGCCTCTCAGGCGACAACGTAACGACTTGTTCTTTTGGTTCCCTGTTCTTTAAAATAAATGAGAACGGCGTGATCTTGTGTTTAAAAAACATCGATTTCTCTTAAAATTGTTCTCTTTTCAGATCCGAAACAGAAAATGATTTTCTCCCGCTATGAGCAAAAAAAATTTTTTATAGAAAACGGAACAGAAAGAGGAATAACTGTTCCGTGGAAAGAACGCAAATGTCAAAGATGTTCGCGGAGTACAAAGGGCTAATATTTGGACATGGATTTACATGATTTCGGATGCACTAACATTTTCGACCACGGGCCGCCCCTAAAGTGGTGGGGATTCTCTTAGCACTTGTGGGGAAAATACCCCACCAACTTTATGTGAAAATATTCCCTGTTAAAAATATCCAAAAACGGATCGGTAAAAGTGTCCCTAGCGGCAGTTTCCGTAAAAACGAGCGATGTGACACACTTCGAAGTACGTATTTACGTACTACATCAAGGACGCTGTAGACATACAAAACGAGTTCAAATTTTAAGGATCTAGTTTATAATAAAATGTATTTACCTCCAAAATTGCTGTTCTTTTACTACCACTAGCCAGTTAAATTAAGGTCTTTCATATAAATTAAATTTTTTATAAAACTAAATATGTGTTATTTAATTGTTTTGTTATATAAATAATGTGCTGTGTGTTGTACTTGTTACGATAATGAGCACAAGTTTTAAAAAAGAAATCGTCATACGATAGTGAAGTGCGATGAGGATTGAGGGTAATTTTCCGCCAAGTGGGTATTTTCAAAGCTTTTGGGTAATTGCGAGTAAATTTCTATATAATTTTTTTCATGAAATTGTTGGCAATGATATTTATCCCAATAAATTATTTAACAGCTATAAGTGGCAACAGTATTTAATCAATAAGTGATAAAAAAAAAAAGCTTATCGCGCATGCGTAGAAGATGAGCGGTTGGGCATGTTTATAACCAAACTACAAAAGAGTGCCTACTATATATGTTTAAGGCAGATCCGAATTTTTTTATTAGAATTGTATATTTAACAAGTTTTAATGATCAATTATTCATAAAAATATAAGTTTTAGAAAGCTGCAAGTGTACTATGCAGCTGCAGAGTACTATGCAGCACTTGGAACAAAAACATTCTATTGTTAAGTTCAAATTGATATATAATTGCAACAAAAAATAAAAAGAAATTTAATTTTTCTCCAAATTTCATTTTTAAAAAATGAATAAATTACATTTCTGAAAATAATTATATATCATCTGCAAGCTTAAAACAAAAGTTATATAAAATGTATCCTATTCATGGGTTTAACTCAGAAGTGTTGAGTAGATGGCGCTGCTAATCAGAAGTTTGGTTTCGCTGACTTGGATACTTCCGGTTAGAGGGATTGTTGTCATTGTGCAGTGCTAAACAATCTTGTATCATCGTTTTCTTTTAGAAAATCTCAACGCTTTAGCGGTTTTTCTCAATTTTTCTTTCTCAGTGCTTTAGCATTTATAGCATTGAGATATTCATAATGAATAAATTATGCTTGGCAAAGAAGAGAGGAAGTTGTTGTTTCCTTCCACAATGTTCCATGCTTCTTGGAATGAATGCTATATCATATGCCTACACAATGAGATATCGGCTATAGTTCAGTTTCCATATAGAAGGAAATGATTACTGCTTATATATTTGAACCCTGATAAGATGCCGAGCACCACACCTGAGTTATCACAATTTCCAAACTTCCATACCAAAAGAAATGTGATAATATTTGAACTGCATTGATTTAATGTGTATAAGTATACAGCTAATATTTGGTCAAAGGACGAGAATCGAACACGGATCCGATTTTGAGATCAATATTCCGATCAGGTGAATGGAGCTAGCCTACCATAATGTCTCCTTTGTACAGGCAATTAATGTAAATTTGTATAAACATTTTCATTTACTTGTATTTTCATGTTAACACACTGACTCCTCAATGTCTTTTTCATTCTATGTCTCTAAGTTCGTGTTGTCTTGTCCCATTCTTAAAGAATTTCAAACCTCAGGGAAATCCATTTCCTCGTGTTTTAAACAAATTCCCCTCCGATTATAGTTAATGGGGCAATCGGCCCCGGGTACCCTAAACACTTTGTGGAATCTCTCATATGATAGATCCCCATGCATTACATTTCTGCTGCTTTATGTCAGCAAGTTATTAAACAAAATTATTAAACAAAACAGCAAAAGTTAACTCTTTACGGGTAAGTTTAGATTCAAACTGGTAAGTTAACTGAAAGTTAACTCATTTATGGGTATGTAAGGTATGTACAGCTCTAAATAATAGTTTGTTAGGTATTTCTATGTGAAATTCAAGAAAAACGAATTCTTCGACCGCATTGGGGGGGGGGGGGGGGGGGGGGCAAAAAAAATTACCTCCCCACCCCCATTCCCAATCTGTCTAAAGCCTTGGTTTTGGATAATAGCTCGTGTAATAAATAAAATTACAACGAAAGTTTGATTTGATAGTTTAAATATATTTTTGTAGCTATTTATGCTTGACAAAATGTCCAATACTATTAAAGAATTTCGCACCAATTATCCTATTCTTAAAGAAATTGCTTTCTTTCGAAGCGTAACCAACAAGCGGATAAGTGTTACTTTTCGTTCAATCTAGTGACGGTAAAGTAGTAGCTCTATCTAGCAGTCATCAGTAGTGAAATCCGAATATTACGTCGTTTAGACTTAGCAAGTGGAACAGAAAGTAAATGCTTCCATAAATAAGATATGTTTTTAAAATCCTTGTGCAGTATTTGAATGGTGGAAATTTGGTATGAACTGAATTTAAAGAAGAGAGTTTGTCTTTTGACAATCAACAGATGAGTATGTGGAGAGAGGCAGTTAATTCATAAAAAGCAACCCTCTTTTTGACAAATTTACGACCTTTGTTCACTGCCGGGCGTAGTTTTGCTTCTGATTTAGACAACATAATATTTTTTAAGTGTATTTTGGGCGGGATGTGTGAGTGGGAAAAAGTTTGTCCCACTCCTGTCTTCCCCCAAAATTCCTAAACTAAATGCCCCACGAAGTTATAGTATGGAATTGATCTGTACGGTATTTCACAGTGACACAAAACACACTGTCCTATACGAAATGTCGGAACGTCGAGGTGAACGTACACAATCCCCTCTTGCGGACGAAACTGTCTCTACACCAAATTCCTTCGGAGGCCATCTGACAGGCAACTAATATATAAAAAAAGAATTTGACAGGCAGCTAATATAGTATAAGAATTATTCTGATTTAAATAATTAAGATAAAAACTTGAAATTTAAATATTCTAGTTTAATAAAGTATTAAATTGATAAATTACTACCAGTGTACAAAATATTAAAAATTGAATATATAATTTATTGACAGTAATTTCTTTGTCATCTAGTAGGGTCAATTCTTGACCTGACATAGATAAATGATGATTCCGGGTGATGATTCTCCGTGAGTTAAAATCCTCGGTGTCATGCGGAATGCAACGACCGCATGACATTCTACCTGATTCTCTCTAGATGACCAAAAGTAATTAAAGTTGAATCAGTCACATCTAAATTGTATAATCCTTACTAAGGAAAATTCTCTTAACACTAATCCTACCACGCGCAGTCAAATGACCGTATTTGAAATTTCGGTTAGAATTTCTAGCATACAACGTTACTGTATGGCCATGTAACATATTGACTTACATATACATACAACCCATACTTCAATATTCCCAAATTTCTTTATTGTTTAATTTCCGAAAATAATTTATAGTAAGTGTAGTCTACCACGAGCGGTCATTTGAACAATTTATGTTATTTACGACTATATTTTTCAGAAAGGATATTCCTGTAATTGTTTTACGAGTCCACAATGTAATTGTGGATCTACAGTGTTGTGGCGATCCAGTCATCTGGGCACCAAGCGTCCTGTGGGCCAACCACGCAACGCTGTACAGACAGTGTCGGCCCAACCAGGCCGGCGCGGGTGTAGACCGACTCACGGCAGGCGGCGCTGACGGCAAAGGAAAATATGCAATACAAAATACTGTAATTTGTAAAAAATTTGCTGAAAATGCATTAATGTAAATAAAACTTTTCTAAATAGAAAAAATATTTTGTTTATTATCCAATTGGCTAAAATATATTTCTATATTAAGATACATATTTTTTTTTTGACTCATGGTAGGATTAGGTATACATGAAATGTTGGTAGGTTTAGTGTTCAAAAACAACTTTATTATTTCTAACACTATGCAAAGTGGTAAAAACTATTTTGTAAATTATAAAAAAAATCTTAAAAAAAGGTCATTTTGGATGTGGTGTCATATTTTTGTTGCTCTAGTAAACAAACAAAATAAAAACTAAGTATTAAAAATAAATGGAAGAACGTTTTATTTCTGTTTTTGCAGTTGTAAGCCGCACATGATGTCGGCATCTCGGAAAAAACGGTGCAGAAATCTCGAAGAACGGTTTAAGAAAGCACGTAACTATAGCAAAGTAGCGAGTGAAAAAGACAAAAAGAGACGTCCTAGCAATGGCGGCCGCTGTCTTGCAGCTGAAGTGTCATTTTTCGCCCCTTTACCCATTGGAATGTTCTATCTAGTTAGCGAGCGCGAGTGAACTGGCTTTCTATTTATAAAAATGTTAAGTTTAAATTTCCTGAAGCTGAACAAAACTAAAAAATTGCAATGCAAAACTAATGGGGTTAACTAGCGCCTCCAGCGGGAAAAGGAGGCACATCTCGCGAAACGGGGCGAACCGATTTGACAGCCGATGTTGCTGTAGTCACATGTTATAGAAGAAGCAAAATGAGTATTGAAATCTTTAATACATTTAATAATAAAAAAGGAATACGTTAAAAATAATTTAAAAATAGAAATAGCCCATTACCGATTATGGTACACAACTATTTATTCAATTCTAACCACTACGTATTACTATCATAGTCACAGAGTATATAGCTACGCGTACAGAGGTCCCACTCAAGCATTTTGTAGAAACGCCGACAGCGCGCCAGTGAGGGATATTGGAACTAAATTC